>OY787674.1:29221352-29821352 GCA_963678985.1 Spisula subtruncata | reverse complement strand
TAATAAAAAGAATCTATGAACCTGTATTTTACATCACATATTTTGTTTATAATTTAGATTCATCATTTAAGCTAAAGCATAAATATAAATATTTATTTTATGTATTAAAAATAATAAAGATCCGCGTGCACGTAGTAAAATCATGCTTGGAAGAGAATTCTGAAATCATTACCCCACCCACTCTAGTATAGTGGGTCGGATATATATAGGTCGGTTGTTTTCAACTTTCGTTTTCGAATCAGAATTCAGACACAACGATCACGGAGATTATGATTAGTTTATAGCATTTTGTACATGTGTCTATAAGACTGACATACCAGTTTTAGTCGTCTTCACATAGTCATCTGGTGAGAAGTGTTTCTTGCAAACGACAGATGATTTTGTTGGCGTCCACATTTTCAACGTATTCTCGTCGAGGCGACGAACGGCCTGAACCCATTTCGCCTTTAATATATGATCCCTTGGATATTCGTGACCTCCTCGTTCATGACATCCAGGCACAGAACAACAAGTTGACGGCATTTTAAGTAGTTTTAATTAAATTTTAGAATGCGGAAGTAAATTTGCTTTCAGTAGTCTTGCGATAAAGATCGAAGTAATCCGAATCTGATGGACCGGGACAAGTGGCGCCCCCTAGTAAGTAACGATAACTCACTGCAATCGACCATTGGACTAAAAGCCCTTGCAGTGTGCACAATGGAACATGTTTATATTGGAATGAATGCAATTGCTGATGTCATAGATATACAGGAATGAATGTTTGAAGAACGTGAAATAAATAAACAAAAATATGTATTTTTAATTCATTGACAATGCATTTAATTTCAAGACTTCAAGTCGCCAAAGACAGCCTATTAAATTTCAATTACAAATGATGGGCGCGCATACACATATTACGTAATATAGCGCACATCATACTAGAAAGTGGAACAAAGACAAAAACAATGATCTGGTCACATGACTTTTTAAAAATCGCGTCAGGGCATTGTCGGCTGCTGTCCTTTTCATTCTCTTTTACTTTTTCTATCAATTTTAGCCATTTATAGACAAAGTATAATTGGACCTAACAAAAAATAGGAATTTTCAATCACCTAGCCATAAACTATCAGAAAAAGTAAGTTGAACTTGTTAAAGTTGTTTGACATGCACATTTGACATGATCGACCTGAAAATAATCGGCGGGAAAAATGACGTCATGGAAAAGCCGATAATCGAAATCAAAACAAAAATGGCGTCGAATTAGGACCTCGTCAAAATAGGTCACCTGACAGCTGACGATAAACAACTTTGCAAGTGCAGACGAAAATAAATTTGGCTTTTATTGCTAAATATGTTGAGACTTCGTAGTACTGTAAAAAAACAAGTGTCTGAATGTGAATGATTGACAACGGATGATTAAAAGAATTGGCCAGAATAAAGTGTTTTAGAGACCGTCCAGATTTGTATTTGTATTTGTGTTGTTTTGGATGAAAAATTAATTAATTTTTTCTGAACTTTTTGATGACTTTAAAAAGGTAAGTTATTAACAGGTAAGTTTCGTGTATGTGACACACACAATTTATATATATATATATCATATATATATATATGTATATATCACATACCACGGAAATAGGTGAACCACGGAAATATGAGATACGGCATAGCCTGCTTTCCTGTGATTTCGTGAACATAAGACTTGTTTTTGGAGAATACTCACTTGTTTGTTGATTTATAAACATTTTTCTACGATGAAACTAGTGCCTGAACCCCTCTCAACAAGTTGAATACAGAACATGATGAAAAATCATCGTATTTTCCAAGTAGCAGCCATCTTACACTGTGGACTCCAACTCTTCAATCAGAAGACAAGTTTCCTAAAGATTCGTGAATTCTGATTGGCTGGTCAGTAAAAATCATTCTAGAACTCTGTTTTTATTGGTTCACAGCGGAATTCCATTGGGGGTTCTTCTAGCATGTGTATTCACAAAATGGTGGCTGTGTGATGATTCTGACGCATATAAATGATGAAATTATAGACATGGGGTCATCTGCTTCTCTGTCTAATTGAATTTTAGGGGTATTTTATATTTTTTCCATTAAAATTTGTTTTTATGTGACGTATTCTCAAAATATTTATGGAAAATCATTTTTTTAACTTCTTCAATCATTTGTCAATATTTTTGGACCTGCACGTTTAGCAGAAATATGTCAAACAGGGTTCACGAAACCATAGGAATTCACGAAATTATAGGAAAGAAGGATACCCGCATAACTTTGGTTAGAAAATGACAAATTCATAAATAAAATAGATCAATGTTATGAATATTTTTATTAAGGGTATTGATTTCTCAATGATGTGCTGAGTTGATTAGTCAACCATTTTGATAATGACCTAGAAATCAAGATTTACCTCGTCAGTGTCTCGAAGCGGAATCTCAATCGCCGCCATGCTGGATAAGAATAAAACCCGTAAAAACCGTGATTCATTTGGTTCCCTGTTCGCGTTGACAATCAAAATACTACAAATGTAATGACAAATCGATGGAATAATAAATATTGTATTCTGGAATAGCAAAACGATATAAATTCGTTATTGATTTCTATATTCGATATTGGAGAATCTTAAAAAGTTATTCAATAGTCTAATAAAAATCCTCAAATGACGTGGGAACCATCTTTGTTGGTAAACTTCACTCGTGCATATTCGGATATCATCGCTTTCAAGACTCATAAAAAAGTATCATTTACAGTGGTAAAAAAATCGAATATTTTGTGTTAAACAAATCAGATTTAAATGTTCTTTTACTGAAAATGTTTTGTCAGTTTAAGCATATTTTGGTTTGTTGTGTAATATTCGAGTGTCATGCAGGAGAAAACGTGTTTGAAATGAATGTTCATGATGAAGGTTACAAGCTGAACCGTTATCATCTGCCTCTTCATGGTGAGCAATCTTTACTAAAGTCTTTGTTGTCATGTCATAAGCTTGTTGGCAGTTGACTAATGTTAGGGCAACATAGCACTATCACAGTGTCCCACTACTGCTCTCTTTCGATGGAGATAAAGGTCAGAAATTAAAAAATCTCCTAGCAGATTGCCCCACATCTAGACGTACTTCAAGAGTTTATCTGTTTTTATCCGTCACCTTTGTTTACGCGGGCCCTTGTTTACGTGCCTCACGCTCACCTTGTTTGTATCACAAGCATGTCCTCGAAAACCCAGCGGTGACTCCACTCCCAAACATGCTACAGCAATGTTGCGAGTGAGTGCAGGAGTGGAATGTCAGCTGGGTTTTCGAAGATGACACAAGTATGTTGAGGCTCCATAGTTGGCCCTGTACTGGAAGAAGAAGAAAACATGATAATCGATAGTATGATCGTGTAAAATCGATTATATGATGGCACAGACATAAATTAAGATATTCAACTCTATGACGATGGTGAAAACTAGATAGTACTGTCAATATAAGGAAGTGAAACAGAAGGCAGACAAAGAAGAACTGATAGAAGTCAGGGAGTTGCTGGAGACACATATGCTTGATAAGCCTAAGGCCACAGAAAATGGTGCATCGGGTGTGGATGATCAGATTGCTGAATTTAGGGAGAGTGAAGCACGACGATGCAACATCATAATATTCGGTACTGAGGAATGTAACAGAGCAAAGGCAGAGGATAGGAAGAGTGAGGATGTTGAATTGGTTCATAAACTCTGTGATATTATGGACACAGAGGCAGAAACTGTGAAAAATGTGGTGAGAATTGGTAAGAGGAATCAGGAGGAAGGTGCTGGAAAGGATCAGAGGTCTACAAACAGACCCTTAAAAGTTATATTTGAAGATGAGAAACAAAAGGGGAAATTCATGAGTAACTTGAGAAACTTGTGAAGAAAAATTTAGAAAGATTAGTGTAGTACATGATATGACACAGAATGAAAGGAAAAGAAACAAAGAACTGATTGAAGAAGCCAAGGAAAAAAACTACCAGCATCCAGAATACAAATTCATTGTGAGAGGTCCCCCGTGGGAAAGAAAGCTAGTAAAGACAAAAGCAAAGCAATAGTGAAAAATCCACCTGTAAATAATTGTGTAAATAAGAGGGATGACCAAAATGTACATACGTTAAAAGGTTTTAACTGTTTATATACAAACGCAGATAGCTTTCCAAATAAACTGGATGAACTCAAAGCTAGATTGCAACATAGTGATATTAAGATAGACTTAATTGGGATTACGGAAGTGTTTCCGAAAACCTGTAGATATTCACCAACTAAGGCAGAACTTCAGATAGAAGGATATGACCTGTTTGTAAACAATTGTGATAGTGGTAATAGGAGAGGGGTAGCCCTATATACAAGTAATATTTGGAAGGCAGAGGAGGTGAAGTTGAGTGGTGAATTCAAGGAAAGCATGTGGGTAAAGGTGAAACTGAACAAAAGTGACAACTTGTTAATTGGATGTATATATAGAAGCCCTAACAGCACTCATGAAAATGTAACTGAACTAAACAAACTATTCAGCAATATGGCAGACTTGAACGACACATATTCACATGTACTCCTGATGGGCGATTTCAACTTCCCAAAATTAAACTGGACAGACTGGACATGTGGTGGGGACAAGGATGGTGAAAACTTCATGGATAGTGTAAGAGATAGCTACCTGTATCAACAAGTGACTAAGCTTACAAGGGTTAGAGGTAGTAATGAGCCAAGCATGCTAGACTTGATATTTACAAATGAACAGGAAATGGTATCTGACCTCAAGCATGAAAGCCCTCTGGGGCGTAGTGACCACTGTGTTCTGGAATTCAAATTCAACTGTTACATTGAACGTGAGCAAAATAAGACTGAAAGATGGAACTTCTTCAAAGGAAACTACCAAGACATGGTTGAAGTAATGACATTAGATTGGACAAATCAATTAGATGGAGACACAAACCAAATGTTTGAAACCTTTCTACATATATTCAATTCTGCCAAAGAGAAATTCATACCAAAAAGCAAGACAAATATCGCAAATAAGGCAAAACAACACAACTACCTACCACTAGATCTGAAAACTATAAAGAAGATAAAGAAGAAGCATCGCTGTTGGCAAAGATATATAGAGACAAAAGATGGCAAGAAGTATCAGGAATATACAAAGATTCGTAACCAGGTTAAAGGACTAGTGAAAAAGGCGAAAATAAGGATGGAAAAGGATATTGCGACAAACATAAAAAAAGATCCGAAAAGATTCTGGCAGTATGCAAATTCAAAAAGGAAAACCAAGTCTGGTATCGCTGAACTGAAAGTGAAATCCAACAGTGGAGATTATATATTTACCAAGGGTGACAGAGAGAAGGCTGAAGTTCTAGCTGACTTTTTCTCCAGTGTATTCACTGAGGAACCAGATGGAGACATACCGCCACTTGAACCCAGAGCAACTGAATATGAATTTATTGACAACCCATTTACAGAAGATGAAGTATATAAATTGTTGAAGGGTTTAAATCCCAATAAATCCCCAGGTCCAGATAGTTTACACCCAAAAGCACTAATGGAGCTGAGAGATGCCATAACATGCCCATTGACAGTTGTATTCAACAAATCACTGCAAACAGGCCAAGTTCCAGACCTATGGAAGCTAGGAAATATCACAGCATTGTTCAAGAAGGGAGAAGTGTCTGATTCTGGAAATTATAGACCCGTAAGCCTAACCAGTGTTGCATGTAAGCTAATGGAGAAACTAGTACGACAGAAGATAGTAAACCACATGGTAGCAAACAACTTGTTTAGTAAAAATCAATATGGGTTCATATCTGGGAGATCTACAACTCTTCAACTACTGAAAGTAATTGATCAATGGACAGAAATTCTAGACCGAGGGGGAACAATCAATGCTATTTACATGGACTTCATGAAAGCTTTCGACAAAGTGCCTCATAAACGATTAATAAGTAAACTACATTCGTATGGCCTCAGTGTACAGATCATTAGCTCACCTGACCACAATGTGGTCATGGTGAGGTTTTGTCATACCGAGATGTCCGTCGTCCGTCGTCCGTCGTGCGTCGTGCGTCGTGCGTCCGTCAACAATTTCTTCAAACGACTTCTCCTCCTAAACCGCTTGGCCAAATTTGATAAAACTTAACTGGAATGTTCCTTGGGTGGACCTCTACCAAAGTTGTTAAAAAAATTCCAGTCAGTCGCATAACTAGGTCACACAGGCTAAAAATAGATTTTCAAAAAGGAAACTTCAAAAATCTTCTTCTCTGAAACCGTAAGGCCTAGAGCTTTCATATTTGGTATGTAGCCTCACCTTGGGGTCCTCTACTAAGATTGTTAAAAATATGTCCCTGGGGTCAAAATTGGCCCCGCCCAGGGCCCTTAGTTTTACATAGAGTTATATAGGGGAAACCTTAAAAAATCTTCTTCTCCGAAACCGCTTGGCCCAGGGCTTTCATATTTGGTATGTAGACTCAGCTAGAGGTCCTCTACAAAGATTGTTCAAATTATGTCCCTGGGGTCAAAATTGGCCCCGCCCCGGTGGCCCTTAGTTTTACATAGAGTTATATAGGGGAAACCTTTAAAAAATCTTCTCCTCCGAAACCGCTTGGCCCAGGGCTTTCATATTTGGTATGTAGACTCAGCTAGAGGTCCTCTACAAAGATTGTTCAAATAATGCCCCTGGGGTCAAAATTGGCCCCGCCCCGGGGGCCCTTAGTTTTACATAGAGTTATATAGGGGAAACCATTAAAAATCTTCTTCTCCGAAACCGCTTGGCCCAGGGCTTTCATATTTGGTATGTAGACTCAGCTAGAGGTCCTCTACAAACATTGTTCAAATTATGTCCCTGGGGTCAAAATTGGCCCCGCCCCGGGGCCCTTAGTTTTACATAGAGTTATATAGGGGAAACCTTTAAAAATCTTCTTCTCCGAAACCGCTTGGCCCAGGGCTTTCATATTTGGTATGTAGACTCAGCTAGAGGTCCTCTACAAAGATTGTTTAAATTATGCCCCTGGGGTCAAAATTGGCCCCGCCCCGGGGCCCTTAGTTTTACATAGAGTTATATAGAGAAAACTTTAAAAAATCTTCTTCTCCGAAATTGCTTGGCCCAGGGCTTTCATATTTGGTATGTAGACTCAGCTAGAGGTCCTCTTCAAAGATTGTTCAAATTATTCCCCTCGGGTCAAAATTGGCCCCACCCTGGGGGTCACCATTTACTTAGACTTATATAGGGAAAACATATAAAAATCTTCTTGTCTTAAACTACAATGCCTAAGAGCTGTGATATTTGGTATGTAGCATCATCTAGTGGCCCCCTACCAAGATTGTGCAAATTATGCCCCTGGGGTCAAAATTGGCCCAGCCCCGGGGGTCACCGTCTTACATAGACTTATATAGGGAAAACATATAAAAATCTTCTTGTCTAAAACTACACTACATAGAGCTTTGATATTTGGTATGTAGCATCATCTAGTGGTCCTCTAACCAAGATTTTTCAAATTATGCCCATGGGGTCAAAATTGGCCCCACTCGGGGGTCACCGTTTTACATAGACTTATATAGGGAAAACATATTAATATATTCTTGCCTAAAACTAGACTCCCTAGAGTTTTGATAATTGGTATGTAGCATCATCTTGTGGTTTTCTACCAAGATGTTCAAATTATTCCTTTGGGTGAAAATTATGCAGGGTTTATAATCAGGTGAGCGATATTGGGCCATCATGGCCCTCTTGTTTCATGGGTTGAACAATTCCTACATAATCGCAAACAAAAAGTGCTTGTTAATGGTCATGCGTCAACATGTCACCAAGTAACCAGTGGTATCCCACAAGGCAGTGTACTAGGACCAATCCTGTTTGTGATATACATCAATGACATGCCTGATTGTGTAACAGCACCAGCGTACCTGTTTGCAGACAACACCAAGATATATACAGAGATCAAAACGGATGTAGATAGACAGAATCTCCAAACAGACTTAGACGCACTGCAGAGATGGTCAGATATCTGGCTCCTGAAATTCCACCCAAGAAATGCAAGGTTCTACGCATATCCAACAAGAAAACGCCTGAAGATGGAAACACATACAACTACCACATGACTTCAACAGGGGAGGAGAAAACAACACTGGAACATTCTAACTGCGAAAAAGACATTGGCGTAGAAGTAGACAGTCTCCTGAACTTCAAACATCATATGCAGCAAAAAGTAAACAAAGCAAACAGTATAATGGGGCTGATCAGAAGAACATACTCTTATCTGGATGAACACAGTTTTAAATACTTGTTCCAAGCACTAGTAAGGCCAAACCTGGAATACGCACAAGCAGTATGGTCACCACACAAAGAGAAAGATATTGAAACCATCGAAAATGTACAGAGAAGAGCATCTAAACAAGTACCGAGTCTACGTAACCTTGAATATACAGAAAGACTGAAAAAGCTGAAAATGCCAACTCTAAAATACCGCCGACTCAGGGGAGACATGATAGAAGTATTCAAAATAATGAAAGCAATATATGACACCAATGTAACAGAAGGATTTCTAGAACAATCAATACATTCAAACACAAGAGGACATGATCTAAAACTTAAGAAGAAACCATTCAAGACCAACAAGAGGAAATACTATTTTACTAACAGAATTGTGGATGCGTGGAATAGCCTTCCACAAACTGTAGTGTCTGCGAAGAAAGTGATTAATTTTGAAATAAGACTAGATAAACACTGGGGGGACCAAGAAGTTAAATTCAATCATAAAGCAGACCTTATATTCACGAATGCAAGAGGAGACAGGATAGTCCAAGAAGAAGAGGTGGATATAGAGGTTTTATAACCTGCGTCCACAGAAGATCCTAAGGTATCCTAAGGTAATATAAAACAACGAAAGTATGACAATGAAAAGTAGATAATATTTCGCGTTATCGATGATTCCTCATTATTGTACTATTGAGTTTTCACAATCGTAATATCGCGTTTCATGGTTTGAAAAGTTGTCATGAGCATATCACTCAATAGTGGAAAGTGGATAGTACATTATCATAGTGAAAACTACCAGTTCCTCTCTAGTTGGGTTGGAGTCACTGGCTGAAAAATGTTTTAGTAGATCTATAAAGTGCCCTTGCAAAGAATTGAACCAGGGATCTCTCAATCTATAGTTAAGAATGATATCTACTCAACCACATGTGGGAGTGTCAATTTGATTGTTTTGAAATTCTATGTTTTTTGTTGATGTTTGTTTTCTGTTGACTTGAATTTGAGCAGTGTAAGCAGTGCCGTACCCAGACACGAATTTTAGCCGAGGCAGCCTTGGGGCTGGACATGACCGTAACTAGGAATTTTCCAAAGAGTGCGAAATCGGGTCTTGATTGGGTGACGGGGTATTTACAGGAGAGGACGTCCAAATTTGTTCTGTACATGCTATTTTGAATATTTACAATGTATTTTGCGAGCGAAGCGAGCCAGAAAAAAGGACTATTTGTTGAAGCTGACACAAATTTAATTTATGGCAAATATGCACTATTTGTCCGAGCCCACACATTTTTTCCACATGATATTATTAATGCTCATAAATTATTTGGCCAGCGAAGCGAGCCACAAAAATGCTCTATTTGTATCAGCCCACACATTTCGTTATCTAAATGCAATTGAATGGTGATAAATTATTTGGCAAGCGAAGCAAGCCAGAAAAAAAACTATTTGTACGAGCCCCCAAGAAATTCGTTATCTACATGATATTATTAACAGGCATTAGGTATTTGGCGAGCGAAGCGAGGCAGAAAAAATGCAATATTTGTCAGCACAAACTCGCGTGGTGTGATTTATCCTTTAAAGATGCATGGTTTGCCCTAGCTCACACAAACTCGTTCTCTAAATGGTATGATCTATTCTCGCATTATTTACCCGAGCTGCATGCCACATAACTTATGAAGCATTGATGTTATGTGACAAGCAATGCGAGCCAAAGAAAATGCACTGTTTCTATAAGTTGCATG
Organism: Spisula subtruncata; assembly: GCA_963678985.1. Classification (NCBI taxonomy): domain Eukaryota; kingdom Metazoa; phylum Mollusca; class Bivalvia; order Venerida; family Mactridae; genus Spisula; species Spisula subtruncata. The sequence goes on along the minus strand of OY787674.1, from coordinate 29,811,392 downwards.
TCATGCAAACTAGTTCTCTACATGATATTTTTAACGAGTAGTTATTTGGCAAGCGAAAAGATCATGATTTCTCTGAGGTTCAGGTAGCACAAACTACTCTCTATATGACATTCTCAAATATGTGTTCAATTCATTTGCCGAGCGAAGCGAGCCGAATTTATTTACAAATGTAAAACATTGCACTTCTAACCAGGACCACTTAAATTGGTGTAAAACGGGTACGTTTGCGCCCGATGCAATCCTTAGTTATGACCATGTAGTGGTCCGGTGTATTTGTTAACCTAGAACGTTTCTGAAAGCACGCAATTAAACCCCCGAAAACACTTTTAACATTGACAAAATCAGAAAAGTAGAATAGCGAAGCGAGCTAGATAAACATTATTTATATTATTTGAACACCATGCCAAAACATATTCTGTATTTGATAGTATTCACTTATAGATTTATCTATGTAGCCTATTAGAAACTATTTTTCTAATTGATAATAGTCACTGATACAGCTGTTGTGTAGGCGAAGCCAACTAGAAAAAGCATTATTTTCTGAAGAGCACCATTGGCGACAGGATCGTTTTTCTATTCGAGACACCTTTCATCAGCATATCCTACGAACTCAAAGGCTGCACATTTGTGTTAAGGGGAAGCTTGAACGATTTGAATGCAAGTAAATTAAGGGATCAATGTCATGCTCCACGGGAATTCAAACAAATTCATCTGCTACATTCTTTGGTCCCTTGTTTTGGTATTGAAATGGAACATCAAGAAAATTCATAGCAATTTTTAAACAAGAGCTCAAAGGAGAAAATACTTATATGCCCATGCTTATACTTTTAAATGTGTAGCCCACCTCAATATTAAATTCATTGTAAACGTAGCGAGCGAAAATTGGCATATCAACTATTTTTACTCACAGAACATTGACCTGGATTGCGGCGATATTAAGGGGATGGTGTGCCGGTGCCACTTGCTTTCTATATATAATAAAGGGGAAGTGTCCGGTATACTACCATTAAGGTGCAAATCTAGTGCCCCAAGTTGCACAATGTATACTACCATTAAGGTGTAAATCTAGTGCCGCAAATTGCACTATGTATACTACCATTAAGGTGTAAATCTAGTGCCTCAAGTTGCACAATGTATACTACCATTAAGGTGTAAATCTAGTGCCTCAAATTGCACTATGTGTTCTACCATTAAGGTGTAAATCTAGTGCCTCAAATTGCACTATGTGTACTACCATTATGGTGTAAATCTAGTGCCTCAAATTGCACTATGTATACTACCATTAAGGTGTAAATCTAGTGCCTCAAATTGCACTATGTGTACTACCATTAAGGTGCAAATCTAGTGCCTCAAGTTGCACAATGTATACTACCATTAAGGTGTAAAACTAGTGCCTCACGTTGCACTATGTATACTACCATTAAGGTGCAAATCTAGTGCCTCAAGTTGCACTCTTTGTTTAAAACATGCGACAGCTTGTAATACTTTTGTATTATTCAGGCATTTTATTTTACTTATAAGTTGAAGACGAATTTTCGAACCGTATCGAAGAAGTGTATATTGCGACGCAAATTTCTGATTCTGGGCGTCTACCGTTGGATCCATACATTCGGTCGTGTACATACTAGATAACCTAGTGCCTCAGAATAAATTGCCTCATTGTTTATTACATGCGACCATTTGAGACATTTTATTTTAAATATATTCAGGGATATTTTATTACATGTATATATTAATAAAAAAAAAAGTTTGGTCCGCAAATTTTAGGCGAGGCAACTGCCTCGCCTGGCCTCAGTGTAGTTACGGCGCTGGTAAGTACATTTTCATTACGAGTGAAGAAATAATATATATCCTCTTTTCCTATGGTTTCAGCCACTAAATTAAGAATCAACATCCTATGTTTGCAACAATTTGACCAAAAATAGTTAGTCTTTGTAGTTAATTAAAAAAAAATAGCTATTTTAATGTCCCAAGGTGGGTAAGTCTTAATTTATGAGCGTCTCCTATGGTTTCAGCCACTCAAATTGAATGTCTGAGAAATTATATTTTTGAAGGATTCAAAGTGGAATTTTCACAATAAGGGGGTGGCCGAAACCATAGAAAGATGAAGCATGATACAGTGGAACTCACTTATAGCGAACTCGCTTATAACGAAAACTCGGTAATAGCGTAACAAAAAAATCCCCGACCGAGTCCCTTCTTAATTTAACAGTAACACCACTCGCTTATAATGTAATCGGATATAATGAAAAATTGGTTATAGCATAATGATTTCTAGGTCCTGATGCAGTATGTTGTGTGCATTCATGCTCGGTTATAACAAAGGCGATTAAATTATTGTGACTAGGTGTAAACAAGCGATGTGTTTGTGCAAACAATCTTAATAAGGTGTTTAGTGTTTGCGCCGTTGGCATACAAATATGCGATATAACTTGCTTATTATTATAATCCTTCACATCACCTTCACATTTATTCATCACAGTAAACACAACTTTCACAATATAATGAACTTAAATAACAGTTCAACTCAACATTACCCTTTAATCTCCTGAATATATTAATACTTTTAAGACAGCCTAGTTTTACTTATTAAAGTGATTTTTGAACTTTTTTCAATACTGACTATGTATATGCAGCACACAACAATCAATTCTAGACAAATTGTGCATGAATTCTAGAAAAAATGACAAACACGCATATGCGCCTTTAAGGAGAAATTTGGCCAACACCTGCAAAATATTATGAATAGTGATTTTAAATTGGGTTGTATTTGTGAAAAACTGTTTCACTGAACACTAATTATGCTTCAGATGCCAAATAATGTGTCTATTCTTCATATTTAATCACAATTACCCCTGTCTGACACTAAAATAAGGTCAATTTTGGCATAAAAATGTCAATTTTAGAAGAAAAAAATCTGAAATTTTCTAGATTTGCATGATAAAAATCCAAATTTTCACTTTTTTAGACAATTTAAACAGATAAAAGTGGTCAAAACCCTATCTGGGATGCATTTCCATACATTTGAATGCAAAAAAATGAAAACATGAATTTAATAGAATTTTGCCCTTCTTTAGGTAAGAAACCACCAAATAGATTTGCTCTATAGCTCAATGTAAATTGGCCCTAGTAGGCCCCAATTTTCAACTTTTTTAGTCTATGGCCACCTGGACCACGTATATCATTGTAAAGAGGGGCATTTAAGCTTCAAAATAATGCAATAAAAAAGGGGGGTCATTATCTTCTAAGAAAGTTTTTGTCCTTCAAACACGGTCTGTCCGTTTTTACGCATGTCCGGATTTATGAGTTCTGGGTTTTACCCTAGTATACTTTCACTTTGGTATCAACTACAAAATAGTGGAATAATACAAATATTACAGTTTTACTACACCACATGCATACTTACCAACCATTTAAACTCAATTTCATCATTCAACTCCACATTTGTCAAGAAATATCTCCATTTAGAGGCAAACCAAAGTTTTTTTAAGGACTACTTGAGTGTATCACCACTTGGTCCGCGGAGGCATTTAGTGGTTCTTTACCTACACGATGGGGAACATAGTTACACTATCATATATAACAACGGACCTCAATGCTTGAACATCGCAAAGGAAATGGCATAGAAGATCAGAATGTTTCTTGAAGGGTGTGATGTAGAAGAACATGTTTTCTCCTCACTCAATGTCGTGATACAGAAAATAACACACTAACTTGGATCAAAAGAAATGAAAATCGATGACTTTTTAACGTAAAAACTATATACACATAATAGTGTTCTTAATACTTATACTGTTAATCAACATAATATTGCATGTACACTAGGGCTGTAATGGTATACCGCAGTATACGAAAGACCGCGGACTTCAGTTCCACACGGTTCACGATACAAGAGTGGTTCGGTATAAGCTTTTTCATGAGCAAAATAATATTCAGAGATAAAAAATGTCTGATAGTCCTCTGATTATGTAAAATTACCATGCTTCACTTCTTTTAATTGTATTAATATATGGCTCAAATTGTCGAAATTCAATTAAAATAGTTGATAGCAACATTATAATTGCTGTTATAGAATCAACAAACTCATTGGCACTTAAAATTGTATTTTTAGCTGCTGGTAGAGAATATTGTTTCATACCGAAATATACCGAACCGTTAGAAAAATTGACGGTACGTATCATATCGTGAGGTGAGCGTACCGTTACAGCCCTAATGTACACACTAACTACATGCGATATGTATTTCATATTAAAATGCTGTTCAACCTAATGTATGTTTGTGTTTAGCACAACATAACTTTGCTCTAAGACAGGCTATACATGGTATAACGAAATACGTTATATCCGTACACATAATTATAACAAAATTTCGTTGTACTAATATAGCGAAAATCAAATATAGCGTAACAATTCTCATGGTCCAAAGGATTTCGTATTAACCGAGTTCCACTGTAGTAAGTACTGGTAAGAAAGTAAAGCCTTTATTTAATGAGGCTGACACATTCGGTTTCCCGCTTTTCCATGTGGGCCTCCACATTTGCAAATAACATAAGAAATTATACAATAAGCATAATATAGCATAAAAACGGTGATTTTGCACATACTTAAACAGGGAAAAAAAGGTACGTTATTGTAAAGATTCTCGCGTGCACATGCTGTTGGTATTCAGTTTTAAGTATGCTCATTTCAGGACCCAGCCGACGAAAATAAATGATTTACAGCGTTATATGAACTGTAATTCACATTCTAATTGTAACTACTGATCATTTAGTAAAAAATAAACATAAACAAACCCCCAATGTCACTGTGTTCTTGGTATTTGCCGATACGGAAGTCGACGCTCATAACAAAAACTTGTATGTGACGTAACGTTTGCTGTTTAAAGCGACATCGCGTTTGTTTACCTGACGTTGCCCAATATGTCATAATTTGAATTATGGCGATATGGCTATATGCAATATGAATTTTCTTTTTGTTTTTAGAATGACAAAACTTTGAGAGCAGGGTATGAGTAACGAAAAATCAAAGAACTTAGGGGATTCAAATTTAGTTTATTATGTGGCCTAGACTTTTTAAGCAAGAAAAATAATGCTTTATTTATAGAGTAAACATTGTTTAATGATTTTCCTTTGACTTCTTGTCCGAAGCAAAACTTTGTCACAATATATTAAACTTTGAATGAAAATGAGCAAAAACCATAACTCAACCTCATACCGTTTTTAGCTCACCTGACCACAATGTGGTCATGGTGAGGTTTTGTCATACCGAGATGTCCGTCGTCCGTCGTGCGGCGTGCGGCGTGCGTCGTGCGTCCGTCAACAATTTCTTCAAACGACTTCTCCTCCTAAACTGTTTGGCCAAATTTGATAAAACTTAACAGGAATGTTCCATGGGTGGAGCTCTACCAAAGTTGTTAAAAAAATTCCAGTCCATCGCATAACTAGGTCACACAGGCTAAAAATAGATTTTCAAAAAGGAAACTTTAAAAATCTTCTTCTCCGAAACCGCTTGGCCCAGGGCTTTCATATTTGGTATGTAGACTCAGCTAGAGGTCCTCTACAAAGATTGTTCAAATTATGCCCCTGGAGTCAAAATTGGCCCGCCCCGGGGGCCCTTAGTTTTACATAGAGTTATATAGAGAAAACCTTAAAAAATCTTCTTCTCCGAAATTGCATGGCCCAGGGCTTTCATATTTGGTATGTAGACTCAACTAGAGGTCCTCTACAAAGATTGTTCAAATTATGTCCCTGGGGTCAAAATTGGCCCCGCCCCGGGGGCCCTTAGTTTTACATAGAGTTATATATGGGAAACCTTTAAAAATCTTCTTCTCCGAAACCGCTTTGCCCAGGGCTTTCATATTTGGTATGTAGACTCAGCTAGAGGTCCTCTACAAAGATTGTTCAAATTATGCCCCTGGGGTCAAAATTGGCCCCGCCCCGGGGGCCCTTAGTTTTACATAGAGTTATATAGAGAAAACTTTAAAAAATCTTCTTCTCTGAAATTGCTTTGCCCAGGGCTTTCATATTTGGTATGTAGACTCAGCTAGAGGTCCTCTTCAAAGATTGTTCAAATTATGTCCCTGGGGTCAAAATTGGCCCCGCCCCGGGGCCCTTAGTTTTACATAGAGTTATATAGGGGAAACCTTTAAAAATCTTCTTCTCCGAAACCGCTTGGCCCAGGGCTTTCATATTTGGTATGTAGACTCAGCTAGAGGTCCTCTACAAAGATTGTTCAAATTATGCCCCTGGAGTCAAAATTGGCCCGCCCCGGGGGCCCTTAGTTTTACATAGAGTTATATAGAGAAAACCTTAAAAAATCTTCTTCTCCGAAATTGCATGGCCCAGGGCTTTCATATTTGGTATGTAGACTCAACTAGAGGTCCTCTACAAAGATTGTTCAAATTATGTCCCTGGGGTCAAAATTGGCCCCGCCCGGGGGGCCCTTAGTTTTACATAGAGTTATATTGGGGAAACCTTTAAAAATCTTCTTCTCCGAAACCGCTTGGCCCAGGGCTTTCATATTTGGTATGTAGACTCAGCTAGAGGTCCTCTACAAAGATTGTTCAAATAATGCCCCTGGGGTCAAAATTGGCCCCGCCCCGGGGGCCCTTAGTTTTACATAGAGTTATATAGGGGAAACCTTTAAAAATCTTCTTCTCCGAAATTGCTTGGCCCAGGGCTTTCATATTTAGTATGTAGACTCAGCTAGAGGTCCTCTTCAAAGATTGTTCAAATTATTCCCCTCGGGTCAAAATTGGCCCCACCCATTTTACTTAGACTTATATAGGGAAAACATATAAAAATCTTCTTGTCTAAAACTACAATGCCTAAGAGCTTTGATATTTGGTTTGTAGCATCATCTAGTGGTCCCCTACCAAGATTGTGCAAATTATGCCCCTGGGGTCAAAATTGGCCCAGCCCCGGGGGTCACCGTCTTACATAGACTTATATAGGGAAAACATATAAAAATCTTCTTGTCTAAAACTACACTGCATAGAGCTTTGATATTTGGTATGTAGCATCATCTAGTGGTCCTCTACCAAGATTGTGCAAATTATTCCCCTGGGGTCAAAATTGGCCCCACTCGGGGTCACCGTTTTACATACACTTATATAGGGAAAACATATTAATATCTTCTTGCCTAAAACTAGACTGCCTAGAGTTTTGATAATTGGTATGTAGCATCATCTTGTGGTTTTCTACCAAGATGTTCAAATTATTCCTTTGGGTGGAAATTGTGCAGGGTTTATAATCAGGTGAGCGATATTGGGCCATCATGGCCCTCTTGTTGAATGATTCCTCTTTGCTTGATTTCATTAGTGCTTTTCTTGTCCTACACAAAACTTTGTCAATTTATGTTTGAATGACTCGAGAGCTCTGCAAACCAATGCATTATTACATGTATGCAACAATCGTACAGTTTTTAGCTCACCTGAGCACACATTCGTGCTCAGGTGAGCTTTTGTCATACCGAGTTGTCCGTCGTCCGTCGTCGTCAACAATTTCTTCAAACGACATCTCCTCCTAAACCGCTTGGCCAATTTCAACCTAACTTCACAGTAATGATCCTTGGGTGACCCTTATTTAAAATAGCTAAAATCTTTCTGCTCCGCTAAACAAGATGGCCGCCAGAGCTATAAATAGAAAAATCTTTAAACGACTTGTTCTCCTTAACCACTTGGCAGATTTCAATAAAGCTTTACAGGAATGATCTTTGGGTGATCCTTTACCAAACTAGCTAAAATCTTTCCAATCCGCTAAACAAGATGGCGGCCAGAGCTAAAAATAGAAATATCCTTTAAATGATTTCTTCTCCTTAACCGCTTGGCAAATTTTAATAAAACTTTATAGTAATGATCCTTGGGTGACCATCATTCAAAATAGCTAAAATCGTTCCGCTCCAATTAACAAGATGGCCACCAGAGCTATAAATAAAAAAATCTTTTAACGACTTCTTCTCCTTAACCACTAGGCCGATTTCAATAAAACTTCACAGTAATGATCCTTGGGTGACCCTCATTAAAAATAGCTAAAATCGTTCCGCTCCGCCAAACAAGATGGCCGTCAGAGCTATAAATAGAAAAATCTTTAAACAACTTCTTCTCCTTAACCACTTGGCCGATTTCAATAAAACTTTACAATAATGATCTTTGGGTGACCCTTTACCAAAATAGCTAAAATCGTTCCGCTCCACTAAACAAGATGGCCGCCAGAGCTTAAAAAAAAAATCTTTAAACGACTTCTTCTCCTTAACCGCTTGGCAAATTTTAATAAAACTTTACAGTAATGATCCTTGGGTGAGCCTTAACCAAAATAGCTAAAATCGTTCCGCTTCGTTAAACAAGATGGCCGTCAGAGCTAAAAATAGAAATATCCTTTAAACGGCTTCTTCTCCTGAACCCCTGATGGATTTATATAAAACTTTACAGGAATGATCTTTGGGTGACCTGTAACCAAAATAGCTGAAATCGTTCCGGTCTGCTGAGCAAGATGGCCACCAGAGCTAAAAATTGAAATTTCCTACATGACTCAGGTGAGCGTTACTGGCCCCTCTGGGGCCTCTTGTTTGTATAACCATAATAAAAGTATGCAAAAATCTGTGCTGCTTTGACTGAAGATGAAAGTGTTTAAGTTAAATGTTTGTCAATACTAGATGTTTTAATTATACTATTAAACGAGTGTATAATTATCACTGTTTATTGTAGATTCCTGGAAAAATGATGGTATATCAAGGAACTTCTCATTTGCATCGTATTACAGTGACGATATGGTGCTACAAGGCGCACCCCATACTGCTGTGATTTGGGGGTACGCACCCAATAATACAAGGGACCAAGATGTGACCGTACACATCACATCAGGAAACCAGAAGCTGCAGTACAGCAGTACAGTGACTGCAAACCAAACATGGACATTACAAATAGGTAACATAAAAATATGTTGTTTTCTCGAATAAATATACTGTAAAATCATTTAATTTCGTTGGGACAAAATTTTGTGGTTTTGGTAAAAAAGACAATTTTGTTGGGACTTGAATTTGTGGATTTTGCATTTTAGGTAATAAAACAAGGGTCAAAATTAATGTTCGTTGGGTTGAGGTGAGCCACGAAATCCACAAAAGTTAATCCCCAACAAAAATGAATTATTTTACAGTACATTTTTGTTATTGGCTTTTTAAATCCTACAGTGGGCTACATGTCAAGTTGTCAAAAAACTGCACTGTATAAAAGTTTATTAAGTTTGAGGAAGATACACAGGGTTTCAGTATTTGCTAAGCCCTTATTTTTTCATTAACTTTGAAGTACCAAAAAAGAGAAGGTACGATCGTAACTACTCAGGTCTTTCCATGTTGAATCCGGAAGCTCTCTTGCATGTACGTAGTGTAGGAAGGGGGGAACTTTCCACTTGGGTGATGTGGTCACACACACACGTGTGATGCGGTTTTCAAGAAAATTGACCAAAAGATACCCATCGCATATGTAGGCTATGACATTCTATAGAACATAAATATAGAAAACATGCTAAGTCAATACGAGTATATTACTGATCAACATGTTTAATCAGTGCTGCAAGTTCCATTTTTGACCTGTTTACAAAACCGTTCTGACTTCACTAAAAAAAGTTTAAATAATAGCGGCGTTCTATTTATGTCCTAGAGATGATTCGTCTTAGAATTGTCAGAGATGCGCCGATTTAGAGAAGGTAGTGAAGTGGACATGTTAATCTACAACGGATATGACATTCTAGAAGCTGGTACCCAGTGTTTCAACAGTTGTCACAGCAAACACGGGTACCAGTTTATGTCACTTAATATATATGGTGAGGTAAAACATGGCTGCTGTGCTACCTTCTCTTTATATAGGGTGCTCTCAGATAATTCAACCTGTTGCATACACAGGTGGCAGTATCAGGTTTTGAAAAAAAAAATTCCGTCACTGAGCTAATACACTATGAAGGTATAAAGCATACTATATGTCTATGTCCAAAGATTGTGGAACATCGCATCTAAAAATAAACTTGGTTCCTACCAATAATTACGATACTGTGAGTGGAGCGGGTATCCAGCGAGTAAATAAAAATGACCTCGAGCGAAGTTAAAAAACGAAAGGAAAACTGTTTTTCCGTTTCGCAGTTTTAAGATACAATTTTCGGTAAGAATGCATATCTAATAGTTTAATCAAATGACTTGTGTAGCAATTTTCCTTCATCGCCCGTATTTTTATGCTAAAACAACGAGATGCAATGTTCCACAATCTTTGGCATATAGACATATAGTATGCTTTATACCTTGATAGTATATTAGCTCAGTGACGGAATTCTTTTATATTTTTTTATTTTATATTTTAATCATTTGTGGACCATACACTGATACTGCCACCTGTGGTTGCATATTCAAATATTAAAGTTACACTCCGATAATTTTAAATCATGTTCCTATGATACGAAGGCTATGATACGAAGGCCAAAATGGACAGAGAATTATATGTTAGTGGAGTGGATGAGACAGTGTATAGTTTACGCCAATGTAAAATTTATTGGGTGAGCCAATTGATAAATTCTGCAGCTGAGTAGGATTTTTAACTACAACTCAGTCCATGCCATGTATAGCAGCTTAGCTTGGCGAATTTGACACGAACTTGACCTTTTAATTACCATTATTTAACAGTCAATATCTTGTCTGTATTTATAACTGCAGTTGTATGTTTTTATGGTTGGGGAGTATCACAAAGACGCTCAAGATGCAATACAAACACGAAACAAAATACTGATATTGCACAATTTACTTGCGGAAATTGATATGTTCAAAGCATGAACCCTGTAATATAAATTGATGCATAAAGGTCAAGTTTGTGTCCAATTCCCCAAGCTATACATGGCATGGACTAAGTTGTACCGTAGTTTATCCTACGCCGAGCTTTACCTATTAACTTTTTATCCAGTCACTTAATCTGCTTAGTAAGGGGAGCGAAACTCGGGACTCATTGTTACTCTTGCTGCTTGTAGCTTCGTGTTCATTCCGTGAGGTCATATAAACAATAGGGCTTAAAATATCGGTCAGTATGATCAATTATATATAGCACGACTAAGCACGTATATCGTATCATGATATTATGTTAATATTAAAACATCTTGTGATGTACATTAACGGTGGTCGAGCGGATAGCCTGCTTGACTGCTGATCGAGAGGTCCCGGGTTCGATCCTCGGCTGGGGCACTTGCTCATTTCTGAAACGCTTTTCTGTGTTTCCCACCTAACTAGAGATGAACTGGGTAGCAACCAAGAGGTAGTCTCGTGTGTATCGGTGCTATACACCGGGCACGGAAAGAGCTAGGGCAACGCGCCCAGATATCTTGTATCACACCACTGTCTCTTCTACTTGCTATCCCTTCATCAAAACACAGGACCCCATTGGAAATAAGTGCTTGCACTTTCATGGGTTATCCTTGACCAAAAGGTTTAAGTAATTACACATACATTCAGATTGACAATAAGTCAAGCCGCACGTGTCTGAGGTGTTATATATTGCTGGCTTAGAATGAGAAGGTGATAGCTGATATATATTTAAAATCAGCATCAAAAGGCTCTTCTTATGAGCCTATTTTCATAAAAAATCAGAACTTGTTATGCTGGCCTAACTGAAGTAGAAACCGCCCGTTTAACCAGAAGTAAAGAGCAATTTTTCGTTTAACCGTAAGTAAAGAGTCTTTAAATTTTCTGACCAATTTTCCTTGTTTTCCCAAAATATCAATTTTGTACTTACAACCTTCTCATTCATGAGAAAAGAGTAGATTCAGGAGTTGTCTTTATTAACATATGCTGGTACTGTTTCCTGTGTCAAATGCCCATATCTGATGAGTGTGACATTTTGTTAGAAAGCTCGTCAGTGATAGCATTTTTTAGCTCACCTGAGCACGAATGTGCTCAAGGTGAGTTTTTGTCATACCGAGATGTCCGTCGTCTGTCATCGTCCGTCGTCAGTCGTCGTCAACAATTTCTTCAAACAACATCTCCTCCTAAACCGCTTGGCCAATTTCAACCAAATGTCACAGTAATGATTCTTGGGTGACCCTCATTAAAAATAGCTAAAATCGTTCCGCTCCGATAAACAAGGTGGCTGCCAGAGCTATAAATAGAAAAATCTTTAAACGACTTCTTCTCCTTAACCACTTGGCTGATTTCAATAAAACTGTACAGGAATGATGTTTGGGTGACCCTTTACCAAAATAGCTAAAATCGTTCTGCTCCGCTGAACAAGATGGCCGCCAGAGCTAAAAATAGAAATATCCTTTAACGACTTCTTCTCCTTAACCGCTTGGTGAATTTTAATTAAACTGTACAGTAATGATCCTTGGGTGACCCTCATTAAAAATAGCTAAAATCGTTCCACTCCGATAAACAAGATGGCCGCCAGAGCTATTAATAGAAAAATCTTTAAATGATTTCTTCTACTTAACCACTTGGCCAATTCCAATACCACTTTACAGGAATGATCTTTGGGTGACCCTTAACCAAAATAGCTAAAATTGTTCCACTCCGCTAAACAAGATGGCCGCCAGAGCTAAAAATAGAAATATCCTTTAAATGACTTCTTCTCCTTATAACCGCTTAGTGGATTTTGATTAAACTCTACAGGAATGATCCTTGGGTGACACTTATTCAAAATAGCTAAAATAGTTCCGCTCCGTTGAACAAGATGGCCGTCAGAGCTATAAATAGAAAAAAACTTTAAACAACTTCTTCTCTTTAACCACTTGGCCAATTTTGATAAAACCTTACAGCAATGATCTTTGGGTGACCCTTAACCAAAATAGCTAAAATCGTTCCACTTCCCTAAACAAGATGGCCGCCAGAGCTAAAAATACAATTCTCCTTTAAACGACTTCTTCTCCTTAACTGCTATACGGGTTTTGATAAAACTTTACATAAATGATCTTTGGTTGACTGTTAACCAATTTAGCTAAAATTGTTCCAGTCCATTAAAGAAGATGGCCGCCATAGCTAAAAATAGAAATATCCTTTCAACGGCTTCTTCTCCTGAACCGCTTGATGGATTTTGATAAAAATTTACAGGAATGATCTTTGGGTGACCTGTAACAAAAATAGCTTAAATCGTTCTGGTCTGCTAAACAAGATGGCCACCAGAGCTAAAAATTGAAAATTCCCACACGACTCGTAAGGTTAGCGTTACTGGCCCCTCATGGGCCTCTTGTTGTGTTTTAAGAATAAGGAATGAATGTAAGAATAAGAAACCTTAATGTCACAGTGCACTGTTGTTAGGTCAGGCACATATTGCTGGCTTAGAACCAGAAGGTCGTAACTACAAAATCGATATATTGAGAAAACAAGAGAAAACTGTCTGTAATTTAGTCTTTACCTATGGGAAAACACGTTTTTAAAACTTCATTTTGGTCAACATGACAATTTCAGATTTTCATGAAAATAGGCTCACAAGAAGCGCCTTATGAAGCAGATTTCAAATATGTATGAGTCTTATAAAGTCGTAAATAGTAGTTACGACCTTCTGGTTCTAAGCCATCTATATTAGATTGTCATTTTATCAGGTACTGCAGGCACGGATCCAGGCAGTGGGCACGAGGGCCCGTGCCCCCCCAGTTGGCTGAGATTTTTTTTTAAAAACTTTGAATAAATAGTAAAACAGGTATTGAACAGCATCTCTAAATGATATGGGTATTTTTTCTTATGTTCTAGATGAAAAGTATGATGTAAGATGGGCATTTTTCGTGCTCGCTTCGCTCGCAGAATATTTTTTAATATACATGTATATATTTATTAGGGCCCTGCAAATTTTTTGCAGGTGCCCTATAGTAATCACCCTGTCCGTCTGTCTGTCTGTCCGTCTGTCTGTCCCGTCCGTCTGTCCGTCCACATTTTTCATGTTTTTTCTTAATAACTTGCAAACCGTTAAAGGTATCGACTTCAAACTTTAAACATAAGGTCACAGCAACAATACACTATTGTATGCCAAGTTATGTTACTCCAGCTACAATTTTGTAAGAATTATGGCCCTTTGTAAAATTACAATTTTCCTCATTTTTCATCTTTTTTTCTACATTACTTCAAAACCGTTACAGATATTCAAATGAAACTTGCTATACATATTGACAGTGACAATACGCACATGTGTAGCAAAGGGCAACAACTCTAGCTTTAATAAATTTTGGCTTGTGCCCCTTTTTCGACTTCAAAACTTTAACATTGGCCATAGTTCAAAATGTTTTTTCTTAATAACTTGCAAACCGTTATAGGTATCGACTTCAAACTTTAAACATAAGGTCACAGCAACAATACACTATTGTATGCCAAGTTATGTTACTCCAGCTACAATATTGTAAGAATTATGGCCCTTTGTAAAATTACAATTTTCCTCATTTTTCATCTGTTTTTCTACATTACTTCAAAATCGTTACAGATATTCAAATGAAACTTGCTATACATATTGACAGTGACAATACGCACATGTGTAGCAAAGGGCAACAACTCTAGCTTTGATAAATTTTGGCTTGTGCCCCTTTTTTTCGTCTTCAAAACTTTAACATTGGCCATAGTTCAAAAACTTTTCAAGATATTCAAATGAAACTTGCAATACTTATTTAAAATGATAACGACAGGGCCCTGATCACGACAGTGATGGTTCTAGTACGTAGCTGTTGCATCACAGAAATCAATTACAAGAGAATTTTTACCCTAGCTCATTATATTACCTTTTGACTGTTAAATAATCATAACTAACCCATTAAGGTTAACTCTCAGAATAAAGAAAAAAACGTATTTCAGGGCTCCAGATAGGCTTAGAATGCACTAGATTCATCTATTGCTTCGAAAATTTTCCCGGGGGAGTATGCCCCAGTACCCCCCTACTTATGTTATAATATTCCGATGGCCAAAAGGATGAAAGTTGGTATATACAAACACTGTGTGTGAACATTTACTTATATGCACGAACATACACAATGTACATGTTGACGCTTATAACATAAAAAGTACTATGGATTCCCCCACATCTACAAATGTACCCATATCTGTGCATTTTCACACACATATTAAGCAGTTCCCCCCCCCCCCCCCCCCCCCCCCCCCCCCCCCCCGGAATCCCGTACATACCTCGTGCCCTCCCACTCAGAAATTTCTGGATCCGGGCCTGTACTGCCTTCCTTGTTCGATTTAATTTGATTTTCTTTGATTATCCAGGGGTGGTGTTCAATATTGATCTTACTTGACTTAAGGATAAGAACAACCAATCAGATCACACTATATCAAAGTTTTGGTCAGTAACAGTTACAGGCAATATGATTGGCTATCCTTATTCTCTATTTTAATAAGATCAGCATTGAATACCACTCAAGGGCATTGGAAAACATGACAGGGATTTTTTTATATTTCACAATTCATTTGTCCGGATGAAATAATGTATTGCAACCTAGTGTTTAAGAAACAACCCTGTATTTGTGATTTCTTTGTGAATAAAAACAATTAAATAACAGTGATAAAATAAACAACTGACTCGGAAATAAAAGTTCATTTTTTTATTTATTAAAACTGTTTAAATATTTCACATACAAAAGTAAAGACAACAAGAGATGTTTGCAAAACATGTATGCCCCAATGGCAGCCTAATTGTTGGAAAAATGGTTGAGGTCACACTGACCTTGACCTTTAACCAACTTACCTCAAATTCAAGAGGGACCAATTTTACTGTTTTAAAATGTGAAGATCCTAGGGCAAAGTGTTCTTGAGTTATTGAACAGAAACCATTTGGTCTAAAACCAATGGTCAAGATTGGTCAAGGTCACCGACTTTTGACTTTATGACCTCAAAATCAAAAGTGGTCATATACTGTTGCTGGCCAATGCAACCTCTTGGTAAATTTCGAATATCCTAGAACAAAGTGTTCTTAAGAGTTAATGAACGGAAATCATTTGGTCTACCGACTGTCAGTCATGAGCAAAGCAATATACCCCTCATCAAAGATGGGGGGGGGGGGGGGTGAAATAGACAAAAAAGTAAGCCAACTCTTAGAGTTGTTGTACAAAAGAAAAGTTATAGTAACACAATTATGATAATCAATTAAAAAAGAAACAAAAAATAGGTTGCAGATTTGAGTTTACAAATTCTGGCCGCGTACATAATTAATATCAAGTTGCATGGGTAGTACTAACCCATTCCTGACTTGAAAGTAGAACATGCCTCGTTAAAATCGGCCAGAGAATATAGTACATTTGTACTTGGATTAATTGTTTTAAACTTTATGTTCCTGGTGAACCTAATTCGACTTGCATTCTTAGACAAAAAGCCATTTTGGTATCTCCACCCTGAGTCCGTTAATTGGAGGAAACTATAAATTGGATCATCTTTGTTAAAAAAACTAGGTCACCAGATCATGACCATGTCAAAGAAACCCCTTACTGACACTGAGAAGTCACAGTTTTCACTTATTTTTTAAGAGACTGTGTCCCCAGTGACGGTGTTTGTTTCTATAACAAATCAAAGAAAAACCGTATTAACCCTCTAGAGGTCACCTTAATTACCTAATATTAATTAAACTTTGTCACAACGTGAGTCTCTGTAAAGTCTTGGTCAGGGTAGAAATTGAGTCTTCTAGATCTCCAAGCTTTATACATGTACAGAAAAACTTACTTAGCGTCAAATATATTGGTTACATCATGAAAGCAATTTTACTATAGCTTGACCAGATTAAGTAGGCACTCATTAAACTTCGGAAGCATGTATTATTTTCCGTAAGCGTAGTCGGTACTTATCGGAAATATTTGCACCGACTTTGTCCGAAATATGCACGGAATATGTCGGGAGTGCCTACTAAATCTGATCAAGCTATAATACTGCCTAAGTTGCATGTCTGCAGGCTAGGGCTTTAGTGTTGGTTTTACATAAAAATAATTGCTAAGGATTTTCAAACCTAAAACAAACAAATTGAAATCAAATAGATAACACAAATATTTAAACATTAACTACATATTACATAATTTACTAAATAGTTTAATAATAGTAATTATATCAATAATAATAATAACTTCAGTTGCAGTGTAAGTATGACATATTTGATTCTAGACTATTTTTATCATATTTGATTCTAGACTAATTTTATCATATTTGATTCTAGACTCATTTTATCATATTTGATTCTAGACTAATTTTATCATATTTGATTCTAGACTAATTTTATCATATTTGATTCTAGACTAATTTTATCATATTTGATTCTAGACTAATTTTATCATACTTGATTCCGGACTCATTTTATCATATTTGATTCCGGACTCATTTTATCATATTTGATACTACACTAATTTTATCATATTTGATTCTAGACTAATTTTATCATATTTGATTCTAGACTAATTTTATCATATTTGATTCTAGACTAATTTTATCATATTTGATTCTAGACTAATTTTATCATATTTGATTTTAGACTAATTTTATCATATTTGATTCTAGACTAATTTTATCAACATGAAATATATACAGAAATTTACAATAATACATACATATATAGCTGATTCAAAGATCTCTGTCACAACCGCGTAAACAAACATTCAACCCGGTCGATTATTACAGGTTTCTCAGGATTAAATTCTACCTTCATAAATACACTTATATGATTAAAATTTTAATGGTCCTAAAGCGTAGTGGTTATACTTACTGCATTTAGCTTTTCAGAAATGGAACATTCTGGCCGTTTTGACAGAGATCTTTGAATCGACAATAGGAACAAATATTTACAATGACAATATTTACATCAATACAGTAAGGAATTTACAGGTACATGTTTTCATCCCATTGTCCCTTTAATCAGATGTTTAAGTAGATCTATTTCTCTGGTGTTCTCTGCAATAGTTATCTATTTACAACAATAACTTTATTATGATACAATGTATGAATAATAGTTATGAGGCTCAAGTGAATTTCCAAAATAATAATAATAATAAATAATGTCCTTTATACATATATAAAGAAAGTGTCCTAGCGTTTTGAATTTATTTTGGTAAGTTGTTACATAGTTTTGCACCAGTGTGCAGTACAGATTTTTTCCAGAAGTCAAGTCTCTGTTTTGGAGCTGTTTTGATGATCTGGCCTGGCAATTATAAACACGTTCTCATACTCAATACTGCAGACTCAGACTTGAAATACAGCTTTCAGAGTTTTAGATCAAAATCAACACTAATTTGTTGCAAAGAATCTTTTAAGAAAATGATACTGAATACAATATGGTTCCATTCAGTAATAGAGTAACTAAGACTGCATGCTCCAACATATTAAAATATAAGATATATAGCTTGTAGCATTACATTGAAATACATGTATATAATACTGAGTGATCATATTCATCTATCTATCAAAACTACCTCTGTCCTGTGTTTCAATAAATAGAAACTGAATGTTTGTATGATGGTTTACTATGTGTCAGTTGTTGTATGTTGTTACTTTACTGTGAATACTGTAATGTTGTTCCTCCGGCCTAGAATCAGTCTTATGTATAAATAATAGAAACTGAATGTTTGTATGATGGTTTACTATGTGTCAGTTGTTACATGGCGTTACTTTACTGTGAATACTGTAATGTTGTTGTTGTTGCTCTGTCCTAGAATCAGTCTTATGATTAGATAATAGAAACTGAATGTTTGTATGATGGTTTACTATGTGTCAGTTGTTACATGGCGTTACTTTACTGTGAATACTGTAATGTTGTTGTTGTTGCTCTGTCCTAGAATCAGTCTTATGTTTAGATAATAGAAACTGAATGTTTGTATGATGGTTTACTATGTGTCAGTTGTTGTATATTGTTACTCTACTGTGAATACTGTAATGTTGTTGTTCCACTGTCCTAGAATCAGTCTTATGTTTAAATAATAGAAACTGAATGTTTGTATGATGGTTTACTATGTGTCAGTTGTTACATGGTGTTACTTTACTGTGAATACTGTAATGTTGTTCCTCTGTCCTAGAATCAGTCTTATGTTTAAATAATAGAAACTGAATGTTTGTATGATGGTTTACTATGTGTCAGTTGTTGTATATTGTTACTCTACTGTGAATATTGTAATGTTGTTGTTCCACTGTCCTAGAATCAGTCTTATGTTTAAATAATAGAAACTGAATGTTTGTATGATGGTTTACTATGTGTCAGTTGTTACATGGTGTTACTTTACTGTGAATACTGTAATGTTGTTCCTCTGTCCTAGAATCAGTCTTATGTTTAAATAATAGAAACTGAATGTTTGTATGATGGTTTACTATGTGTCAGTTGTTGTATATTGTTACTCTACTGTGAATACTGTAATGTTGTTGTTCCACTGTCCTAGAATCAGTCTTATGTTTAAATAATAGAAACTGAATGTTTGTATGATGGTTTACTATGTGTCAGTTGTTACATGGTGTTACTTTACTGTGAATACTGTAATGTTGTTGTTTCACTGTCCTAGAATCAGTCTTATGTTTAAATAATAGAAACTGAATGTTTGTATGACGGTTTACTATGTGTCAGGTGTTATTTGGTGTTACTTTACTGTGAGTACTGTAATGTTGTTGTTGTTCCACTGTCCTAGAATCAGTGTGTGGTTAGTTGTATTATGACACACTGTATATGGACTGTACACACCATCACTACTAGAAGCAACCTCACCCAGACACCTCCCATCATGTGAGAGTTGTAATATATTCTTTGATTTATTACCACATACTATCACCTGACCATAACTTTCTATACATATACCCCATGCTTTAGATAATGATGAATCATTAAACCTCCACACAACCGTGCCATCTGTACATAATGTGACCACACCATTATCCAAGTCTGTTACATGTAGCATCTGACCATCCATACTCACTGTGATATCCCTGATATCTGAGAATATTCTATCACCAGTTTTATCCTGACTGATGGTCTGGAGATGTTTACCTTGTAATGTATAGACATATAGAGAACTAACACCACCAACATACAACTTATCACTGATCACTGCAATACCACAACATACATGGTTCATACGGTATGAACGACCTGGTATAAGTGTATCATTACATGTGGATATAAACTGTATAGTGTTATCATCTAGACATACAGCTACTTCTGTACTACTTGATCTACATACTGACCATGGACTAGCTTTCAGTACTATTGATGATAGTATGCGATATTTTCTACCATCAATTAACTTCAACGTATTATTATAACGATCAGCTAACAAGATACTACCACTATCTAACATACAGGATGACCATATACAACATGTTTCCTTGTCATCTGGTTGGTGTATGTTGTACTCTGATTTATCTATCACTGTGTAGAGATGTTGTTTCTGTTGTTTATTGGCAGTTGTTGTAACTTGTTGTTGTGTTGTAATGTTTCTGTTGTTTCTGTTATCACCAGATGCTGATGAACCTTGTGTAGATGTTGCTTGTTGTTGTTTGCTGCTGTTTGCTGGAGTAGATGTTGCTTGCTGTTGTTTGCTGCTGTTTGCTGGAGTAGATGTTGCTTGCTGTTGTTTGCTGCTGTTTGCTGGAGTAGATGTGGCTTGTTGTTGTTGTTTGCTGCTGTTTGCTGGAGTAGATGTTGCTTGTTGTTGTTTGCTGCTGGTAGTTGATGTAGATGTCGTGCTGTCTTGTGGATTATTTATTATGCCTAATGTTAATATGCTTAAGAGAAAAGTCATAATATTCTTATTTTTGTTAAAGTGTAGTTTTGATGTTTGACAGTGAGACAATTTTGATTGCAATGCTTGACCTTGCTTTATCATATATTGACCTAGTTTAGCAATGACAAATTTCTGTGAGTCATTACTCTGATCAGACTGAATCTCAGCCTTAAACCTGATCATTTCATCATAGGTGTCCTTTATGTCTTGACTTGTATCCCCAGTCGTCTTTTTAGCATCGTTATACTTGGCATCAAGATCAGACAGAGTGTCAGCTTCTATCTTGTCAATGATGTGATTTACATCATCTCGGTATTTCTGAATCTCTTGTTTACACGTGGCTTTGCTCTTATCCAGGTCATCTTCTTGTCTGTCATGTTTTGTCTTCAACGTCTTCATGGACTTGATGGCAACTGTTAAATCTTTGTTGATTTGTTTGATTTGGTTTGTTGGATAGTTGGACTGAACATACTCAGGAATGTAATATATTTCCTGACATGACCTGAAAAGGAGATTTTCTTTATCAAATGTATGTTTTATCACTTTTATGTTATCATAAAGCGAGGTTGTCTATCTAACTTGGCAGCCTATGATGGTTGAGTGTCTACTTTGAATACCAGAGATATCATATTCGATCCCATGCCGCGAAATTGACCTCAATGCATTCTACAACTCCACCTATTTTCAGGTCACTAGGTCAAAGGTCAAGGTCATCTTTGGCGTTGGTTAAGTTTATTGTTAAGGTCAATTTCTCTTTATCCAAAACATCACCTTGCTCATAAATTGTGAATGTTTTTGAAAATTCACATACACATGCATCTCAATGAGATCTACGATATCCACATTCTTTTAGTTTGTTTGTTTTCAATAATTCAGTCAGACGGTTGGGCGGGCGTGCAGGCAAACAGGCGGGCGGTCAGTCGGAAATTCAGGTTAAGGTTTTGTTAAAGTTCTGTATGTTGTTTACTATCAATACTATTGCATCCAAACTTGGGACATTTGTAGATTATCATGAGTTAACCTCACTAGACAAGTCGCTTAAGGACATTTGTTCCTTTTGAATTCATCTGTACAAGGTATATAAAACCTGGTATTTTTATGAAGATAAGATTAATGCCAATCATTTAGAAAATTTCCAACAGTTTTGCTCGGCTAGTTTTTAAGATGTTCTTAGATTTAGGGGACAACCCCTAAAAACTGAAAAATGTATTTTACCGACAAAGTTTTGGTTAAAAAAGCATTAAAACTTGGTATGCATGAAATTACGCTTGTAAGGAATCAAACAGTAAAGTTTATTATTTATTTTAAGTTATTTGGTTTTTTTAAATAATATTTAAAAGTATGTATTTTTTAAATAATATGGTTAACCTGAAAATTCGTTGAACAACATATGGTTTTCTTATATGCAACAAGTTCAGTAACAATTATAAAAGTTTCATAGCATATTTTATGACGATTGCTTGGCTAGATTTTTTAATTGAACTTATAATGATTTCTGAATCTGAAATCAGGGGAGGTTACACAACGAATCAACGTTTTGCATCCATTGTCTACAGTTTTCGCGATAATATGTGTTTAATAAATTTTTATAATCAAATATGTTAACAGTTTAAGGGTTGTTTCTCCTGCATTTACTAGTCAATACCCTTAAGAAAAAAAACGCAAAAGAACCTTCTTCACGATAGTTTGGGATACGGTTTTAAAATATTAACTAGTTATGATATGATCGAGTACATAGTATAGCTTGGCTATTTTGACCTGAGTCTGACCTTTTTGCAAGAATATATTACAAGGTTCTTGCTTTGAATATATCAATTTCCGCAAGCAAATCGTGCATTATCGACATTTAAGATTTGTGTTTCTTTACATCTTGAGTGTCATTGTGATACCCCCGAATATGAAAACATACACTCGGAGTTGTAAACGTAGATAATATATTGACTGTTAAATTATGGTAATCAATAGGTTAGGCTCATGTCAATGTGGCCAAACTATACCTTGTTTTACAAATCATTCGTATGGCCTCATCAGAAGTTTCTTCGATATTTTATCAATAATGTAAATTAGTATTTAATATTCAGAATTATCTCCACATTAACACATGAAAATGTATTACCACATCAATTTTGCACTTTTGCATACGATTTGATCATGGTAGTTAAATGCTTGTCAAAAATGAGATACCTCTAAGGGACTGAGATTTTTAAACTTCCGCTAAACTGAAAAGGAACAAATGTGCTGTATAAGTGATATCAATTATCCCCGTTTTACATATGCCCTATATTGACACCCTCCACATTATAAAGCTGCAGTATAAATAAACCATGCGTGAATAGTTTACCTATTCACAGATATGTTTGAATCGACAAAGATATGTTACTTCAAACTACAAAACTGCATGTTATACACCTTTGTATGAAATTTTAGTTTGTCAAGGTACAAAAAATTAGAAATTTGAGTCGATTATTTTTCAACATGAATACTTCTTTTCTAGGAGAGATTATCAATATAGGTACAGAATAGTTTAACGTTTTGGTTTAACTTTAATTCTTTATAACACAATAAACATAAGATAAATCAGGTCATGGTATACAATCCAGTGACTACAGTCAAACTACTACAGTCCTTTAAAAGTCAATGAGAATGGGTGTAAATATACTATTATCCGGCAGGTAAACTAGGTTTATCTATGTTTAACTGCTTTGACCTGAGTTAACAGTATTCACTGCTATTCTTTCAAATAGAATAGTTCCCTCATTAGTATTTCTTATTGAATCGACTAAACCCATACACATTTTTTATATTTACTACTTTATCTGGCCAAATTTGAATTTGTTTTTTGAAAATCAATTTTATAAATAGAATATATTTTGAACAATTTGGAATAAAAGGTTACTAAAACAGAAAAAATGTTCATGTATATGATAATCCTGTTTCACATCAGCTGTTTGGGCACATGATTAATTGAGTATCAAAAATAAATTGAAAATTAGTCATGCTGCATGCTACAGACAACATCACTGAGAACCTGACAGATTTCTAACATTGCAAGGCTGCTGGTCTATGCTTGTAGTACACAAATCAGTTGCATCCATGCCTCTCCACCCCCGGGTATGGGAGGTGGATAGCTGGGGAAACTGTCATGTTTTTACTTTCCAGTTTCCCAGCACTGCAAGGGAAATTCTGGGGATTTTTCCTCCAACCAATACCCCGGGCTATATTTAGTTGTCCGGGGAAATACCGGTGATTTTACCACCAGCTGTCCTCCGGCGGGTGGGGGAATGACAGGGTTTTGACAACTTAAACATAATTTCCCCAAAACATGTCTCATACAGTGGTCGTAGATACTTTAGCACACCTGCAAGGCTTGTTAGATGTAGGCTTTAAACCAATTTTAACATAGGAAGTTAACTTGTTGTGAATGCCTCCCTAGCTCAGTGGTTAGTGCACTTGGCCTCTAATCTTGCGACCCAGGTTAAAGTCCCGTTGGATAGGAGTTTTGGTTTTTCTCACGGCAATCCAAATGGTAAAATAAGTAACTTATTACAGGCTATATTTGTAGATCAATATAGCCAGACATATAATTAGCTCATAATAACAATAATATAGATATACATACTTGTGGTAGATGGTAAAACAAACTGAACATCCAACCAGATCACAATCTCTACAGTATGTATTCACCACCTCAAGATGGTGCAGCTTACATAGTTCAGTCGCCACTGCTTTAAACTTCCGCCCTGAACGTTTAGATGAGTGCTGTTTCGCATCAACTAAGATATGTCCTGTGAGTAAACTATCATGACTCACAACACAGTCCACACAAAAATACTGCTTACAAACAACTGGGCAATATTTAGCCGCTTCTTTATTAAATCCTTTTCTTGTACACGGAGTACAACATAACTCGTAAAACATATCACCAGCATTTCGTTGAGAGTGAGTAAGATTTGGACTGTCCTCCATTGCAGCCATCTTGAATACCCTGGAGTTGTTATGGAAGTTTTAATGTTGATCACATGACTGTCTATAAATACTTGTGACCTTCCCCTTTATCTGAACATGTATACAATTTGTTCAGTAGATCTCGTATAGGTTTATTTGGTTTGAACATTTTAAATGTTAGGAGTACAATGTAATATCATAATGGTTTAACCTGATAGGTATTATACCATTGATTTATTGGGTTTGAACATTGTATGCGTTTGGGTACATAATAGCTAGTGTAATATGATACAAATATGTGCCTGCATTCAACTTACTGTGCAAATAAAGTATGGTCGATTCAATAAGTATTATTGGGAGATCCGAGGACAACAGGATGCCCAGCAACAAGCACATGGATGAAAACTCACTGAATTTTCTAACTAAAGTAAGCATGAAATAATGCTACTGATATAAAGCTATCAATAAATTAATTACAGCTTTCATCCATGATCTCTGCTGCCCCACACCCAACTGATCCGATAAACAATGAATACTTAGTCAATTTTCACTCATATAATTCAGACAAATAAAGTAGCAACAACAACATTTCAAATCATATTAGAGCACATTGGCTTGTCGAATGTTTGTGGTTTGGAATAATGGGCGTGGTTCCCGCATTCAACGTGCTAACCCCAACAGGTTAACAGGACGCCGGACAAATTGTCGTTCAGGGAGACCTTTGACAGCAATCCGTAAATGCCTCAAAAGGCATACCCCAAAGGGCACCAATACATAGCCCCAAAAGGCTAAACAATATAAGCCCCAAAAGGCTGCCCCAATAGGCTAAACAATATATAAGCCCCAATAGGCTGCCCCAAAAGGCTAAACAATATTTAAGCCCCAAAGGGCTGCCCAAAAAGGCAAAACAATATTTAAGCCCCTAAAGGCTAAACAATATATGAGCCCCACTAGGCTAAACAATATACTAGTATAAGCCCCAAAAGGCTACCACAATATTTAAGCCCTTAAAATTAAGACTAAACCAGATTATAAATATATGCCACAAAAGGCTTAATTTGAACTGTGGCCCAAATGCTAAATTTGAACTGCAACGGGCTAATTTTGAAGTGTGTCCAAAAGGCTTAAATACCTGAACTACTGAAGCCCATATCTCGCCACACACTGAATTGCGAATGGCCCTGGGAATCGGACACCAAACACAACGCTCATGACGAAACACCAACATCAGAAGCTACCTATCAATAATATAATTTATATAAATTATTTTCTAAATAAACGAGATTTGAATCGCTATGTTACTGATCTTTTGAAAAACAATATTTGAGTTTGGATATCGCTGTCGGCCATATGACGACATCGCAGATCACGATCAAGATTTCGTCAACGCCAAAATTGAATCGCCAAAATTAAGTTTTGGCACAGCGAAATATCCAAAACAGATTGCTGGTTGAGCACGGGAACCACGTTCTACAGCAGTAAGCAAAATAAGCACTTGTATTGAACAAGTGATTTGGACAGCAACGTTCACGGTCGTGCAAGTAATTCGGGCTAGTAGATTCAAATTCTAATTTCGCAGACTGCAGCTACAGTAAACATTTGACCACATTCATTCAAAGCAACAATGACTGGTATTGTTAGACGGCAACTCACACACAACAGTTTCCTAGAAAAGCATATTTGCACTATATTCAGAACGTTAAAAGGTCCCGCAAATCGGTATTAGTTAATGCAGAAGTTGAAAACCCATTAGAAAGTATTTATATTACTTGTTTGGCAGCATATAAACAATATATGAGCCCCAAAAGGCTACACAAATGATAATTATACGCCCCAAAAGGCTACCACAATATATAAGCCCCATAAGGGTAAACCTTTATAGGCCCAAAAGGCTACAAAATAATATATGCCACATAAGGCTAAACAATAATAAGCCCCAAAGGCTACATCAATATATAAGCACAAAACTAGCATGGACAAACAAGATCATATATATTTGCCCAAAAAAGTTAAATTTAAATATATACACATGCCCTTGTCACTCCAGCCAGGCCCAGGCCCTTAAACGAACATTGTTACTGTCCAGTCAGAATCTTCCTGTTTATATTGTAAGAATATATGTAAGAACAAAATATAATGAGATAATTATATGAGACAATAGCAAAATTACTATGAACAAAATATATATGAAAATGAAACAGTCCACCAAATGTCTATCACTGCCTGCAATTGAACGGTTATCAATTATTATATCCTATAAGATAAACATTGTACTACTAGTAATAGTCTGATTTATCGAAAACGTATGGATACTGATCGGTCACAGAACTCTTCATGAAAATTGTAACATCATCGTTTAAAATGAAATCATTAATTAAATTAATTATTAATAACACGTCTGAAACATCATTCCCACCAACTCGCCCTCCGATAAAAGGTAGCAAAAGCAAGGCAATTGGCTACTGATAACTTGTAAGTCACTCGTAATTGCAGTTTGTATTGTCTACCACTAACAGACCGTATTAAGTCCTCTTAAGCTGTTTAATCAAATGATGTGGAACAACATACAGATACATTACTTCACATTGAAAATCAACTGCAGTAACAAACAACGTGCTGTACTGTGCATAAAACATGGCACACAGAAATTGAGATTTCTATAGTCCTTTAAAAACATGTCGTGATTCATAAGACAAATTGTCGCCCAGGCTGTGTTAGGCGCTTTTGACTGTGACATGTGTTTAGTAATCGCTT
Organism: Spisula subtruncata; assembly: GCA_963678985.1. Lineage (NCBI taxonomy): Eukaryota > Metazoa > Mollusca > Bivalvia > Venerida > Mactridae > Spisula > Spisula subtruncata. Next base: position 29,784,016 of record OY787674.1, on the reverse strand, counting down.
AACAAGTGTCGCACTACCAAATACAATGAGACCTAGTTTACATAACATAATGAGTGGAACAATGTCTATAATTGCGATTTATGACGTTACTTAATTGAGCCACCAACACTAAGGCCATGCTAAATATACCCACTCTTGACCAAAATAATGCACACAGCTATAATTTTAGTATCAAAGTCAAACCAAGCATCAGCAGGTTTATACAAACTCCTGTTAAAAGAATTAAGAAAATTTGACCATACATATTATTATTTACACATGTTCCATTCTAAGAACCCGTACCAAAGAATTCGGATGTATATCATTGTAACACCAGACAAACGCCCAACTGGAATGTATACTTTAGTCCCAGTAAAATTCACTAGCTTGTCAACCAGTAATTGAGTTGCAAGGTGCACACAAAACAAATGCTTAGTCACTGTGTTAAATGACCAACATTGGCTAGTGACATGTAGATACAACCACCCAATCTGTAAACACCCAAAGTTACTGTACTATATTATAAATAAAATACCGACTCAAGTACCCCTAACGATCCGCACCTGCATGTATACTGTATATTACAAAATACCGAAATACCGATATAAGTATTCCTTCACGAACTGCAACTACATATATACTGTGTTTAAGAAAAACAAACTCCCTTATCGCTTCATAAACCTTTACTATACATATTATAAATCACACTATCTGGAATAACATGTCCACTTTTGAACCGCATATGTTTACTACTGTGCATAATAATATTATAGATCTACAATATTCAGAAAATCATATCACCTAATGAACCGCACCTGTAAATACCTGTAATAATATGCATATAAATATTGGAGATTTACAAATCTGAAGTTTAGTATCCCCTCTTGAACCGCACCGGTAACTCTATAATTCAACAAAATCTGGAATTTCGTATCGCCTCACGAACCGAATATGTACAAATACAGTTCTATAAAATCTGGAATTTCGTATCCCCTCTTGAACCGCACCTGTAAATACCATCAAGCAACAAAATCTGAAATTTCGTATCCCCTCTCGAACCACACCTGTAATATCATAAATCTACTAAATCTGGAATTTCATTTCCCCTCTTGAACCGCAACTGTAAAATACTAAAGTTCAACAAAATATTGAATGCTGTATGTCTTCACGGGGCGCACATGTATTACTGTGTTCAACAAAATCTAGAATTCCGTATCCCCCTCGAACCACACCTGTTATACCATAAATCTACAAAATCTGGAATATCTTATCCCCTCTCGAACCACACCTGTAATACCATAAATCTACAAAGTCTGGAATTCATATCCCCTCTCGAACCGCACCTGTAATACCATAAATCTACAAAATCTGGAATTCATATCCCCTCTCGAACCGCACCTGTAATACCATAAATCTACGAAATCTGGAATTTCATATCCCCTCTCGAACCACATCTGTAATATCATAAATCTACAAAATCTGGAATTTCATTTCCCCTCTTGAACCGCACCTGTAAAATACTAAAGTTCAACAAAATCTACAGTAGAAGTTTGTATCCGGTAACGAACCGCACCTGTAATTTACTTAAATATAATAATATTAAATGCAGTATACCTTCACGAGCCGCACCTGTAATACTTTGTTCAACAATGTATAAAATTCCTTATCCCCCTCATGAACCACACCTGTAATACTATATAGATCTACAATATCTGAAATGTCGTACCCCTCTCGAACCGCACCTGTAATACTATAGATTTACAAAATCTTGAATTTAGTATCACGTCACGAACGCACCTGTAATACAGACTCATCAGTGCATACTGTAGTTCTACAAAATCTGGAACTCCTGTGTCGCCTTAACTTGTTAAGCACCGCACCTGTACTACGTATACTAAAGTTCTATAGAACATGTATACTAAGAGTATCAACTATGCAAAATGAACAACATTGTCAACCCAAGCACCCTACTGTAGGCCTATCTGTAATCACCAACATTCCAAACAAAAACAAACAAATAGTAGTCACGTGACAACACTATTATCTTAATTGGCTAGTGACGTCATATGGGATATATGACGTCACAGTTTTTCTCAACTTGTTCTCAACGTATATTTCCCAAAACATGCATTTAATTTAGAATGATCTAGATCTACTGTATATTTACAAAATCTGAAATCTCGTCTAGTACCCTCAAGCGCCGCACCTGCATGATGCATACTGATAATATACTTCTACTAAATGCGCCTTTACAAATATGCATAATATACAAGTTAAGTTCTGAGTTCAATTAATTAATAAATAAAGACTCACGTAACCCCTCACGATCCGCACATGCACTAAACTATTAAATGCAAAAAACTATGCACATCGACACGGCATCCAGGACACGACACTCGGAGTCTCCCAATATATACCAATATATAAACGCATTTCAATATTAACTCTTGGTCAGAGATATATATGTGAGTGCTAAGCGTCTATTAATTAAGCTATATGTACTATATAATAATTAGTGCCATCATGGCATGTCTGGCCTACCGAATCAGCCGATCCAAATTCCAAAATTCTATCCAACATTATCACAAATTATTTAAACAAATCCATCTTAAACAACCCGTCATAAAATCAACTATTATTTCATTAATTGGTTTGCATTATTTGTACTTCTATATCAACAGATGAAAAAATATATTTGACAAAAATCGATACAATTTCTGATCACCCGTCCTTGGTGTAGAATTCAACCGGAAAAGGAAGTATCGTCATACATGCTCCTACGTCAGAATTTACAAATAGCGCAAAGAACCTACAAGTAACGAAAAGGTCTCATGCCTCCAATAACACGGGTTATCCATTAATAGATAACCCTAAATATACTAATGAGTGAACTATCCCATTCGGAAGAATAGCGATGAAGACCGTTAACTCAGGTATACATAGTAAAACCTAGATAAACATAGTTTACATGTGGGACGATATTATATTAACAACCGTTATTGTTTCACTTTGAAAGGACTGAAAGTAACCTGTTCTACCATTTCATAAGCATATTTTAACATTTGATTTAAATTGTCTATTCAGACTTTTTACCTTGAGACTTTTTATTTGAACAAAATATGATCATGTAATCAACAGTTACATCTGCCCTTGAAACTTTTGTTTACTCCAAATTTCTGCATATATATTCAAGGACAAATAACTTTCAAACGATCACACTGGCATATCAATATTTCTGCATTCTTCAGGGCTTTTTTGCCAAAATTGTAAAGATGCTGAATTATAAAATAAGATGTCTGTAAGATTTGTGAAACATAAATCGTAATTTGTCTTCAGATTGTGAATTTCATGCAACGTTTCGCTTTTGAATTGTGAAAGAGGAAGCGAGATATTGACTCAAATTAATTTGAGAAAAGCAATTTACAACTATTATTTCCCTTTATTTTGTGAAGGCCTGAAATTATTTGTCCTTCTTATTGTGAAGTAGCCTCCTTATTGTGAAGTAGCCTCCTAATAGTTGTGAAGTAGCCTCCTTCTAATTGTGATGTAGCCTCCTTCTTATTGTGAAGTAGCCTCCTTATTATTGCGAAGTAGCCGCCTTCTTATTGTGAAGTAGCCTCCTTCTTATTGTGAAGTAGCCTCCTTCTTATTGTAAAGTAGCCTCCTTATTATTGTGAAGTAGCCTCCTTCTTATTGCAAAGTAGACTCCTTCTTATTGTGAAGTAGCTACCTTCTTATTGTGAAGAAGCCTCCTTATTATTGTGAAGTAGCCTCCTTCTTATTGTGAAGTAGCCTCCTTATTATTGCGAAGTAGCCTCCTTCTTATTGTGAAGTAGCCTCCTTCTTATGGTGAAGTAGCCTCCTTATCATTGTGGTGAAGCCTCCTTATCATTGTGATGAAGCCTCCTTATTATTGTGATGTAGCCTCCGTCTTATTGTGAAGTAGCCGCCTTCTTATTGAGAAGTAGCCTCCTTATTATTGTGAAGTAGCCTCCTTATTATTGTGAAGTAGCCGCCTTCTTATTGTGAAGTAGCCTCCTTATCATTGTGAAGTAGCCTCCTTATTATTGTGAAGTAGCCTCCTTATTATTGTGAAGTAGCCTCCTTATTATTGTGAAGTAGCCGCCTTCTTATTGTGAAGTAGCCTCCTTATCATTGTGAAGTAGCCTCCTTATTATTGTGAAGTAGCCTCCTTATTATTGTGAAGTAGCCTCCTTATCATTGTGAAGTAGCCTCCTTATTGTGAAGTAGCATCCTTCTTATTGTGAAGTAACCAAATTTCGACCTCTGTTATATATAGTGAAAAGAAGCGGGATACATTGTTCATATACAAACTTTGAGCAAAATCAATAATTTTGAAAAACATATCTTGACAACAAACAGTACAATGAGTGCCAAACGCCTTAAGTAACCGATTTTGAGAAAAAAAATCAATAATTTGATTGTTATGCTTAGGTGACATACATAAGGAATAGTTCTTAAGTAAATACTAAGTTTTCTAATAATTTAAGATGCCTTGTGAATTCCAACCCTGGTGTATTTATTCAAAGCACAATATGTATCACAATAATGATACACTAGAATAAAAATGCAGGTTGATAAACCATCTACCTCATCAAATCACTGGCGTAAAATGAGTAGGTCGTATGTACAAAATCAATATTTTGAGAAAACAAGAAAAAACTGTCTGAAATGTCTCTTTACTTATAGATTAATGGTAAAAGAAGCTTTTACAACTTAATTTTGGTCAACACGACAAGTTCCGATTTTTCATGAACATACTAAGGCTCATAAAAAGCACCGTCTGATGCAGATTTCAAGTATGTATCAGTCTCATTATTACAGTAACGACCTAAATCTCATTCTAAGCCTGCAAAATATTTTGTTTGATTTTTTCAGGGCCTGTAACTCCTGGTGGACCACACAACATTGTTGTCCATCTTGGTAATGATACCTTGACCTTGAAGAATGTTATGTTTGGTGATGTTTGGGTTTGCTCTGGTCAGTCTAACATGCAGTTCCCATTGGTTCAGGTAAGATCTATTTTTAGAACAGAACTTGAACTGTGCCAAATAATTCTATAAATAGTATCATTTTCGTGCAAATGTTATTTATAGTAACAAATCCATATTTTTAGTACTTTACTTTATGATTTTGTACATATTGACTTGTCCGGTTGGAACTTAACCATAGTCAGGATTATATAATAAATAGTAAAACCTGCCCTGGTCTTATCATGTATTTCCTCTAAAAAAAACAATAGACTGCACTTCTCCTTAACTATTGGTTGCCGATTTCAACGAAATTTCACATGAATAGTTGCATGTTATATCAAGTATATACCGGTAGTTGTGCATATATTGTTCAATGTGTTATGAGCAATGATTTTCGCTTGAGTGATAAATGTTTTATCCCTTGGTTCAGTGTTCCCACTGACATAGTTTATTTGGTTTACAAGCATATATTACCAGTATATAGGTCTTCTTACAATTATGTACCCCGGGCTACCCCCTAAGTAACATTTATATAGTAGAGTGCATCAAGCAAGCTTTTTGGGAGTACAAACCCCTCATTTTGGGGGTTTGTGGAACACTGTGTTGTTTTTCTGTAAAAATTCCTTCTTGTAGATTTTACCTCACGTTATATGTCTATAAATCAGGTGTTCAATAGTACAGCTGAAGTAAAGGACTCGGCCAATTATCCGGATATTCGTCTATTTGTTGTGAATCGTACTGTATCTACTGTGCCCTTGTCTGACTTTAAAGAAGATGGTATATTGTTTCCATGGTCAGTGTCTGGACCAGGTAAGTTTTCCAGTTAGGCTTGAATTTGAGCTCAACTGTCGTAAAGTGTCAGAGTAAGCTTTTGAGTGCACTCTTTATTTTGTCATCTGTCCATCGATCAATCGTCTTGTTAGCGCTATTCGAGTCTTCAATAATGTTGGGGATTATAGAGCGATAAAGCTTATACTGTATAATCATTTAAATATTCGATGGACAAGGTGAGCTTTTGTGATCGCTCTTCGTCTGTCCGTCGTCTGTCCGTCCGTCAACAATTTGCTTGTATACACTCTAGAGGCAACAATTTAGATCCAATCTTCATGAAACTTGGTCAGAATGGTGTTCTCTATGAAATCAAGGCCAAGTTCGAAACTGGGCCATGTGGGGTTAAAAACTAGGTCACTAGGTCTAATCTTAGAAAAACCCTGTGTTCACTCAATGTGGGGTCAGAAACTAGGTCATTTGGTCAAATCTTGTGTTCACTCCAGAGGTGGCAGTTTTGATCCAATCTTAATGAAATATGGTCAGAATGTAAGTTGTTGATACCTAGACCAATGTGTAACAGGTGAGGGACCTAGGGCCCAGCCCTTGGGCCCAGCCCTTGGGCCCTCTTGTTCAACATGAATGTTAATTTCTTTTATCCAACAGTAGAATTTTTGTTAAAAAAACATACAATTGTACAGTTTTCAATACCCAATTTGGCAATAACTTATTTGGTTGTAAATATATTGTATCCATATTATTTATGTATTTGAGTGTTTTGTTGAAAGGGTTTATAACTGTGCAGTCCCCAATAATACCCCAAGAACTGTTTTGGTTACTTATGGTTGCTAATTTGATAATTTTGCTGTAAGTTCATACAGACCGTAATCGGATAAATCCAGTATATTGCATTATTTACAATATAATTTATATGTATATTTTATTATAGATACTATCAGGAAGAGTGTTTTCTCTGCTGTGTGCTGGTTGTATGGGAAACGTCTTTATGATGCTTTGAAGAGACCTATAGGTTGGTAGCTTTTCTTATAAAATGAAATACCATAATGTGAACATTGTCTTTATCTGAACCTACAGTCGAACTTCGATGCCTCAAACAGTACTTGCCTCGAACACCCCAGATGCCTCGAACTCGTTCTCCGGTCCCATCAAAATCCCTTCTTTATTCATATAGAAAAACCATAGATGACTCGAACAGTACGAGGGTCGAACACTCAAACTGACTTGCTGGTCCCTTGCTATGATTTACCAGTAGATGACTCGAACAATGCCAATTTTCACACCTTTCATTGATTGTTGAAATCCATTGTTTGTCCACGGGAAGTCGGTGAAAGATGTTATTTTCACCTTGTGACAATTATTGTACTGTTTACGGCTGTATTGCATGTTTGTGAAAGCACTTAAAACACTTATAGATCCGTTAATTACTTAATGAAGGAAATTATCATTAATTTAAATGTTTGAATTCAACTCAACTCGATTTATATTGCAATTAAGTGATAACTCAAACGTATGTTTCTGTTTCCACTATCATTTTATTTATTGATTAACAAACTTGACATATGAATCGCTAGTGTATAATTAAAACATTGAATAAAAAGGCTTAAAAAGATTAATAGAACAGGGAACTTTGTTTACATGTGTGAGTATTTGAAGAGCTGGCCGACAATTTCAAGTCAATTTTGTCAAACAATATCATGTTTTATTATGATTATGCATATTTGTGCACTTTTTGACACAAATGCATTAAATATGAAATACGAACAAACACTCAAAATACGACAATTACACAGGATTAACAGGTACACGTACCGAGAAGCGTTCAAACTTATACATATACAGTGCATATATTCTCATACCCTCGATGCCTCGAACCGGTAGATGGCTTGAACTATTTACCCGGTCCGAAGGTAGTTCGAGGCATCGAATTTCGACTGTACGAATATAATTGAAATATTGGGACATCATTGTAGTGTTACTGTGTTTGGTTCGGATACCTTCACAGATACATTTTAGTGTACACTTTAGCTCATATATTAATATGTCACATAGTGACACTGTGAGCTCTTTCTTTTGTCGTTCAGCCGTTCACAATTTGCTTGTGTCACACTCTTTGCCTTATCTTTATGAAACTCGGTCACAAAGATCACCTTTAAAACTCTAGGTCAAGTTATACATTGGGTTATCATAAACTAAGTCATGTGTCAAATAATGTAAAAGACTTGTGTAATAGTTAAGAGGTTACCATTTCCTGGCGTTATCTTCATGAAACTTGATCTTATCAAAATATCTAGGTCAAGTTTGATTATGGCAAATATTGGGTAAAACTAGGTCACTAAGACTAATCTTGGTAAGACCTTGTGTATGCTGTTCAGGCTGTATTGTTGTGAAAGCAGGTCAAAATAGTTTGTCAATAAGGTATATAGGTCAAGTTTTGATAATGGATGTTAATAACATGGTCACTGATTAAGACAATATTAAAACCTTGTATTTGCAATTAAGAGACTGTGATTTCATTTATCTTTGTTAGAATATATTCTGTAAATCAAGAAATTATTTCGCTCAATAATAATTATTGAAGTTTGCTGCGTTTGCGAGTGGTAGAAATTTGGAAATGTAGGTGATCATAACCCTTAAAGACCTACATGTTCTACTATGGCAGACAAGCTACACCGGGCCATTAATAGTTGATTCAATAAGTAATACTTATTCGAAAGAATAGCAGGGACTAGGTTAAAGTATACTATGAATCCATGTAAAGCACCTTTGGCTCGGGTATACACAAAAAAACTTAACAAACATCATTTACCTGCCAGACGACTCGGATTTTGACAAATGATTCTCGTTTAATTTTGAAAGATATGTAAAGGGTATTATTGTTTTGTAAAACGGTGATTTTAAAGTCAAATATGGGCTATGTCCTCAATTGAAAGTCATATCTTTTTTCCCAATTTCAAGCCAAACATTCCAAATTCAAAGTGAATTTTATTTTGTAAAACTTGACCAATTTTCCTGTACAAAAACAGCCAGCACAACTTAACTTGGGCATGAAAAACACTAAAGTTCAGATAATTTAACAGAAAATTTGAAGTTAATGAACTCCTAATTGCTGAACAGGTTAGGGTATTAAATTTGTACTTTTCCCATTTTGGAACAAATGTCGCTAAAATTCCCCATCCTGAAGCCATGGGCTATGTTCCCAAAACAGGGAGAAACAGCATTGTTATGCTTGTTCATATTACATGTAGGCTGGATGTATTGTTATATTCATGTTAACATAGGTTTGATAGATACATCATATGGTGGCACACCAGTGGAGGCGTGGTCATCAAAAGATGCCTTGAAGAAATGTGGATTAGATGAAAGATTTGAGTAAGTACAGCTTTGTTTCTTTCCTCAATAATACTAAGATATATGTTGCTATGGTTCTGCATTGGTAGTCAAATATACCTCAAAGGGTTTGACAAAGAGCGTGTAATAACTTTCGCTCTGTCTTATGGACCAATATTCAAAGAATAAGGGGAGCTATTGCAGTCACCTAAACTTTGGCTTTGTTTTATGTTAAAGTTAAGTACTACCTTAAATATTTTCGAAGACTATTTGTGACCCATGTTGCAATTATAAGCCTGGTATTAATAAAAATCTGTTCTTTTCTGATATAATAATTATAGCTTTCTATGCACGCGGTAATCAATATACAGGAGTTGATAATTTCACAAGAATCAATCCTGCTTAGTCTAGCATACCTGTCAAGTTAGTTAAATCCAAAATGGAAGTGATAAAGGAAAATGTGTCACAAGATGCACTTAAATATGATTTAAAAGGGATGTAGATGGAATTTATTAATTCTAGTGGTTATAGATATGGGACAGAAGATCATAACATGAACCAAATGTTCTTTTGTGCAAGGTTAGTGAACTTGGAAACCAGAAATCTATCAACAAAAATAGGAGTAACTTCACTTCAATAGGAGTACTTGGCAGGTTGGAGTCTAGTTAAGGTTTACCAGTAACAGATATAGGGGATTTATCACGAGTTGTCAATTGATATGGGTTTGGGAAATTTTATTAAGCGAGTCTTTGGCCAGCTTAATAATGTTTCGTAAACAAATTTATTATTAGTTTATAAATATCAATTGACAACAAGTGTTAGATTCTTTATATCACAGGACTCTAATAACACGTAAAACGCATCTTTCAGGTGAAAAATAACCGACTCTGCTTTATAAACGACGCTAAACACAACGTTATTTTCAGCACAAAATGACGTCATTTAGGAGATAAAATTATGTCATTTAAACGTTATACTACACTTGTTACTTATAAAGGTTATACTTACCGGGATACAAGGAAATTTGTGTGATATAATTTTATCACATGTTATTTCAGTCCTCCTCCAACACCTGATCCTGAACATAAAGATGGTATACAGGGACCTAATCGGTACAGTGTTTTATGGAATGCCATGGTTAATCCTATCATTAATATGACCATATATGGTGTTATATGGTACCAAGGTAAGACACTGAATAATAGAAATTTTTCTACCAATCTCATTCTTTACACAGAGAATTGACATTACCCCAGTTGTCAATCTATACCCTTGAAATCAATTTTAACGGTAAATTATTATCACATGGTCCAATAGATTAACTTGAAAACCTTCGCCAAGCAGCCTTAGACAAACAATCAGGCTGAGAGATTCCTGCTCTGGTGTAATGTCAATTATTTGAAGAGGGTCTTTTCATATTGAAATTAAATAACGTTAGCTTTTCCGATCGATTAACTATTGTAAATGTGTGGATAGGACTATCATTTCCTATACTTCAAATGGCAGTATAAAAGCTGTGATTTGACCCATATGTAAACGGGACGAGACGCATGCGTAAACAAAAAGATTTATGGTCATTTCAGGTTCCAGCCAACGAAAACTAACGATTCATAGCATCATATGAACAGTAATTCACATTTCATTTGAAACTGCTAATCAACTGTTTATGCGATTAAAAACATAAACTTTAACAAACACCCAATATCCATGTTTTCTTGGTATTTGCAGATTCTGGAAGTCAACGCCCATGACAAAAACTTGTATGTGACGTAACGCTTGCTTAGCGACGTTGTGTATATTTTCGTGACGTCGCCCAAAATTTCCCGCTTAAGTGTCATACTGTTGAAAAACATACTCACAAAGTGTTTTGCTATGAAAGCATTTACGCAATCTTTTCTAAATTATAACATTTGCGGAGTCCCTCGGGAGTGTTGGTGCCCACGCCCTAACGGGCACCAACCATCCCTTGGGACTCTGCAGATGTAATAGCATGAAAAAGCTTACATTAACGCTACATCCATGCCAGGCTTTATTACCAGTAGTACACTCAATATAACAACACAAATCGGATTACTGGGATATCAAATTACATATTGCAGTCTTGATCTGATTCAATACATAAATTCAGCTCAGTTGAATTTTGACAAAATTATGGCCCTTTGTTTGATACACTGCTTTTTTATCCGAAAAAGCCTTGTAGTTTGCTTCAGTCAACAAATTTCATGAAAGGAATTTCTGTATTTAAACTTTACTGATTTATGTGATTGTTGTTTCTTTTCAGGTAATAAATACAAAGGTGAAAATAAGTGGGATTGTGCCGATGGGATTTTATTTCGTTGTTGAAGGTGAACCATGAAATTTACGATATTTAACCCCCGCTGGAAAATAAAATTTTTTACTGTATTTGAATATTTTCAGGTGAGGCTAATACTCATTCATCAAGCATGAACATATATAACTGTACATTTCCTGCCATGATTGACGACTGGAGGAAGAAATTCTCTCAGTCTGGAACATCTTCTCAACTCTTTCCTTTCGGATTTGTTCAGGTGAATTATTATTCTCATGTTGATTATTATTTGTGTTTAAAAAATTTATTCTTTGGGGACCAGCTTACCTTAGTAACTTCCCCAGGGAACCAGTAATCTGAATCTTCTAGATACCAGCAAGCTTGTATTATAGGGAACCAGCAAAATTAGGTTTTAAAGAACCAGCTTACATACAATGAACTAGTAATCTCCTGAAAATCAGCAAAAATTGATTCTTTGGGAACCAGTAAAATTATATCTGGGAACCAGCATACATATTTTACAGGGAACCAACAAACTTATGTTATGGGAATCGGCTTATCCTGTTCATGATTTTACAATACAATGTGTATGATGTCGTCAAATGATTGGTTATCATCTTAAATGTACAAAATTTATAATGTTAATTAATGATGCCTCATCGTATACATACGGTATTATTGAAGTCACTGTCTCTTGACCAGATAAAATAATTCTGGAAACAGTCATGGCCTATAATTTTGAGTATAAGTCAAGTGCCAGTGCTTGAATCATAATGTAGTTTCCTTAATCTAGCTCGCTCAAAACTATTTGTTACTGCACTATTTTATATAAGCGGCTACCACAGGTTTACACTAAGCCCTCGACATTATTATTTTTGTTTCGTAAATGTCTTAAAGTGTATAGAGCTATATCTGACGATATTTTTTTTTTAAATAAAAAACTGGAAAAAAACAATTATGCTTTCATATCTATTAGATCATTTTTCGCTTCAGCTTTAACAGAAACTCTCTCTGTAATTTATTGGACATGCGAATTGTCCGTTTTCATACGAAAGTGTTCTAGAACACCCTAAGTCGACGATCGAATTTTAAGAATCGTCTAATTTTTTCGATAATTGAATCAAAGTACACGGAACACATCCAAAGGTAGTCTAGTATCATACTAAAAACTACGCAAGTAATTATTTTGAAATTAAATGACCATTACACTGGGTCTGAAGAACCTGCCCAAGGTGTCTAGTATACAGTGTTTGAGGCATCCTGTCTGAGGCATTGAAGTTATTCTGTATGTATTTATGTTATATTCTAAAACAATTATTTAATTTCATAATGTCACATTTCAGTTAGCAGGAGACCGCCCTGATCGCACCATAAGTACCGGGTTTCCCGACATACGATGGCACCAGACTGCTGACTATGGTTACGTTCCAAACCATAGATTAAGGAATGTGTTTATGGCTGTTGCCATGGATTTACCTGATTTTACCTCACCTTATACACCGTAAGTCTTCATTGGTAAATAACCAATTCTACCATATATAGTGGGGTACTCATCTTATACACCGTAAGTTCTCATTGGTAAATAACCAAGTCTACCATATATCGGGGAACTCACCTTATACACCGTAAGTTCTCATTGGTAAATAACCAAGGTTACCATATATAGTTGGGTACTCAACTTATATACCATAAGTTCTCATTGGTGAATAATCATGTCTACCATATATAGTGGGGTACTCAACTTATATACCGTAAGTTCTCATTGGTAAATAACCAAGGTTACCATAAATAGTGGGGAACTCAGCTTATATACCATAAGTTCTCATTGGTAAATAATCATGTCTACCATATATAGTGGGGTACTCAACTTATATACCGTAAGTTCTCATTGGTAAATAACCAAGGTTACCATAAATAGTGGGGAACTCAGCTTATATACCATAAGTTCTCATTGGTAAATATTCATGTCTACCATATATAGTGGGTACTCAACTTATATACCATTAGTTTTCATGGGTAAACAACCTAGGTTACCATATATAGGGGAACTCACCTTATGTACCGTAAGTTCTCATTGGTAAATAATCAAGTCTTCCATATATAGTGGGGTACTCGACTTATATACCATAAGTTCTCATTGGTAAATAACCATGTCTACCATATATAGTGGGGAACTCAGCTTATATACCATAAGTTCTCATTGGTAAATAACCAAATCTACCATATATAGTGGGGAACTCAGCTTATATACCATAAGTTCTCATTGGTAAATAACCAAATCTACTATATATAGTGGGGAACTCAGCTTATATACAATAAATTCTCATTGGTAAATAACCAAGTCTACCATATATAGTGGGGTAATCACCTAATATACTGTAAGTTCTCATTGGTAAATGATCAAGTCTACCATATTATAGTGGGGTACTCATCTTTTAAAGTCCACCGTCCACCCCCTCCCCTTTTTGTCGGTTGTGTCTTGCGAAGATGCTGGATGAGATACTTTTTAATTGGGTCACTGTGCTGTTTGGTCCCTATGATAAACGTTTTTGGCATATATATTTTCGCCCTTTTTTTGCTCATTATTGTAAACTAGGTCAAGTCGCAAAACATGCCTCTTGAAGATGTATTAGCGTTAGGTCACTGTCCTTGGTGTTTTAAACCAGATCAGGGGGTGGTTGTGCCTCATTTGGTCGCCGTTTTGGCACGGGTTTGTGCGGTTTGGCTGCCGTGCAGTGGGGCCTTGGGGAACTTGGTCGAGTGTTGGCTGCGTTTCATTCGGTCGCATGCAATAACCGCTTTTATATGATTTCTTTGTGAAACTGGGTCATCCTGCATTTTTTTGGCGGGACTTGGATTTTTAATTGTTTCTTCGGCTTATGTGTGGGCATTGCTCTGTGTAGTTGCTAGGAATATGTAATATTATTTCCCACCCCATTCCTACCTTGCCCATTATTTTAAACTAGGTCAAGTCGTAGTTGTGCCTCTTTAGGTTGCATAACGTTAGGTCACTGTCCTTAGGGTACTAAGGCACTCACCTTATATTTGTAAGTCTTCATTGGTAAATAATCAAGTCTACCATATATAGTGGGGTACTCTGCCAGGTAGACATATAAAACTTTGTGCTGGTTGTACATCGGAAATTCTGAATGGATTGATGTCACCAAATATGTCAGCACTCATTATCCTTAAACATTTTTTGTTCGAAATTTCAATGAAACTTGACATGAATACTTGGTACCAACCTAGTTTTGCATGTAGTCTGGAATTAAATGTCTGATCAATATGATTCAAATAACGTTCTATTTGTATGGTGTAAGGACTTAGGTGTATTTTATGTTTTATGTATGTACTACATTGTAATATTAGTCAACAAATAAGTAAGAGAGGCAAATATACTGTTTTGAGGCTTTGTACTTTTGTTTTAAAATATGCCCACTACCTCTATATAGTAGAAGGTAACTACATGTATATCAAACTTTTTATGAAATTACACTCCCTTTTCAACTTAAAATTCAATGTTTAAGTTTAGGAACCACCTATATATTATGTTTCCAAACTCCATTGACAAGCTGCTTTGATACTTTGCATACTTGTTAACCATCACAACACCAGCATCTACACCAGAATAGTTTACTGGTGTTTCATCGTTAATGTCGATACATTTTATGATAACAAAACAGTCATTACATATACATTTTACCATATTATAACAAAATTGTTATTACATAATATACTATGACTATAATATTACTCTTATCAAATATTTGCTCAAGAGAATCTGCCCTTTTCAGCTTATAAATCGGCGTTTAAAGTGTCAGTGCCACCCAAAATGTTTTTAAACTCTATTGACAAATTTGAAGGCTCAGTGCAAAACTTTTGTATGTGCATGTATAAATTGATGTAGTTACCATATTTTGCACTGAGCCCTCAAACTGCTTTGATATTTTGCTCACTTGTTAACCTTGAGGATGCAAAAACAGACAAAGGTCAAGACATAGGTAACCGTTTAGTCTTACCAAGTAGTTAGTCTAGTTTATCTGCCCCTTTTAAAGAGACGATAAAGTTTTTATACCACCCAAAATATTTTCAAACTTGATTGATATGCTGTAAAAACATGTAAATTTGATGAGACGAAATTTTGTGGTTTTGGTAAAAAATACCATTTCGATGGGACATTAATTTGTGGATTTTGCAATTCAGGTAATACACTCAAAGGCCAAACTTATTGTTCAAAAGGATTAGATTTTGTGGTTGAAGGTGAACCACGAAATTTAATCGCCTACAAAAATTAATGATTTTACAGTATTGCTTTAACACTCTGCATCCTTGTTTATTGTACAGTATACACCCAAGAGACAAGCAAGATGTGGCGTCTAGACTTGTACTTGGAGGATTGGCTGTTGGTTATAACAAGAACGTATCGTACCAGGGTCCCTATCCCGTACAGGTTACTATCACACATTCGGAACAACCGTACGATTATACACAAGTACAGGTTGAATATACAGAAAATCTGGAACAACGTTGGCTGGATGGCTTCGAGGTAAGGCCAGTTTTTATGCCCCGTCAACTACTAGTGATTCACCTGTCCGTCCATTCTTTACAAAACTTTGATTTACAAAGTTGATGGACTTAGCTAGTTATTATGGACAAGTCTACCCCCGGGGTACAAACGTTTACTGAACACAGTCTTGTTTAGTCCTGCTATTTGAATAATGTCTGTTCCGGAAAGGTCAATGTCACATTCAAACAACCTTACGATTATACAATAGGACAGGTAGAATACTGGAATGGCTTGGTGAGTTTTGGGTAATGCCAGTTCTCATGTTCCGTCATTTGAATAATTAAGGCATAAATAATTAATTGTTACCCCTGTGTCTGCATCTGGTCAAACGGCTTATCGGAACAATACATTTGTCATTTCTAAATGGTTTGGGAAATTACTTGGTAGAAATGCTCAATTTTAATTGATGGTATGTCGTGTATAAGACGCTGATCAGTACCTTCTAGATCAATGTAACACTTGAATTACTTTTTTGGCCAAAATATTCACCATCATGGGTCGATGTGTCATACACAAGATTATAGGTCTGTGGTGTTAGTGTAGATCTACATTGCATTGTGTTTACATTTCTAGATTTGTTGTGCATTTGTTGATCCCCAGAGTGTAGAGCTGATAGTTCAATGATAGTATGTCCATTGTATTGTGTTTACATTTCTAGATTTGTTGTGCATTTGTTGATTCCCCCAGAGTGTAGAGCTGATAGTTCAATGATAGTATGTCCATTGTATTGTGTTTACATTTCTAGATTTGTTGTGCATTTGTTGATCCCCCAGAGTGTAGAGCTGATAGTTCAATGATAATATGTCCATTGTATCATATTTACATTTCTAGATTTGTGGTGCATTTGTTGATCTCCGTGAGTGTAGAGCTCATAGTTCAATGATAGAATGTCGATTGTATTGTGTTTACATTTCTAGATTTGTTGTGCATTTGTTGATCCCCCGGAGTGTAGAGCGGGTAGGTCTTGGTGGTTACCTACTACAACCATGCAGGGATATGACAGAGGTAAGTTATCTATAACATACAGTATAACCTCTGTAGAGCAACACCCTTTGGGTAACACTAAAATTGGTTGTTGTACAAAGGTTTTTGTCCTTGAGAGGTAAATGACCTCTGCTGGGCAACACCCTTTGCGTTACACTAATATTGGTTGTTGTACAGAGGTTTTTGCCCTTGAGAAGTAAATTACCTCAGCTGTGCAACATGCTTCGGGTAACACTAATATTGGTTCTTGTACAGAGGTTTTTGCCCTGGAGAGGTAAATGACCTCTGCTTAGCAACACCCTTTGGTTAACACTAATATTGGTTCTTGTACAGAGGTTGTTGCCCTGGAGAAATAAATTACCTCTGCTGTGCAACACCCTTTGGGTAACACTAATATTGGTTGTTGTACAGAGGTTGTTGCCCTTGAGAGGTAAATGACCTCTGCTGAGCAACACCCTTTAGGTAACACTAATATTGGTTGTTGTACAGAGGTTGTTGCCCTTGAGAGGTAAATGACCGTTGCTGAGCAACACCTTTTAGGTAGCACTAATATTGGTTGTTGTACAGAGGTTGTTGCCCTTGAGAGGTAAATGACCGTTGCTGAGCAACACCTTTTAGGTAGCACTAATATTGGTTGTTGTACAGAGGTTGTTGCCCTTGAGAGGTAAATGACCTCTGCTGAGCAACACCCTTTAGGTAACACTAATATTGGTTCTTGTACAGAGATTGTTGCCCTGGAGAGGTAAATGACCTCTGCTGTGCAACACCCTTTGGGTAACACTAAAATTGGTTGTTGTACAGAGGTTGTTGCCCTGGAGATATAAATTACCTCTGCTGAGCAACATCCTTTGGGTAACACTAAAATTGGTTGTTGTACAGAGGTTGTTGCCCTGGAGAGGTAAATGACCTCTGCTGAGCAACATCCTTTGGGTAACACTAATATTGGTTGTTGTACAGAGGGTGTTGCCCTTGAGATATAAATTACCTCTGCTATTGGTTGTTGTACAAAGGTTGTTGCTCTGGAGAGGTAACATTTGTAGTAAATACTGATTACCGGTAGTTCTGGAACAAAATGATTACATTGCTGAAGGGCATTGTTGTTTATCTAAGGAAAGCTGCTCTAGAGATGTCGATTTTTACCAAAATTATGAAATTGCTGATGAGTTATTTAGACACACAGCTGCACAGTTACTATTGAAACAGTAAGCATGTCTTCTGATTATAGTGGTTGATTTCATGCAGGAAGAATATACTTGACGTTACCATTACCAGGTAACGAATTGGTCCGATTTTGATAAAAACTTCACATGATTAGCTACCAGGTACCAAGTCTAGTTGTGCATATTGTTAGTACTATTTAGGGTTGACCATTTTTGCAAGATTATCTAAATTATCTATCAGTCTCATCATTAATTATTAAGTTGGCATTAGAAACTTATTAAGCTTGCCAAAGATCTAATATACCTTTTAAAATATGTCTATGAGCTTGCTTAATAATTTGTGTTCCTAGTCTAGACTGGATTGATACTAACCATAAAAGAAGACACAACTCTGAAACACAGGTAACCATATCATTGAAAGAGTTTTAAAAAATGGAAAATTAATATTTTCTCGAAATTTATATAACCGTTAAATGAATTAATACAAATTTATATATTTTTTTAATTATGCCCCCATTTCGATAGATCGGGAGGCATGTAGCGATTTACCTGTCCGTTAGTTAACCCAAATTGACCGCTTCTTCTAGCATGAATATGGCTTGCTACAAAGCTTTCAAACTTGCATGGATGTTGTATATAACTACTCTCCACATGTCTGTATCACCTGACTCCATTTTGACCTTCAACGTGAACTAATTTTGAACTTGGCTTTATATGCCATGGCTTCCACGGGCGCATAAGCGTTAATCGAACGCAGTCTTGTTTCTTTTTACTCTTCCAATGATACAGTTATCTGTGCTCCAAGTTGGTGTACAAAACAACACATTCCCTTTAAGTTGACTAAGAAATATTGATCTTCAAAGACAATTCATGACCAATCTGTCTGTGTATAAAGTAATTATATGTCCCTCTTGTTTCAGGAAACGTTACATTAAGTTACGCAAGTGAATGTTCCATCCACAATGTTGTTGGACTTCGATATTCCTGGAGGGAAACGCCTTGTCCCTTTAAGAAGTGTGCCATATATGGGGCCACTAATGGACTCCCGATGCCACCGTTTACGTATCAAAGTGAAACGTTCAAGAAAGTGTTGATGGGACACAATGTGTATAAGGTTAAACTGCACTAATGTGATAAATTCATTATAATACCATTTAGGGTATGGAAACTGACAGTTTAAAGTGTAATACTACCAATGAAGCAATAAAAGCCTCAACATTCCTAAAAGCTGATGCACAGTAATTACCATATTGTCGAATCTGGTAAATAACCACATACACTTTTAGTGACACTTTATGCGCTTATTTTCGATATGCGCTTATACTTTAGCCAAATAATATACGCTTATAATTGATATGCGCTTATAGACATGTCGTATGTGCCTATTTTTCATACATATATCTTATGTACATTTTCAACTGGCAGACAAACCCAAAGTAAATACGATAAGTATATGTAACATTTAGGAACATAATTATAATATATTCTTTCAACTTACAATGCTAAGAATCATGTACTATAAAATGTATATGGTAATGTTCAATGTCTATAATCGTTCAAGTTATGTTCAACATAAGGCTACCACATACATAGTTACGATGAAAATGCACAAGTATTAACTTTATTTACTATGCATATTATTCCCTTTTAAGGACATTCGTTCCTTTTGATTTTTTCTGTACAAGGTATATAAAACCTGTTATCTTTATGAAGATCAGATGCCAATGCCAATCATTTGGAAAATTCCAAATAAAACTGTTTTGCTCGGCTAGTTTTTAAGATATTCTTAGATTTAGGGGACGACCCCTAAAAACTGAATAATGTGTTTTACCGAAAAAGTTTTGGTTCAAAAGGCACAAAATTTGGCATGCATGAAATTACGCATGTAATGAATCAAATAGTGAAGTTTATTATATACTTTGTAAGTTATTTGTATTTTACATACTGTTTTAAAATATGTATTTAAAAAAAAATAGGTTTAACGTGATAAATCGTTGAACAACAAACGGTTTTCATATATGCAACAAGTCAAGTAACAATTTTGGAAGTTTCATAGCAAATTTCATGACGATTGCTGGGCTAGATTTTTTTAAATTGAACTTATTGTGATTTCAGAAATGCTGTAATCAGGGGAGATTACAAAACGAATCAACGTTTTGCATTCGTTGTCTACAGTATTCGCGATAATATGTGTTTAATAAATGTTTATTATCAAATATGTTAACAGTTTAAGGGTTTTTTTCTCCTGGATTTGCTAGTCAATACCCTTAAGAAATAAACGCAACTTTTATAGAACCTTGTTCGGGGTGCGGTTTTAAAATATTTACTAGTTTTGATATGATCGAGTGCATAGTATAGCTAGTTTGCGATAGAAAAAAATCATGTTTTTTAAATATGTTTCTGTAATAACACCACCAACAAGTATGAAATTTTGCACGAATAAATGAAATATATCTACCTAATACACACTGACATTTCAGCAAGATCAGAAATGAGTTAAAAAAGTTTTGTTCATAAGTTCTATGTAATTTTTTTGTAGTTTTGTGTGAAAAATCAAGTTAGAAGACTTGATACTTGAAACAGCCAATTTACGGTCACGTGATACGCATAGCGGTATATTTACGTATTTGCAACCTACTTAATTTAACACATTCGAGGCCCGTCTGTGAATATGACGAAGTACATGTTATTGATGTACATTGTTTACAAGCGACACACCTAAATAAACCAAATCACAAGGGCCTCCTAAGTCTAGTCTTTATAACAGCAATCACAATCCCGCTGATCATGGATTGTAACGGTTAAATAATTGATAGTAAATCATCAATGGAATACCAGATTACCTCCCTGCGTTAAACTGTAAATACGCATGTAATTTCAATATGTAATAAAGAATAAATGTCTTTTAATTGGTGACTAAAAATTATGAAATTCAAAATGAGACTAGGTATGAAGTTATTGTAGTTCTATGTTATTTTTTACCAAAATCTGATAAATAGATTTTCTGATATCTTTAAAAAACACGATTTTTTTCTATCGCAAACTAGCAATACTACGTTTTACAAACGTTGCAACCAATTCGTGAGATTTGGTGTTTAAAATCATTCGTAAGACCCTCATCAATAGTTTATTCGATATTTTTATCAATAATGTAAATTAGTATTTAATATTCAGAATTATCTCGATTTTAAGATATGAAAATGTACTACCACATCAATTTTAAACTTTTGCATACGTTTTGATCATGGTAGTTAGATGCTTGAGATACGTCTAAGGGACTGCGATTTTTAAACTTCCGCTCAATTGAAAAGGAACGAATGTCCTTAATTCATTTAATCCGTTGTATTTTACAGATTTTCACACTTCATGTATTTATAAAATTGACACTTGAACTGAAGGCAAACTTAAGGAAAACACGGCGCGCTAACAAATTTTGATATGCAAACTTTTATTGTTTCTAGACAGAGAATGTTTTCTATTCAAAAAGTATGATTATCAAAAACGATTAATATACAATCGACGTTTAAACTCAGCTATTCAACAGATAAAAACACCCGTCACCTAAGATACAAACTCAACAATTATCACTGTCTAGTCGACGCATTGGTAATCTGTATTTGAATAGCGACCAATTTTATGACAAGGATATAGTATGCGCTTATAATCCAATATAGATTGACTGTTAGGTCGTTAGCGCTTATTTTTGACATGTGCTTATTTTCAACTATGCGCTCATTTACCAGATTCTACAGTAACATTATTCTGCATTAGAAACACGGACAATACCAGATTGTCAGGAATAATAATTACTTACTAGTATTTAGAAAAGTAACAGCAGTAATTATGTATACAAAATGTATGTATAAACGAAAACTCTATTTTGTTGAAATGGACACATAACTTAAAATCCTTAATTTAAAGACAGTTATCATGCAGTGGTATATATTGTATGATCAGGCAATTCAGGGATTCCCCGTACTATTTGCCTGCTTTGGAAACAAGGCAACAGACAATGCCCGACCGGGTACACAATTGTTCATTTATGTTTTGACAACTATCTACTCTCAAAATGATTTATATTTACTTGCTTTATAAAGATATTTAAGTTACCGAAAAGGGAAATGGAACTAATATTAAGTATATCAGAAAGTTGACAATTCTAAATAATTTTAAAATTGTATGATTATAGATTGCTTTTTTGTGACTTAAACTGAATGTGCAAAATCCTCTCTTCTATGATAATGTCAAAGATATTTAAGCACAGGTTAGTTTTTCAAAGAAAGTGTTTCTACTACACGATCAGGCAATGTTTGGAGGAAGTTTTCACAATCAGGCAGCTGGCTGGGACATCCCTGATTGTCCCGACCAGGCAATATCCAGCACTGGTCATAGACAAAGTACCCTGTATCTGATTCGGAAGAATAGATCTAATCATTTGAGTAAAATACATGATGAATTTAATTGATTTGTGCGAGTAAATGAACTTGCTATGCTGGCATAGTTGCTTTGAAATTCCAAATATATTTAGGTAGTACCTGTATAAGTATTGTACATAACTTGCCATACATTATATTCTACGCTTCATAGTGTGAACATATTAACCTTGTCATTGATTCATTATGCATGGGTATATTACAAGCCTCTTATCAATTTATGCCAGAAAGTTATGCCTTGTCGAAATTGAGATTATATGTTTAGAGTAGAATCTATCAATTTCTGCCAGAAAGTTATGCTTGTCGAATTTTAGATAATAAGTTTAGAGTAGAATCTATCAATTTCTGCCAGAAAGTTATGCCTTGTCGATGACTTAGGTACATATTTATAGTACACCTTGTGAATATTTTGTATTACTCTCTGATCTAGCTGTGCTGATAAAAAACAAAGGCCGAAATTAAATAATGAACAAAAAATGAACGTTTGAATTATGCTAATAAATGGTTTGAGGACCTCGTTAATTTGTCTGCTCAGTGGTTTATAATAAACGATACTTACACAAGTTTATTCAGAATAAGTTCTACATATGTCACTATAAGATTGTTTAGGTCAAACATTACTCATGAACAAACAATATTATACTATGCAATCATTATAGTTCAATGCGTACAATAATTGTTACGTATACTCATTGTTTAATAAAAACACATTTAAATCCTTTAAATCCACTTGTAACTATATAAAATCACTAATTTTTGCTGACTAATTTTAGCTGACCACTGTCCACAATTGAACCGGAATTACATGTAGTCTGAAAATGACTTATTTGTGTTGTAATTCTCTTGACAGTCACTTTTGTCTTTCAAGTTGTCCAATTTAAAGTTGCTATCACATTATCGAAACAATACTTCAAACATAAAGTGATGACATCACCATCAATTTTACCATTTTATAGGAGGCAGAATCTCTAAATGTACAGTAAATGTGCTATTGGCATTGCTGATCATCTGTATACTACATGATAACCGGAACTTTGTACAAGGTGGTTTACCCCCTTAATTTACATGTAGGTACAAACAAATCTTACCTAGTTTGACTGGTTTTGTATTCATATGCAAACACAACTGACCTTGACTCTATTGTCTAGATATGAATATTCAAGTGACTCAATGATTATAAAGTGAAATCAGATTTGTTTGTACCTACAGATTAGTGGAGATCGGGAGTAGGACTTTTTTGCTATGAACTTCTCATCAGAACATCACTTATTGATTAAGGAAGTTGTTCAAGAGAAGTTGTTTAAATTTGAATACCCTTAAGTGCCCAATGGTCTGAAGGACAAGCCGTTACTCAAAAGCCTTGTCTGTTTTGTTATACATTCCATAGTGGGCTATAAGGTTAACATGATAAATTGTATATTTATGTATATAGAGGGTATATTGATGAATGTTCATCATTTTGTGATAACTGCATTGTATTTAACAAAAATGGTTATATTTGTAATAAAACGTGTATGCGGAGTTAGTTTGTTTCTTTCTTTTGAAATCCTTACCAACAGAGTCAAAGCCAGCAATATGGACAAACAAGTAAATTATTTCATGTATAGCCTAGCCATGAATTGTTATTTAAATTTTCTGTCATCACTTATCATACGTGAGAAAAGAAAATTATTATCTAATATCGAAAATCAACAAATTTTCTTTTTATGAGTATGTCACTCAGTCATTCAATTTCTCTAAAAACGGTGAATGAGGAAATTCAACTTCAGTTATGACTTCATTATCACTCTTACGTTTTTATCCAAACCTTGGACCGGTTGCATAGCCAAGGTGCTATCGAGCGCCTTTTGGTACCGCTTTGCTATGTACATGTCGATGGCGTAGAATGAGAAGGTCGTAACTACCAAATCGATATTTTGAGAAAACACGGAACAACTGACTGACATTTACTCTTTACTTATGGTAAAACAAACTTTTACAACTTCATTTTGGTCAACATGACAAGTTCAGATTTTTATGAAAATGGGCTCATAAGAAGCGCCTTGTGATGCTTATTCTAAATATGTATGAATCTTAAAAGGTCGTAAGTGGCACTTCTCATTCTAAGCCATCGATGTATACAATGATATGCTACCAGCAAGCAGAGTTTGCAAATAACATACTTTGCTAGGCAAGTGCTACTGCGCGCTTTCTTATGCAACAGATCACTTCTGTTCCAAAGTCCAAAAAGGGACATAACTCTGCAAAAAAATGATCACAGTTATGGGACCTGTCCCTATGAGCTTAGCTATTCGCAGTGAACAAATGTGTGAAGTTTCAAGCCATTCCCTTCAATGGTTACTGAAATACCAGCTTACATGCAAATCTTAACACAGGGACACCGACACCAACACATGGGCGAGTACAATAGCTTTCTTCGAATAGTCGAGCTAAATATACAAATTATATATATTTACATATTAAACAACTCATATTTTATATGTTTAATATAATATCAATGACATCATATATATATTACAATTATCAATCACATTTTGACAAATTGGCACAAGGTACTTAAGAACAATCAGCACAGGGGTTCTACTGAGGCATATATAATGCCCAATACTGAAAATGTCATACCAGTCTGTTTTGGGTGTCATTTGCACAAACCCTACTCTGGAAATTTTAAAATGTATGATGGGGAAAGGTTGAAAACAAGACTACTACTCCATATACACAGTAGTAGTGTAACTGTCCGGCAGCTAGACCATTAGGTCTGAGACCTGCAATCTATTTGCCAAATATGTTTGAATAACAAGAGACACATATGCCCCATGGCAGACCAATAGTTAGAAATGGTAATGTTCAAGGTGACCTTTGAACTAAAAAACAATAGGGGTCATCTACTGTTGCTGACCAAACTCCATATAGTTTGAAGATCCTAGGGCAAAGCATTCTCAAGGTATTAAATGCAAACCATCTGGTCTGAAAAAAGTGGTAAAGGTCGCAATGACCTTGACCTACTGACCTCAAAATCAATTAGGTGTCAATTACTGTTGCTGTCAAGCCTCCATGCAAAGTTTGAAGATCCTAGGTCAAAGAGTTCTTCGGTTATTAAATAGAAACAATTTGGTCTACCAACCTACCGACTGACATGAGCAAAGCAATATGCACCCTCATCAAATATGGGGGTGGGGGCATAATTATGTTTTTGTCACTTCTGAAGACAGAAGTGACAAACTTTATGCTAAAATACCCAGCAGCTGCCTGCAAATCAAATGTCTCTAGGTACACCCCATGCATGATGAAAAATATGGTAAGAAAACATGAGTACAGAACATATTGCTGGCTTAGAATCAGAAGGTCGCAACTACTACTTACGACCTTATAAGACTAATGCATATTTGAATTATACATCATAAGGGGCTTCTTATGAGCCTATTTTCATGAAAATCGGAAATTTTCATATTGACCAAACTGAAGTAGAAACAGCTTGTTTTACCATAAGTAAAGAGCAATTTTCAGACAGTTTTTGCTTGTTTTCTCAAAATATTGATTTTGTAGTTACGACCTTCTCATTCTAAGCCAGCGATATAACAACATACTCACTTAAACTTAAATAGCACAATACATAAATAGACCTGCAATGTACCTTAAATGTACAGTTAACAGTTTTGTTTCACACTCTAAAACATTGAATATTCAATGTATTACACACCTAGAGATGCAAATTAGCACATACATAATTAAAGTGTCAATGATTGTATTGAAGATTGCAATATTTCAATAAATAAATACAAGAAGAAAATTTCTCCGGAAGAAGGCTTCTTAACGAAAACAAATATGTAAGTACATGTAGCATCATAGATGTTTTTTTCTCAACTGTGGTAATAAATATACTGTAAAATCATTTAATATTGATGGGATGAAATTTTGAGGTTTGGGTAAAAAAGACCATTTTGATGGGACGTTAATTTTTGAAATTTGCATTTCATGTAATAAATACAAGGGTCAAAGATATTTTTCGATGGTATTGTGAACCATGAAATTAATCTCCCACGAAAATTAATGATTTTACAGTATGTTGAAAATCATTAATCAAATGACACACTGTTAACCTAATTAAATACACAGCAGTATATTAAATTAGGATTATTGTTCAAGGGAAAAAGAGCTAGAAGCAAGAACTTGACTGAATTAAAAAAATAGGGAGCAGAAAAACATGTACTTTTGCGTGTCAGAGGACTGTTATGGGATGCTGGAAAAATTCTAATTTTCTGCATGATTGACATTTTTCTAGTATTGTTGCTTGGCTGAAAGGAATTTTTTCCTGGAACTGACCTAACAAGTACATGTACACAAGAAATTCACATTTAAGCGTATTATGCAGAAATTACACATTTATTTCTCACCCGCACTAACTCCTCACGGAATCAACTACAAGTAGTTCACTTTTCTCCAATGTAGTCACCGCAACATTTCCCAAGGACACAAATCGTTCAATGTTCAACTGTGACAACACCTCAAGTGAAAAGTATTTTTTACCTTGCAAACTATTTTTGACCTCTTAAAATACATGATGGACATACCATGTGACTTTTTGGCTAAGTCTGCAAGTAAAAATATATCAACATAAAGTTTATTTATTTCAACAGAAGGTCCAGAAACTAGTCTTGGGCATAAATGTGATCTGTTTCACAAAACCATTAAGTTGTGTGGGTCGTACTCTTTAGATTGGGAACCGACACCTTGCTGTTAACCCCTGCTCATCTCAGGAGGTTTCGATAGCTTCTGAACCTGAAGAGTCACTTTTGATACTATTGACTAAATTTTCAAAGACAAAATACCAATCATTTTGAAAGAAAATGACCCATTCAAAAATCTTGAAATATCAAGGGTCAAAACCCCTACTCCCGAGACAAAAAAGCTCTGTTACTATCTAAAGTGTTCACCTACTGCGTAATTCAGTTTATTTTGATAATTCAAAAACTGCAAAAACCCTTCCCCACTGCATTACTATCTTGGTCCATTCATTTTCTTACACTACCTTTCCTATCACAAAGATAGTTCAGAAATAATCCATCACACCACTGTTCTAGAAAACATTGAATACTATGACCAAAATAATATACTGAATGCCATCGCTACACAACACACAGCAACATATGGGCTTTTCCTTTCACCTGAAAATAAAATTTTCATTGTCACAGCAACTGGAATTTTAGTTAAATTGCAACAATAAATTCAGGTATCTAATCCAATACTCTTTAATAAATTATAATACACATCATCAATCATTGATGAGTTCTGCTTAGATTAAAATAAAGTGAGTTGTGTCTAACAATCCAAAGGTCCCCAGTTTAAATCTTGACAAACAATGAAACATATTGGAAACCCCAACTGGCAACATAAATGTAGGCTCTAATGAACCAAGGAGTCTAAGGAAACGTGCCAAGATTCCTAATGCGATCGTCATACTACATAAGCCCATGAGGCAGGGATGAAATTAAAATGCCATGCACTAGAACTGTCTCAGTAGAATGCAAAAAAGATTAAGTTTCCATAGCAACAACAATTGCTTGAAAATGAACATACATACCAATTCTTGCACATTTCCAGAATATTCCAAGAAAACTGAAAAGATATAAAAAAATATCATAATGATGGATATGTCTATTTTGTTTTGTCTAGTTTTGACAAAATGTGAATGAAATATTAAGGTTTTCTTCACACAAAAAAAGGGAGTGTCAATACGATAAAATAAGGCCGTCAAAGGTGAGTAGACATTCCGTGCATTACAAACACAGATCTGAGAAAAACTAGCCTATCATATACCTGTAGTAATGTTTTGTTATTAAATAAATTGAGTTTTGAGTATTGGTTACATCATACAATTACACTTGGTGAACAGGTCAAGAGCAAAGACAGCATGCCAAGATTCCTCATATCACACAAACATTCTGTCTTATCCCTTGAAGCTAGAGGTAATCAAAGGCTAAT
Source organism: Spisula subtruncata (assembly GCA_963678985.1). NCBI lineage: Eukaryota > Metazoa > Mollusca > Bivalvia > Venerida > Mactridae > Spisula > Spisula subtruncata. Next base: position 29,755,511 of record OY787674.1, on the reverse strand, counting down.
TAGACAAGGATGAAACAGAATGGCCATACACTCTGGCTATCTACATTGTAGGTTGAATGCATAAATTACCCCTGTTTGTTTCTATCCAGTAAGCTTGGAGCTATTGATCGGATGTACGCACATGTGCATATCAACAACAGTACCACTGTCAACAAACTTTGAAAATTGAAAATGGCAGACTGAAAGAGATAAATCCATGAAGCTTGAACAAAAATACAAAATCCCTAAAATGAGTTTTAGTTTTAACCATTGTCCAACATACTTGACTCTTACAGCTACTGCACTAGATGGAGCATCAATAAGAAATTTAAAAGAAGCTCCAAGAAGACAGCACCCTCGTCTATAAACTAAATGTATGTCTAACAGGTGGCTCTAGATGGCCAAGTCAGAGATTATCAGATCCCTTGTACTGTTAAAGAAATGTTGTTGCTGTACACAATTCCACTTTTAAAAGGTTGTACTGTTCAAACATCAATTGAAATACGTTTTTTTTGTTTTAGACTTGTAAACTGAGTCTACGTGACTCCCCCGATGGTTTTGACTTTAATTGAAGATGGAGTCAGATCAAATCCAAAGACTTAGGTCTTTGGTCAGATGGACTGTCTTGGTGTGTTTTGACAGCCCAGTTTCTCTTTCTTTCCCAGAAGCCTAACAATGTATGAATGCATTCTGATATAAACTTACATAAAGTAATAACGTTCAACTTAACAATGGGCGTTTAATATGTATGGAAAGAGAAACAATACAAATTATACATGATATATCATGCAAAAGAAACTGCTTCAGTACATGATTACATGTATATTTTATCAACATATTGTTTTAGGCTTTAGCTCCCAAAGGGTGTTGATTTATTGCATTTATTTATCCTCATCATCAGATAATCCATATGGGTGAGGCCCCCAGAAGAGTTTAAGTACTTTTAGTTTTTGGGGGATAGTGATAGGGATACAGAAGATACCCCAATTCCAGAAGCATCCCTTGTTCTTTTACATGCCAGTTGTATAGCACCCATAAAGGAACCTTGGTTTAAAGTCTCATCTGAAAGACTGTTAGTAATTTTAGTTGGCCAGCCCTACAGAGGTTGTACAAGTATATCGATGTCTTAGAACCAGAAGGTCGTAACTACCACTTACGACCTTATAAGCCTCATACATATTTGAAATCTGCTTTACAAGGCGCTTTTTATGAGCATATTTTCATAAAAATCTGAAATTGTCATGTTGACCAAAATGAAGTTTTAAAAACGTGGTTTCCCACAGGCAAAGAGTAAATTACAGACAGTTTTCTCTTGTTTTCTCAATATATCGATTTTGTAGTTACGACCTTCTGGTCCTAAGCCAGCGATATGGCTATATGCAATATAAATTTTCTTTTTGTTTTTAGAATGACAAAACTTTGAGAGCAGGGTATGAGTAACGAAAAAATCAAAGAACTCCCAGGTCTTAGGGGATTCTAGTTTAGTTTATTGTGTGGCCTAGACTTTTTAAGCAAGAAAACTAATGCTTTATTTATAGAGTAACCTTTGTTTAATGATTTTCCTTTGACTTCTTGTCTGAAGCAAAACCTAGTCACAATATATTAAACTTTGAATGAAAATGAGCAAAAACAATAACTCAACCTCATACCGTTTTTGAATGATTCCTCTTTGATTGATTTCATTAATTCTTTTCTTGTCCTGAACCAAACTTTGTCACTTTATGTTTGAATGACTTGAGAGCTCTGTAAACCAATGCATTTTTACATGTATGCAACAATCGTACAGTTTTTTTAATAACAGGCTGTGAAGTGGGCCTTAAATTCCTAAAAAATCCTAATTTTTTTCAGTATGGCTGAAATTCCTAAAAAAAATGAAAAATCCCAAGGAAATTCCTAAAAAATCCCCAATTTTTCTCTACAATTCCTATTTTTTTTAGATTTCTTCAAACACTTTCTGAAATATTATCATAAAAAGTTATACTTGAAAAGAGATTAATGCTAGATGATGCAAACCCTTGGAAAACACGTTTGCGGCAACTATAGAATTGTTTGTGAGTTTCTATTGAAAGTAAAGGTAACAGGCGTGTAGCCGGGCATACGCCCCGTCTTATGCTCCATTAATAACTGATTAAATAAACTAACTCAATAATGCAATTATCACTAGGGTTAGGCATAAATGTTTGAGACGCTCCTTTTTGGATTGAGGGCATATTTTAGATTTTTTCTAGCTCGCTCCTTAAGTGAATATCATCAAGTAAAGAACAAGTATATGGTGTCTGTTGCTTAAGTTATCAGTCACTGTGACTGTGCTTCGCTCGCATAATGCCTTTATTAGTTAATTTTAACAACTGGTGCATGTTGCTATGTACTCCCCAAAAACTATATCTGATAGCGGGCGTACACTCCGAATATACCTAGCTACGCCCCTGGGTTAGTCTATGTAGACATCTTTAAATGCTCTAATTTAGTTCCAAAAATCCTTAATTTTAGCCCTTGATTAGCCCTAATTTTTCTTAATTTAACCCTAAATAATAGCCCTAATTTTTCTTGATTTTAGCCCTAAAATTAGCCCTATTTTTAGTCAGTGAGTGCTGGACAGCCTGGAATAACCATAATAAAAGTATGCAAAAATCTGTTCTGCTTTGACTGAAGATGAAAGTGTTTCAGTTAAATGTTTGTCAATACTAGATGTTTTAATAATACTATTATACAAGTGTATAATTATCACTGTTTATTGTAGATTCCTCGAAAAATGATGGTATATCCAGAAACTTCTCATTTGCATCGTATTACAGTGACGATATGGTGCTACAAGGCGCGCCCCATACTGCTGTGATTTGGGGGTACGCACCCAATAATACAAGGGACCAAGATGTGACCGTACACATCACATCAGGAAACCAGAAGCTGCAGTACAGCAGCACAGTGACTGCAAACCAAACATGGACATTACAAATAGGTAACATAAAAATATGTTGTTTTTCTCGAATAAATATACTGTAAAATCATTTAATTTCGTTGAGACGAAATTTCGTGGTTTTGGTAAAAAAGACAATTTTGTTGGGACTTGAATTTGTGGATTTTGCATTTCAGGTAATAAAACAAGGGTCAAAATTAATGTTCGATGGGATTAAAGTTCATGGTTGAGGTGAACCACGAAATCCACAAAAGTTAATCCCCAACAAAAATGAATGATTTAACAGTACATTTTTGTTATTGGCTTTTTAAATCCTACAGTGGGCTACATGTCAAGTTGTCAAAAAATTGCACTGTATACAAGTTTATTAAGTATGAGGAAGATACACATGGTTTCAGTATTTTCTTACCTTATTTTTTCATTAACTTTGAAGTACCAAAAAAGAGAAGGTACGACCGTAACTACTCAGGTCTTTCCATGTTGAATCCGGAAGCTCTCTTGCATGTACGTAGTGTAGGAAGGGGGGAACTTTCCACTTTGGTGATGTGGTCACACACACATGTGTGATGCGGTTTTCAAGAAAATAGACCAAAAGATACCCATCGCATATGTAGGCTATGACATTCTAAAGAACATAAATATAGAAAACATGCTAAGTCAATACGAGTATATTACTGATCAAGATGTTTAATCAGTGCTGCAAGTTCCATTTTTGACCTGTTTACAAAACCGTTCTGACTTCACTAAAATGAAACGAAAACTGTTTTTCCCTTTCGCAGTTTTAAGATACAATTGAACAATATTTTTGGTAAGAATGCATATCTAATAGTTTAATCAAATGACTTGTGTAGCAATTTTCCTTCATCGCCCGTATTTTTATGCTGAAACAACGAGATGCGATGTTCCACAATCATTGGCATATAGACATATAGTAGGCTTTATACCTTGATAGTATATTAGCTCAGTGACCCAATTCTTTTATATTTTTTATTTTATATTTTAATCATTTTGGAACATACACCATTGCTGCCACCTGTGATTGTATATACAAATATTAAAGTTACACTCAGATAATTTTAAATCATGTACCAAAATGGACAGAGAATAACATGTTAGTGGAGTGGATGAGACAGTGTATAGTATACGCCAAGGTAAAATTTATTGGGTGAGCCAATTTGAAAGGAAAATCTGATGAATTCTGCAGCTGAGTAGGATTTTTAACTACAACTCAGTCCATGCCATGTATAGCAGCTTAGCTTGGCGAATTTGACACGAACTTGACATTTTGATTAGCATTATTTAACAGTCAATATCTTGTCTGTATTTATAACTGCAGTTGTATGTTTTTATGGTTGGGGAGTATCACGAAGACGCTCAAGATGCAATACAAACTCAAAATAAAATACCGATATTGCACAATTTACTTGCGGAAATTGATATGTTCAAAGCAAGAACCCTGTAATATATTCATGCATAAAGGTCAAGTTTGTGTCAAATGGGCCAAGCTATACATGGCATGGACTAAGTTGTAGTTTATCCTACGCCAAGCTTTACCTATTAATTTTTATCCAGTCACTTAATCTGCTTAGTAAGGGGAGCGAAACTCGGGACTCATTGTTACTCTTGCTGCTTGTAGCTCCGTGTTCATTCCGTGAGGTCATATAAACAATAGGACTTAAAATATTGGTCAGTATGAGCACGACTAAGCACGTATATCGTATCATGATATTATGTTAACATTAAAACATCTTGTGATGTACATTTAACGGTGGTCGAGCGGATAGCCTGCTTGACTGCTGATCGAGAGGTCCCGGGTTCGATCCTCTGCTGGGGCACTTGATCATTCTTGAAACGCTTTCTGTGTTTCCCACCTAACTAGAGATGAACTGGGTAGCAACCAAGAGGTAGTCTCGTGTGTATTGGTGCTATACACCAAGCACGTCTTAAGAACCAAGGTATCTCTTCGTAAAGAGCTATGGCATCACGCCCGGATACCTTGTATCACATTACTGTCTCTTCAACTGGCTGTCCCTTCAGAACAACACAGGACCCCATTGGAAATAAGTGCTTGCACTTTCATGGGTTATCCTTGACCGAAAGGTTTAAATAATTACACATACATTAAGATTGACAATAAGTCAAGCCGCACATGCCTGAGATGTCATATATTGCTGGCTTAGAATGAGAAGGTGATACCACCTTATAAGGCTGATATATATTTAAAATCAGCATCAAAAGACACTTCTTATGAGCCTATTTTCATAAAAAATCAGAACTTGTTATGCTGGCCTAACTGAAGTTGAAACCGTTTGTTTTACCAGAAGTAAAGAGCAGTTTTCAGTTTTACCATAAGTAAAGAGTAATTTTATGACCATTTTTTCTTGTTTTCCCCAAATATCAATTTTGTACTTACAACCTTCTCATTCAAGAGAAAAGTGTGGATTCAGGAGTTGTCTTTATTAACATATGCTGGTACTGTTTCCTGTGTCAAATGCCCATATCTGATGAGTGTGACATTTTGTTAGAAAGCTCGTCAGTGATAGCATTTTTTGTGTTTTAAGAATAAGGAATGAATGTTAGAATAAGAAACCTTAATGTCACAGTGCACTGTTGTTAGGCCAGGCACATATTGCTGGCTTAGAACCAGAAGGTCGTAACTACAAAATCGATATATTGAGAAAACAAGAGAAAACTGTCTGTAATTTAGTCTTTACCTATGGGAAAACACGTTTTTAAAACTTCATTTTGGTCAACATGACAATTTCAGATTTTCATGAAAATAGGCTCACAAGAAGCGCCTTGTGAAGCAGATTTCAAATATGTATGAGTCTTATAAAGTCGTAAATAGTACGAGAGGTGTTCAACTTATTTATGAACAGAAAATGAACATCGATATTTTGTTACTCTAACAATGAAATTGAATAAAAACTTTTATATTGTGTAAAATAGTGTATCACGAAGTATATATAATAATTGTAAATTGACAATACGTTACGGTTAAATCATAATCAGCATTAGGGTAGACGGTGTTGTTATTTGCGTTTTGAAGGTCCAAAACACGTAATAATTACGTTTACATTTTCCTTCTTTAATCGTTGTTTTAGTATCAACCAGATGGAAAATCATATTGTTAAAGCATGAGAAGACTTCGACATCCACTGTTTGGTTATAATATATATCAAAGTTATATTCTTAAGTTTTTTTTATTTGGTGTTGTATATGGTGACTTGAACCTGAATCCGGACGAAACACTATGTTCTTGGAACAGTCACTAGGAACGATACGTAACATTTTTTTGTTGAAAACCTGATTTGAAACGGTTCGTACATAGACCACAGCTTTCAATTTCGTCAATTTGATATTGATTTTGATGCGCGTCTTTCCATAACAACAAACCCAATGCCTTTCCATGAAAACGGCCGCGAACATTCAATGCTGGACAAACATGAACTTCACCCTATCCCTGTGACCTTTTCTAAAATAGCATACCATAATCTATCATAACATTCTTTAAGATTTAGCATTGCTTCCCCATAATGAAACAATTTTTCCACATAATGTTGTTTATTTCGCATTTCTAGATTCCAAGACTTTTGGCTGCGAGGCATGTTTTTCTTGATTTTCAGCGTAAGAACTTCGCATTTTCCCAGAACTATGCATTAAACTGTTTCGAAATAATGTCACTGATGGTTTCTATGGACAATCCCATCTGTGGTACTATTCAACGTTTTGCTAATGGATTCATCATAGATATCATAAAACCAATTTAGCTTTATAGTGTAGGTTTTGCCAATGTTGGGCAATTTTCAATTTTTGGTGCCATTTCACAATTTCTGGAAACAGAACTTTAATAACGCGTCTTACCACAAATATTACTGATGTTCTCATTAAAAATGCAAAATAAAAAATTACTAACACTTTCTTGATGCTTATAAAAGGGCCATTTTGCCTTAAAAACAGGAAAAACAACATCATCTACTAAATTGTTGTTTTTAGCTTTAACCAAATGAAATATACAATGTATGATGATCATATGTTCAACTTAAAACATTTTCTCGCAAGGTCTAAAAAAGATATTTCAATTATTTTCATTCAATATTGCACAATCGGTGTTCATGTTTTGTTCATAAATAAGTTGAACACCTCTCGTAGTTACAACCTTCTGGTTCTAAGCCATCGATATTAGATTGTCATTTTATCAGGTACTGCCTTCCTTGTTCGATTTATTTTGATTTTCTTTGATTATCCAGGGGTGGTGTTCAATGTTGATCTTACTTGACTTAAGGATAAGAACAACCAATCAGATCACACTATATCAAAGTTTTGGTCAGTAACAGTTACAGGCAATATGATTGGCTATCCTTATTCTCTATTTTAATAAGATCAGCATTTAATACCACTCAAGGGCATTGGAAAACATGACAGGGATTTTTTTATATTTCACAATTCATTTGTCCGGATGAAATAATGTACTGCAACCTAGTGTTTAAGAAACAACCCTGTATTTGTGATTTCTTTGTGAATAAAAACAATTAAATAACAGTGATAAGATAAACAACTGACTCGGAAATAAAAGTTCCTTTTTTTATTTATTAAAACTGTTTAAATATTTCACATACAAAAGTAAAGACAACAAGAGATGTTTGCAAAACATGTATGCCCCAATGGCAGCCTTATCATCGGAAAAATGGTTGAGGTCACACTGACCTTGACCTTTAACCAACTTACCTCAAATTCAAGAGGGACCAATTTTACTGTTTTAAAATGTGAAGATCCTAGGGCAAAGTGGTCTTGAGTTATTGAACAGAAACCATTTGGTCTAAAACCAATGGTCAAGATTGGTCAATGTCACCGACTTTTGACTTTATGACCTCAAAATCAAAAGGGGTCATATACTGTTGCTGGCCAACCTCTTGGTAAATTTCGAATATCCTAGAACAAAGCGTTCTTAAGAGTTAATGAACGGAAATCATTTGGTCTACCGAATGTCAGGCATGAGGAAAGCAATATACCCCTCATCAAAGATGGGGGGGGGGGGGGGGGGGTGTGAAATAGACAAAAAAGTAAGCCAACTCTTAGAGTTGTTGTACAAAAGAAAAGTTATAGTAACACAATTATGATAATCAATTAAAAAAGAAACAAAAAATAGGTTGCAGATTTGAGTTTACAAATTCTGGCCGCGTACATAATTAATATCAAGTTGCATGGGTAGTACTAACCCATTCCTGACTTGAAAGTAGAACATGCTTCGTTAAAATCGGCCAGAGAATATAGTACATTTGTACTTGGATTAATTGTTTTAAACTTTATGTTCCTGGTGAACCTAAGTCGACTTGCATTCTTAGACAAAAAGCCATTTTGGTATCTCCACCCTGAGTCCGTTAATTGGAGGAAACTATAAATTGGATCATCTTTGTTAAAAAAACTAGGTCACCAGATCATGACCATGTCAAAGAAACTCCTTACTGACACTGTGAAGTCACAGTTTTCACTTAATTTTTAAGAGACTGTGTCCCCAGTGACGGTGTTTGTTTCTATAACAAATCAAATAAAAACCGTATTAACCCTCTAGAGGTCACCTTAATTACCTAATATTAATTAAACTTTGTCACAACGTGAGTCTCTGTAAAATCTTGGTCAGGGTAGAAATTGAGTCTTCTAGATCTCCTAGCTTTATACATGTGCATAAAAACTTACTTAGGGTCAAATATATTGGTTACATCATGAAAACAATTTTACTATAGCTTGACCAGATTTAGTAGGCACTCATTAAACTTCGGAAGCATGTATTATTTTCCGTAAGCGTAGTCGGTACTTATCGGAAATATTTGCATCGACTTTGTCCGAAATATGCACAGAATATGTCCGGAGTGCCTACTAAATCTGGTCAAGCTATAATACTGCCTAAGTTGCATGTCTTCAGGCGAGGGCTTGAGCGTTGGTTTTACATAAAAATAATTGCTAATGATTTTCAAACCTAAAACAAACAAATTGAAATCAAATAGATAACACAAATATTTAAACATTAACTACATATTACATAATTGACTAAATACTTTAATAATAGTAATTATATCAATAATAATAACAACTTTAGTTACAGTGTAAGTATGACATATTTGATTCTAGACTAGTTTTATCATATTTGATTCTAGACTAATTTTATCATATTTGGTTCTAGACTCATTTTATCATATTTGATTCCGGACTCATTTTATCATATTTGATTCTGGACTCATTTTATCATATTTGATTCTAGACTAATTTTATCATATTTTATTCTAGACTCATTTTATCATATTTGATTCTAGACTAATTATATCATATTTGACTCTAGACTCATTTTATCATATTTGGTTCTAGACTCATTTTATCATATTTGATTCTAGACTCATTTTATCATATTTGATTGTAGACTAATTTTATCATATTTGATTCTAGACTTATTTTATCATATTTGATTCTGGACTCATTTTATCATATTTGATTCTAGACTTATTTTATCATATTTGATTCTAGACTAATTTTATCATATTTTATTCTAGACTAATTTTATCATATTTGGTTCTAGACTCATTTTATCATATTTGATTCTAGACTCATTTTATCATATTTGATTCTAGACTAATTTTATCATATTTGATTCTAGACTAATTTTATCAACATGAAATATATACAGAAATTTACAATAATACGTACATATATAGCTGATTCAAAGATCTCTGTCACAACCGCGTAAACAAACATTCAACCCGGTCGATTATTACAGGTTTCTCAGGATTAAATTCTACTTTCATAAAATTTTAATGGTCCTAAAGCGTAGTGGTTATACTTACTGCATTTAGCTTTTCAGAAATGGAACATTCTGGCCGTTTTGACAGACATCTTTGAATCGACAATAGGAACAAATATTTACAATGACAATATTAACATCAATACAGTTAGGAATTTACAGGCACATGTTTTCATCACATTGTCACTTTAATTAGATGTTTAAGTAGATCTATTTCTCTGGTGTTCTGTGCAATAGTTATATATATACAACAATAACTTTATTATGATACAATGTATGAATGATAGTTATGACGCTCAAGTGAATTTCCAAAATAATAATAAATAATGTCCTTTATATAAAGAAATTGTCCTAGCGTTTTGAATTTATTTTGGTAAGTTATTATAGCTAGTTTGCGATAGAAAAAAATCGTGTTTTTTAAAGATTTCTAAAAATCTATTCATCAGATTTTGGTTAAAAATTACACAGAACTACAATAACTTCCTACCTAGTCTCATTTTGAATTTCATAATTTTTAGTCACCAATTAAAAGATATTTATTCTTTATTACATATTGAAATTACATGCGTATTTACAGTTTAACGCAGGGAGGTAATCTGGTATTCCATTGATGATTTACTATCAATTATTTAACCGTTACAATCCGTGATCAGCGGGATTGAGATTGCTGTTATAAAGACAAGACTTGGGAGGCCCTTGTTATTCGATTTATTTAGGTGTGTCGCTTGTAAACAATGTACAGCAATAACATGTACTTCGTCACATTCACAGACGGGCCTCGCATGTGTTAAATTAAGTAGGTTGCGAATACGTAAATATACCGTTATGCGTATCATATGACCGTAAATTGGCTGTTGCAAGTATCAAGTCTTCTAACTTGATTTTTCATACAAAACTACAAAAATGTTACATAGAAATTATGAACAAAACTTTTTTAACTCATTTCTGATGTTGCTGAAATTTCAGTGTGTATTAGCTATAGGTAGATATATTTCATTTATTCGTGCAAAAATTCATACTTGTAGGTGTAGTAATTACAGAGAAATATTAAAAAAACACGATTTTTTTCTATCGCAAACTAGCTATACATAGTTTTGCACCAGTGTGCAGTACAGATTTTTTCCAGAAGTCAAGTCTCTGTTTTGGAGCTGTTTTGATGATCTGACCTGGCAATTATAAACATGTTCTCATACTCAATACTGCAGACTCAGACTTGAAATACAGCTTTCAGAGTTTTAGATGAAAATCAACACTAATTTGTAGCAAAGAATCTTTTACGAAAATGATACTGAATACAATATGTTTCCATTCAGTAATAGAGTAACTAAGACTGCATGCTCCAACTTATTAAAATATAAGATATATAGCTTATAACATTACATTGAAATACATGTACATAATACTGAGTGATCATATTCATCTATCTATCAAAACTACCTCTGTCCTGTGTTTCAATAATAGAAACTGAATGTTTGTATGATGGTTTAATATGTGTCAGTTGTTGTATGTTGTTACTTTACTGTGAATACTGTAATGTTGTTCCACTGTCCTAGAATCAGTCTTATGTTTAAAAAATAGAAACTGAATGTTTGTATGGTGGTTTACTATGTGTCAGTTGTTATATGTTGTTACTTTACTGTGAATACTGTAATGTTGTTGTTTCACTGTCCTAGAATCAGTCTTATGTTTAAATAAATAGAAACTGAATGTTTGTATGATGGTTTACTATGTGTCAGTTGTTACATGGTGTTACTTTACTGTGAATACTGTAATGTTGTTGTTTCACTGTCCTAGAATCAGTCTTATGTTTAAATAATAGAAACTGAATGTTTGTATGATGGTTCACTATGTGGCAGTTGTTACATGGTGTTACTTTACTGTGAATACTGTAATGTTGTTGTTGTTCCACTGTCCTAGAATCAGTGTGTGGTTAGTTGTATTATAACACACTGTAAGTGGACAGGACAAACCATCACTACTAGAAGCAACCTTACCCAGACACCTCCCATCATGCGAGAGTTGTAATATATTGCTTGATAGATGACCACATACTATCACCTGACCATAACTATCTATACATATACCCCATGCTCCAGATAATGATGAATCATTTAACCTCCATACAACCGTGCCATCTGTACATAATGTGACCACACCTTTATCAAAGTCTGCTACATGTAGCATCTGACCATCCATACTCACTGTGATATCCATGATATTTGAGAATATACTATCACCAGTTTTATCCTGACTGATGGTCTGGAGATGTTTACCTTGTAATGTATAGACATATAGAGAACTATCACTACCAACATACAACTTATCACTGATCACTGCAATACCACAACAATGATGGTTCATACTGTATGAACGACCTGGTATAAGTGTATCATTACATGTGGATATAAACTGTATAGTGTTATCATCTAGACATAAAGCTACTTCTGTACTACTTGATCTACATACTGACAATGGTCTAGCTTTCAGTACTAATGATGATAGTATACTATATTTTCTACCATCAATTAATTTCAACGCATTATTATAATGATCAGCTAAAAAGATACTACCACTATCTAACATACAGGATGAATATATATAACATGTTATCTTGTCATCTGGTTGTTGTATGTTGTACTGTGATTTATCTATCACTGTGTAGAGATGTTGTTTCTGTTGTTTATTGGCAGTTGTTGTAACTTGTTGTTGTGTTGTAATATTTCTGTTGTTTCTGTTATCACCAGATGCTGATGAACCTTGTGTAGATGTTGCTTGTTGTTGTTGTTTGCTGCTGTTTGCTGTAGTAGATGTTGCTTGTTGTTGTTGTTTGCTGCTGTTTGCTGGAGTAGATGTCACTTGCTGTTGTTGTTTGCTGCTGTTTGCTGGAGTAGATGCTGCTTGTTGTTGTTGTTTGCTGCTGTTTGCTGGAGTAGATGTCACTTGCTGTTGTTTGCTGCTGTTTGCTGGAGTAGATGTTGCTTGTTGTTGTTGTTTGCTGCTGTTTGCTGGAGTAGATGTTGCTTGTTGTTGTTTGCTGCTGTTTGCAGGAGTAGATGTTGCTTGTTGTTGTTGTTTGCTGCTGTTTGCTGGAGTAGATGTCACTTGCTGTTGTTTGCTGCTGTTTGCTGGAGTAGATGTTGCTTGTTGTTGTTGTTTGCTGCTGTTTGCTGGAGTAGATGTTGCTTGCTGTTGTTGTTTGCTGCTGGTAGTTGATGTAGATGTTGCACTGTCTTGTGGATTATTTATTATGCCTAATGTTAATATGCTTAAGAGAAAAGTCATAATATCCTTATTTTTGGTGAAGTGTAGTTTTGATGTTTGATAGTGAGACAATTTTGATTGCAATGCTTGACCTTGCTTTATCATATATTGACCTAGTTTAGCAATGACAAATTTCTGTGAGTCATTACTCTGATCAGACTGAATCTCAGCCTTAAACCTGATCATTTCATCACAGGTGTCCTTTATGTCTTGACTTGTATCTCCAGTCGTCTTTTTAGCATCGTTATACTTGGCATCAAGATCAGCCAGAGTGTCAGCTTCTATCTTGTCAATGATGTGATTTACATCATCTCGGTATTTCTGAATCTCTTGTTTACATGTGGCTTTGCTCTTATCCAGGTCATCTTCTTGTCTGTCATGTTTTGTCTTCAACGTCTTCATGGACTTGATGGCAACTGTTAAATCTTTGTTGATTTGTTTGATTTGGTTTGTTGGATAGTTGGACTGAACATACTCAGGAATGTAATATATTTCCTGACATGACCTGAAAAGGAGATTTTCTTTATCAAATGTATGTTTTATCACTTTCATGTTATCATAAAGCTAGGTTGTCTATCTAACTTGGCAGCCTATGATGGTTGAGTGTCTACTTTGAATACCAGAGATATCATATTAGATCCCATGCCGGGAAATTGACCTCAATGCATTCTACAACTCCACCTATTTTCAGGTCACTAGGTCAAAGGTCAAGGTCATCTTTGGCGTTGGTTAAGTTTATTGTTAAGGTCAATTTCTCTTTATCCAAAACATCACCTTGCTCATAAATTGTGAATGTTTTTGAAAATTCACATATACATGCATCTCAATGAGATCTACGATATCCACATTCTTTAAGTTTGTTTGTTTTCAATAATTCAGTAAGACGTTTGGGCGGGCGTGCAGGCAAACAGGCGGGCGGTCAGTCGGACATTCAGGTTAAGTTTTTGTTAAAGTTCTGTATGTTGTTTACTATCAATACCACTGGTAGGGAACGTACACCGGATATTGCAGCTAAGCGAGCCGCGATTTGCTAAATCGGATGGAAATTGTCGTTGTCCAAGGTTAGTAAAAGTGATATTTCTCTTACTTTATTGGGTTTCAGTAAGTGGTACGGTATTAATATAACTATGTACATAATATATCAATCTAAATATATACAAATTTCGATGTAAAACGTTGTTTTGTGGGGCAAATATCGTCATTTGTGACACGGGCTCGCACAGAAAAATACGACCCTATCGCATATTATGTGATTTTCTTTACTAAAACATGCAGAAACTAAAAATTGTGAACTGGGCAATCTGTTTGAATATCATTCATCTAAGTATACTGAAAATTTCAGGTTCGTAGCATAATTATTGGCGGCGTTATGACCTACAATCGAGTGCATGTATATCAACATTGGTGTACCGAGTATTGCATGTTAGTGTACTGAGGATTGCAAAACATAAAATTTTGGTGTACCGAGTATTGACAATTGAACGTTGTTTGTTTTTCACGTTTAAATCATGTAATAAGTAGAATTGACATATATTTTGAGTATTATTTTATAACATCTTACCAATGAAAGGTAAATCATAAAGTGAAATTATTACAAATAAATTGTATTGTCATTATAATATCACATAATTATTATATTTCTGTATAAGTATACAAATGATATAAATAAAAATATCGCTGTTAAAATTTAATTAACTTTATTATAGTCTCTGACATTTTGATTTTATACTTCCTTTCTATATTTCAGCTTCACGATGCTGTTACATTGTGTGCAATAGCTGCAACTACACAAATGGAAGATATACATGCAAATTCCTGATAGACCATCTTATAAAGGCTTACACAAATGACGACTTAAAATTCACACGTATTGATGGCAGAAGAAGCAAGTGTATATAGCATATCTGTTACACACCCTGGCTGTACTTTAAAAAAACGAAATGATTTGTACTGAATTTTACAACATGGTGATAAATAACAAAGACATGTAAAAAAGTTGTGCATTATTTATTTGTATACACTGTAAAATAATAAATTTAGTGAGGGTAAATTTCGTGGATTTCGCGGTTCACCTTCAACCACAAAATCAAATCCCATTGAACAATAAGTCTCACCCTGAAATGCAAAATCCACGAACTAACACCCAATCACAATTGTACTTTTTACCAAAACCACGAAATTTTATCCTTACGAAATTAAATGAGTTTACAGTAACCAGTTGTTGTATTTCATTGACTGAAATGTTCAGTCGGCGATCTTTATCTGATCGTTCAGTTATTTTCGACGATATTTGTCATCAATATCATACACTTTTTAGTTCTTGTGCTAATTATCTTCCAACTCCAACACTATATAAGGCACCAAAAGGATGTAAGCCAGCAGACATCCATAACCTAGCCCCTAGCATTTTTTCTTGTTGGATTAGAAGGTCATACATGTATTAACATAATGACGTGATAATGAACTGTGTCCTATTAATGATTTTTGCCATGTTAACATTTCAATTGTGTAATGTTAACATGTGAAGCCACAGATATGAGCAAATTCTGCAAGATGATTGTTTTTTCTTGTGTAGTTTAGGCCAAACGAAGATTTGAACGATTTCCGAAACTGGTCACATACATGTTCATTCTTGGCTTTAATCGATGTACTAGTTAATGTTGGTGTGTTGTCACCTTTCATGGGTGTTTGACGGTGCCTTTTGAAGTTTGAACTTTTGTAAACCAGCAGATATCACATTCGTATGGTGCAGTAGATCTATGTTGTACAACAGTTACTGAGCTTCCTGTGTCTTCAAGAACAGAGGTTTCCACTTCCTTAATCATATCGAATGAATGGATCGGTAATTCGATCTGCAAAACAAAATACAATATTCACATTAATGATATATGCATGTTTTATTTCAATCGCTAGACCTCTAACTGCAGTTTTATTAAAAGCCTACTGGAGTCTAGATAGCTAATACAATATACATGCGTAAGCACACTTGAAAATAGGGCGATTTCCCAAACTGGACGCCATCGAGACCACTTAAATAATATTTTATTCGTTTGATACAACTTCGATCGGACAACTTGTAGGGGTGTGCACATATTCTATAGACAACTAGCACATGTACACTGACCGAACGAGCTCTAACCAGATAGGTACAGTTTACGCTCTGACAGAGAGCAAAAGAATGGAAAATAGTTTTCTAACACAACATCTATCTGATTACAGAATACACAATGTTTTTGACAATGGAAACATCGCCGACTATTGTTTACTTACATTTGTGAGCCATATAATTTTATAGTGTATATTGGTTCAAACCTAATAAACGGTCAGTGCTTATTATCAATAATTATCAAATTGACATTTATGTTCTTCCTTGGAATAATAAAGTGGCAACAGCATTTTTTTCAAAAAGAGGAGCACATGCGTAACTTAAAACTCATATCAAGATTTATATAATATAATACTCAGTACACCGCACTTGCAATACTCCCGTACACAAAAATTATGAGATATCAATCCCCAGTATACCAATGTTGATATACATGCACTCGATTGTAGGTCATAGCGTCGCCAATAATTATGCTACGAATCTGAAATTTTTAGTATACTTAGTTGAATGATATTCAAAGAGATCACCCAGTTCACATTTTTAGTTTATGTCTGTTTAAGGAAAATAAATCACATAATATGCGCTAGGGTCGTATTTTTCTGTGCGAGCCCGCGTCACAAATGATGATATTTTCCCCACAAAACAACGTTTTACATCAAAATAGGTATATATTTAGATTGATATATTATGTATATAGTTATATTTATAACCTATCACTTACAGAAACGCTTTGAAGTAAGAGAAATATAACTTTGACTAACCTTTGACAGCGATGATTTTCATCCAATTTAGGAAATCGCGGCTCGCTTGGCTGCAATATCCGGTGTACGTTCCCTACCAGTGAATACTATTGCATCCAAACTTGGGACATTTGTAGATTATCATGAGTTAACCTCACTAGACAAGTCGCTTAAGGACATTTGTTTCTTTTGAATTCATCTGTACAAGGTATATAAAACCTGGTATTTTTATGAAGATAAGATTAATGCCAATCATTTAGAAAATTTCCAACAGTTTTGCTCGGCTAGTTTTTAAGATGTTCTTAGATTTAGGGGACAACCCCTAAAAACTGAAAAATGTATTTTACCGACAAAGTTTTGGTTTAAAAAGCTTTAAAACTTGGTATGCATGAAATTACGCTTGTAAGGAATCAAACAGTAAAGTTTAATATTTATTTTAAGTTATTTGTTGTTTTTTTAAATAATATTTTAAAGTATGTATTTTTTAAAGAATATGTTTAACGTGAAAAATCGTTGAACAACATATGGTTTTCTTATATGCAACAAGTACAGTAACAATTATAAAAGTTTCATAGCATATTTTATAATAATAATAATAATAATAACAACTTTATTTATTGTGGATTACATATTTGACAGTTAATATTAATTTTCAATAAGGTCCACTAATTTTATGACGATTGCTTGGCTAGATTTTTTAATTGAACTTATAATGATTTCTGAATCTGAAATCAGGGGAGGTTACACAACGAATCAACGTTTTGCATCCATTGTCTACAGTTTTCGCGATAATATGTGTTTAATAAATTTTTATAATCAAATATGTTAACAGTTTAAGGGTTGTTTCTCCTGCATTTACAAGTCAATACCCTTAAGATAAAAAAACACAAAAGAACCTTCTTCACGATAGTTTGGGATAGGTTTTAAAATACATGGGCGTAGGAGCAGGGGGGGCCAGGCCCCCCCCAATGTCTGGACCGGGGGGCCAACATATCTTTTGCCCCCCCCCCCCCTCAATAATTCAGATGAAAAATTATAATTTACGACCTAATATATCTCGTTATAGGCAATTTGCCTTCAGTTCTTGGTAAAAACGTATCAAAAATATTTTTTGCACGCTTCGCTCGCAAAATAACTTCCTTATATTCAAAAACCTCATCACCCATTGTTTGCAAAACACTTGTTCCATAAATTGTACTCTTAATGTCCCCCAACCCTCCTATATGGCTTTGGGACGTTGTCAATTATATATAGCCTTTGAAACAAACGTTTTCACCTTTTTAATTTAAATTTTATGCAAACACTTAATAGTGTTTTTGTAAGAACTTAAATTCCCTGCATTAAGGTCCTTTTTGAATGCAAAATAAGGTATATCAGAACGCCTAGAATGCACTAGATTTATCCATAGTTTAGAAAAATTTCCGGAGGGCTACGCCCCCGGAACCGTGTATACTTGAACGGATTAACTTCCAGTTAAGACGTAATTACTTAACCAAATGACCACAGAACCATAAACTGACAGTTAGTATATTGATATAGGAGTGTTTTTGACGTGTTAGAGTACAGTTTGTGTTTAGAATAGCTTTGTGCAAATATTGCGTGATGACTAATTGACATAAGGAAGTTACTTTGCGAGCGTAGCGAGCAAAAAAAATTTTTTACCCCAAGTTGCCAAATGTTTGGCCCCCCCAATGTTGAAGACGCTCCTACGCCCATGAAATATCAACTAGTTATGATATGATCGAGTACATAGTATAGCTTGGCTATTTTGACCTGAGTCTGACCTTTATGCAAGAATATATTACAAGGTTCTTGCTTTGAATATATCAATTTCCGCAAGCAAATCGTGCATTATCGGCATTTAAGATTTGTGTTTCTTTATATCCTGAGTGTTATTGTGATACCCCCGAATATGAAAACATACACTCGGAGTTGTAAACGTAGATAATATATTGACTGTTAAATTGTGGTAATCAATAGGTTAGGCTCATATCAATTTGGCCAAACTATACCTTGTTTTACAAATCATTCGTAAGGCCTCATCAGAAGTTTCTTCGATATTTTATCAATAATGTAAATTAGTATTTAATATTCAGAATTATCTCCACATTAACACATGAAAATGTATTACCACATCAATTTTGCACTTTTGCATACGTTTTGATCATGGTAGATAAATGCTTGTGATACGTCTAAGGAACTGAGATTTTTAAACTTCCGCTAAACTGAAAAGGATAGAATGTATTATTATGTGAAAAAAGGGAAACAACTCATGACTATTTTGGCTCATTGTGGAAATATATTTTCAGTTACAAATTGGTGGGAGCTTTTTGTTGAAAATTTAAGGAGTTTAAGCAATAATGATTCGCATTAAATGTATGATATTCCTGAATCGATTTAAACGATCAAAGTTATAGGGAATGCCTCTTTAACTCTGTATAAGTGATATCAATTATCCCCGTTTTACATAATGCCCTATATTGACACCCTCCACATTATAAAGCTGCAGTATACATAAACCATGCGTGAATAGTTTACCTATTCATAGATCTATTCACAGATATGTTTGAATCGACAAAGATAATGTTACTTCAAACTACAAAACTGCATGTTATACACCTTTGTATGAAATTTTAGTTTGTCAAGGTACAGAAAATTTGAAATTTGAGTCGATTATTTTTCAACATGAATACTTCTTTTCTATGAGAGATTATCAATATAGGTACAGAATAGTTTAACGTTTTGGTTTAACTTTAATTCTTTATAACACAATAAACATAAGATAAATCAGGTCATGGTATACAATCCAGTGACTACAGTCAAACTACTACAGTCCTTTAAAAGTCAAATGAGAATGGGTGTAAATATACTATTATCCGGCAGGTAAACTAGGTTTATCTATGTTTAACTGCTTTGACCTGAGTTAACAGTATTCACTGCTATTCTTTCAAATAGAATAGTTCCCTCATTAGTATTTCTGATTGAATCGACTAAACCCATACACATTTTATATATTTACTACTTTATATTATCTGGTCAAATTTGAATTTGTTTTTTGAAAATCAATTTTATAAATAGAATATATTTTGAACAATTTGGAATAAAAGGTTACTAAAACAGAAAAAATGTTCATGTATATGATAATCCTGTTTCACATCAGCTGTACAAATGTTTGGGCACATGATTAATTGAGTATCAAAAATAAATTGAAAATTAGTCATGCTGCATGCTACAGACAACATCACTGAGAACCTGACAGATTTCTAACATTGCAAGGCTGCTGGTCTATGCTTGTAGTACACAATTCAGTTGCATCCACGCCTCTCCACCCCCGGGTATGGGAGATGGATAGCTGGGGAAACTGTCATGTTTTTACTTTCCAGTTTCCCAGCACTGCAAGGGAAATTCTGGGGATTTTTCCTCCAACCAATACCCCGGGCTATATTTAGTTGTCTGGGGAAATACCGGTGATTTTACCACCAGCTGTCCTCCGGAGGGTGGGGGAATGACAGGGTTTTGACAACATAAACATAATTTCCCCAAAACATGTCTCATACAGTGGTCGTAGATACTTTAGCACACCTGCAAGGCTTGTTAGATGTAGGCTTTAAACCAATTTTAACATAGGAAGTTAACTTGTTGTGAATGCCTCCCTAGCTCAGTGGTTAGTGCACTTGGCCTCTAATCTTGCGACCCAGGTTAAAGTCCCGTTGGATAGGAGTTTTGGTTTTTCTCACGGCAATCCAAATGGTAAAATAAGTAACTTATTACAGGCTATATTTGTAGATCAATATAGCCAGACATACAATTAGCTCATAATAACAATAATATAGATATACATACTTGTGGTAGATGGTAAAACATACTGAACATCCAACCAGATCACAATCTCCACAGTATGTATTCACCACCTCAAGATGGTGCAGCTTACATAGTTCAGTCGGCACTGCTTTAAACTTCCGCCCTGAACGTTTAGATGAGTGCTGTTTCGCATCAACTAAGATATGTCCTGTGAGTAAACTATCATGACTCACAACACAGTCCACACAAAAATACTGCTTACAAACAACTGGGCAATATTTAGCCGCTTCTTTATTAAATCCTTTTCTTGTACACGGAGTACAACATAACTCGTAAAACATATCACCAGCATTTCGTTGAGAGTGAGTAAGATTTGGACTGTCCTCCATTGCAGCCATCTTGAATACCCTGGAGTTGTTATGGAAGTTTTTATGTTGATCACATGACTGTCTATAAATACTTGTGACCTTCCCCTTTTTCTGAACATGTATACAATTTGTTCAGTAGATCTCGTATAGGTTTATTTGGTTTGAACATTTTAAATGTTAGGAGTACAATGTTATATCATAATGGTTTAACCTGATAGGTATTATACCATTGATTTATTGGGTTTGAACATTGATGCGTTTGGGTACATAATAGCTAGTGTAATATGATACAAATATGTGCCTGCATTCAACTTACTGTGCAAATAAAATATGGTCGATCCAATAAGTATTATTGGGAGATCCGAGGACAACAGGATGCCCAGCAACACGCACATGGATGAAAACTCACTGAATTTTCTAACTAAAGTAAGCATGAAATAATGCTACTGATATAAAGCTATCAATAAATTAATTACAGCTTTCATCCATGATCTCTGCTGCCCCACATCCAACTGACCCGATAAACAATGAATACTTAGTCAATTTTCACTCATATAATTCAGACAAATAAAGTAGCAACAACAACACTTCAAATCATATTAGAGCACATTGGCTTGTCGAATGTTTGTGGTTTGGAATAATGGGCGTGGTTCCCGCATTCAACGTGCTAACCCCAACAGGTTAACAGGACGCCGGACAAATCGTCGTTAAGGGAGACCTTTGACAGCAATCCGTAAATGCCCCAAAAGGCATACCCCAAAGGGCACCAATAAATAGCCCCAAAAGGCTAAACAATATAAGCCCCAAAAGGCTGCCCCAATAGGCTAAACAATATATAAGCCCCAATAGGCTGCCCCAAAAGGCTAAACAATATTTAAGCCCCAAAGGGCTGCCCAAAAAGGCAAAACAATATTTAAGCCCCTAAAGGCTAAACAATATATGAGCCCCACTAGGCTAAACAATATACTAGTATAAGCCCCAAAAGGCTACCACAATATTTAAGCCCTAAATTAAGACTAAACCAGATTATAAATATATGCCACAAAAGGCTTAATTTGAACTGTGGCCCAAATGCTAAATTTGAACTGCAACGGGCTAATTTTGAAGTGTGTCCAAAAGGCTTAAAATACCTAAACTACTGAAGCCCATATCTCGCCACACACTGAATTGCGAATGGCCCTGGGAATCGGACACCAAACATAACGCTCATGATGAAACACCAACATCAGAAGCTACGGTACCAATAATATAATTTATATAAATTATTTTCTAAATAAACGAGATTTGAATCGCTATGTTACTGATCTTTTGAAAAACAATATTTGAGTTTGGATATCGCTGTCGGCCATATGACGACATCGCAGATCACGATCAAGATTTCGTCAACGTCAAAATTGAATCGCCAAAATTAAGTTTTGGCACAGCGAAATATCCAAAACAGATTGCTGGTTGAGCATGGGAACCACGTTCTACAGCAGTAAGCAAAATTAGCACTTGTATTGAACAAGTGATTTGGACAGCAACGTTCACGGTCGTGCAAGTAATTCGGGCTAGTAGATTCAAATTCTAATTTCGCAGACTGCAGCTACAGTGAACATTTGACCACATTCATTCAAAGCAACAATGACTGGTATTGTTAGACGGCAACTCACACACAACAGTTTCCTAGAAAAGCATATTTGCACTATATTCAGAACGTTAAAAGGTCCCGCAAATCGGTATGAGTTAATGCAGAAGTTGAAAACCCATTAGAAAGTATTTATATTACTTGTTTGGCAGCATATAAACAATATATGAGCCCCAAAAGGCTACACAAATGATAATAATACGCCCCAAAAGGCTACCACAATATATAAGCCCCATAAGGGTAAACCTTTATAGGCCCAAAAGGCTACAAAATAATATATGCCACATAAGGCTAAACAATAATAAGCCCCAAAGGCTACATCAATATATAAGCACAAAACTAGCATGGACAAACAAGATCATATATATTTGCCCAAAAAAGTTAAATTTAAATATATACACATGCCCTTGTCACTCCAGCCAGGCCCAGGCCCTTAAACGAACATTGTTACTGTCCAGTCAGAATCTTCCTGTTTAAAATGTAAGAATATATGTAAGAACAAAATATAATGAGATAATTATATGAGACAATAGCAAAATTACTATGAACAAAATATATATGAAAATGAAACAGTCCACCAAATGTCTATCACTGCCTGCAATTGAACGGTTATCAATTATTATATCCTATAAGATAAACATTGTACTACTAGTAATAGTCTGATTTATCGAAAACGTATGGATACTGATCGGTCACAGAACTCTTCATGAAAATTGTAACATCATCGTTTAAAATGAAATCATTAATTAAATTAATTATTAATAACACGTCTAAAACATCATTCCCACCAACTCGCCCTCCGATAAAAGGTAGCAAAAGCAAGGCAATTGGCTACTGATAACTTGTAAGTCACTCGTAATTGCAGTTTGTATTGTCTACCACTAACAGACCGTATTAAGTCCTCTTAAGCTGTTTAATCAAATGATGTGGAACAACATACAGATACATTACTTCACATTGAAAATCAACTGCAGTAACAAACAACGTGCTGTACTGTGCATAAAACATGGCACACAGAAATTGAGATTTCTATAGTCCTTTAAAAACATGTCGTGATTCATAAGACAAATTGTCGCCCAGGCTGTGTTAGGCGCTTTTGACTGTGACATGTGTTTAGTAATCGCTTAACAAGTGTCGCACTACCAAATACAATGAGACCTAGTTTACATAACATAATGAGTGGAACAATGTCTATAATTGCGATTTATGACGTTACTTAATTGAGCCACCAACACTAAGGCCATGCTAAATATACCCACTCTTGACCAAAATAATGCACACAGCTATAATTTTAGTATCAAAGTCAAACCAAGCATCAGCAGGTTTATACAAACTCCTGTTAAAAGAATTAAGAAAATTTGACCATACATATTATTATTTACACATGTTCCATTCTAAGAACCTGTACCAAAGAATTCGGATGTATATCATTGTAACACCAGACAAACGCCCAACTGGAATGTATACTTTAGTCCCAGTAAAATTCGCTAGCTTGTCAACCAGTAACTGAGTTGCAAGGTGCACACAAAACAAATGCTTAGTCACTGTGTTAAATGACCAACATTGGCTAGTGACATGTAGATACAACCACCCAATCTGTAAACACCCAAAGTTACTGTACTATATTATTAATAAAATACCGACTCAAGTACCCCTAACGACCCGCACCTGCATGTATACTGTATATTACAAAATACCGAAATACCGATATAAGTATTCCTTCACGAACTGCAACTACATATATACTGTGTTTAAGAAAAACAAACTCCCTTATCGCTTCATAAACCTATACTATACATATTATAAATCACACTATCTGGAATAACATGTCCACTTTTGAACCGCATATGTTTACTACTGTGCATAATAATATTATAGATCTACAATATTCAGAAAATCATATCACCTAATGAACCGCACCTGTAAATACCTGTAATAATATGCATATAAATATTGGAGATTTACAAATCTGAAGTTTAGTATCCCCTCTTGAACCGCACCGGTAACTCTATAATTCAACAAAATCTGGAATTTCGTATCGCCTCACGAACCGAATATGTACAAATACAGTTCTATAAAATCTGGAATTTCGTATCCCCTCTTGAACCGCACCTGTAAATACCATCAAGCAACAAAATCTGAAATTTCGTATCCCCTCTCGAACCACACCTGTAATATCATAAATCTACTAAATCTGGAATTTCATTTCCCCTCTTGAACCGCAACTGTAAAATACTAAAGTTCAACAAAATATTGAATGCTGTATGTCTTCACGGGGCGCACATGTATTACTGTGTTCAACAAAATCTAGAATTCCGTATCCCCCTCAAACCACACCTGTTATACCATAAATCTACAAAATCTGGAATATCTTATCCCCTCTCGAACCACACCTGTAATACCATAAATCTACAAAGTCTGGAATTCATATCCCCTCTCGAACCGCACCTGTAATACCATAAATCTACAAAATCTGGAATTCATATCCCCTCTCGAACCGCACCTGTAATACCATAAATCTACGAAATCTGGAATTTCATATCCCCTCTCGAACCACATCTGTAATATCATAAATCTACAAAATCTGGAATTTCATTTCCCCTCTTGAACCGCACCTGTAAAATACTAAAGTTCAACAAAATCTACAGTAGAAGTTTGTATCCGGTAACGAACCGCACCTGTAATTTACTTAAATATAATAATATTAAATGCAGTATACCTTCACGAGCCGCACCTGTAATACTTTGTTCAACAATGTATAAAATTCCTTATCCCCTCATGAACCACACCTGTAATACTATATAGATCTACAATATCTGAAATGTCGTACCCCTCTCGAACCGCACCTGTAATACTATAGATTTACAAAATCTTGAATTTAGTATCACGTCACGAACGCACCTGTAATACAGACTCATCAGTGCATACTGTAGTTCTACAAAATCTGGAACTCCTGTGTCGCCTTAACTTGTTAAGCACCGCACCTGTACTACGTATACTAAAGTTCTATAGAACATGTATACTAAGAATATCAACTATGCAAAATGAACAACATTGTCAACCCAAGCACCCTACTGTAGGCCTATCTGTAATCACCAACATTCCAAACAAAAACAAACAAATAGTAGTCACGTGACAACACTATTATCTTAATTGGCTAGTGACGTCATATGGGATATATGACGTCACAGTTTTTCTCAACTTGTTCTCAACGTATATTTCCCAAAACATGCATTTAATTTAGAATAATCTAGATCTACTGTATATTTACAAAATCTGAAATCTCGTCTAGTACCCTCAAGCGCCGCACCTGCATGATGCATACTGATACTATACTTCTACTAAATGCGCCTTTACAAATATGCCTAATATACAAGTTAAGTTCTGAGTTCAATTAATTAATAAATAAAGACTCACGTAACCCCTCACGATCCGCACATGCACTAAACTATTAAATGCAAAAAACTATGCACACGGCATCCAGGACACGACACTCGGAGTCTCCCAATATATACCAATATATAAACGCATTAATTTTCAATATTAACTCTTGGTCAGAGATATATATGTGAGTGCTAAGCGTCTATTAATTAAGCTATATGTACTATATAATAATTAGTGCCATCATGGCATGTCTGGCCTACCAAATCAGCCGATCCAAATTCCAAAATTCTATCCAACAATATCACAAATTATTTAAACAAATCCATCTTCAACAACCCGTCATAAAATCAACTATTATTTCATTAATTAGTTTGCATTATTTGTACTTCTATATCAACAGATGAAAGAATATATTTGACAAAAATCGATACAATTTCTGATCACCCGTCCTTGGTGTAGAATTCAACCGGAAAAGGAAGTATCGTCATACATGCTCCTACGTCAGAATTTACAAATAGCGCAAAGAACCTACAAGTAACGAAAAGGTCTCATGCCTCCAATAACACGAGTTATCCATTAATAGATAACCCTAAATATACTAATGAGTGAACTATCCCATTCGAAAGAATAGCAATGAAGACCGTTAACTCAGGTATACATAGTAAAACCTAGATAAACATAATTTACATGTCGGGCAATATAATATTTACAACCGTTATTGTTTGACTTTGAAAGGACTGAAAGTAACCTGTTTATCTACCATTTCATTAGCATATTTTAACAGTTGATTTATTGTCTATTCAGACTTTTTACCTTGAGACTTTTTATTTGAACGAAATATGATCACGTAATCAACAGTTACATCTGCCCTTGAAACTTTTGTTTACTCCAAATTTCTGCATATATATTCAAGGACAAATAACTTTCAAACAATCACAATGGCATATGAATATTTCTGCATTCTTCAGGGCTGTTTTGCCAAAATTGTAAAGATGCTGAATTATAAAATAAGATGTCTGTAAGATTTGTGAAACAAAAATCGTAATTTGTCTTAAAATTGTGAATTTCATGCAACGTTTCGCTTTTGAATTGTGAAAAAGGAAGCGAGATATTGACTCAAATTAATTTGAGAAAAGCAATTTACCACTATTATTTCCCTTTATTTTGTGAAGGCCTGAAATTATTTGTCATTGAATGTTTGAGCTACTCTGGTTTTATCAATTTCAAATTTAGGACAATTTGGAACCCGATCAAATGGTTTCAATAATTATTGTGAAAGTGGCATTGATGTGGTTTGTGATCTAAGCTGGCATTTTGGGATTGTGAAGTAGCCTCCTTTTTATTGTGAAGTAGCCTCCTTCTTATTGTGAAGTAGCCTCCTTATTGTGAAGTAGCCTCCTAATAATTGTGAAGTAGCCTCCTTCTTATTGTGAAGTAGCCTCCTTATTATTGCGAAGTAGTCTCCTTGTTAGCTCACCTGACCACAATGTGGTCATGGTGAGGTTTTGTCATACCGAGATGTCCGTCGTCCGTCGTGCGTTGTGCGTTGTGCGGCGTGCGTCGTGCGTTGTGCGTCCGTCAACAATTTCTTCAAACGACTTCTCCTCCTAAACCGCTTGGCCAAATTTGATAAAACTTAGGAGGAATGTTCCTTGGGTGGACCTCTACCAAAGTTGTTAAAAAAAATCCAGTCTGTCGCATAACTAGGTCACACAGGCTAAAAATAGATTTTCAAAAAGGAAACTTCAAAAATCTTCTTCTCTGAAACCGTAAGGCCTAGAGCTTTCATATTTGGTATGTAGCATCACCTTGGGGTCCTCTACTAAGATTGTTAAAATTCTGTCCCTGGGGTCAAAATTGGCCCCGCCCCGGGGGTCCTTAGTTTTACATAGAGTTATATAGGGGAAACCTTAAAAAATCTTCTTCTCCGAAACCGCTTGGCCCAGGGCTTTCATATTTGGTATGTAGACTCAGCTAGAGGTCCTCTACAAAGATTGTTCAAATTATGTCCCTGGGGTCAAAATTGGCCCGCCCCGGGGGCCCTTAGTTTTACATAAGAGTTATATAGGGAAACCTTTAAAATTCTTCTTCTCCGAAACCGCTTGGCCCAGGGCTTTCATATTTGGTATGTAGACTCAGCTAGAGGTCCTCTACAAAGATGTTCAAATTATGTCCCTGGGGTCAAAATTGGCCCCGCCCCGGGGGCCCTTAGTTTTACATAGAGTTATATTGAGAAAACTTTAAAAAATCTTCTTCTCCAAAATTGCTTGGCCCAGGGCATTCATAGTTGGTATGTAGACTCAGCTAGAGGTCCTCTACTAAGATTGTTCAAATTATGTCCCTGGGGTCAAAATTGGCCCCGCCCCGGGGGCCCTTAGTTTTACATAGAGTTATATAGTGGAAACCTTTAAAAATCTTCTTCTCCGAAACCGCTTGGCCCAGGGCTTTCATATTTGGTATGTAGACTCAGCTAGAGGTCCTCTACAAAGATTGTTCAAATTATGCCCCTGGGGTCAAAATTGGCCCGCCCCGGGGGCCCTTAGTTTTACATAGAGTTATATAGAGAAAACCTTAAAAAATCTTCTTCTCCGAAATTGCATGGCCCAGGGCTTTCATATTTGGTATGTAGACTCAACTAAAGGTCCTCTACAAAGATTGTTCAAATTATGTCCCTGGGGTCAAAATTGGCCCCGCCCCGGGGCCCTTAGTTTTACATAGAGTTATATAGGGGAACCTTTAAAAATCTTCTTCTCCGAAACCGCTTGGCCCAGGGCTTTCATATTTGGTATGTAGACTCAGCTAGAGGTCCTCTACAAAGATTGTTCAAATTATGCCCCTGGGGTCAAAATTGGCCCCGCCCCGTGGGCCCTTAGTTTTACATAGAGTTATATAGAGAAAACTTTAAAAAATCTTCTTCTCCGAAATTGCTTGGCCCAGGGCTTTCATATTTGGTATGTAGACTCAGCTAGAGGTCCTCTTCAAAGATTGTTCAAATTATTACCCTCGGGTCAAAATTGGCCCCACCCTGGGGGTCACCATTTTACTTAGACTTATATAGGGAAAACATATAAAAATCTTTTTGTCTTAAACTTCAATGCCTAAGAGCTTTGATATTTGGTATGTAGCATCATCTAGTGGTCCCCTACCAAGATTGTGCAAATTATGCCCCTGGGGTCAAAATTGGCCCCACTCGGGGAGTCACCGTTTTACACAGTCTTATACAGGGAAAACATATTTATATCTTCTTGCCTAAAACTAGACTGCCTAGAGTTTTGATAATTGGTATGTAGCATCATCTTGTGGTTTTCTATCAAGATGTTCAAATTATTCCTTTGGGTGAAAATTGTGCAGGGTTTATAATCAGGTGAGCGATATTGGGCCATCATGGCCCTCTTGTTATTGTGAAGTAGCCTCCTTCTTATTGTGATGTAGCCTCCTTCTTATTGTGATGTAGCCTCCTTTTTACTGTGAAGTAGCCTCCTTTTAATTGTGAAGTAGTCTCCTTATTATTGTGAAGTAGCCTCCTTATTATTGTGAAGTAGCCTCCTTCTTGTGAAGTAGCCTCCTTATTATTGTGAAATAGACTTCTTCTTATTGTGAAGTAGTTTCCTTATTATTGTGAAGTAGCCTCCTTATTATTGTGATGTAGCCTCCTTCTTATTGTGAAGTAGCCGCCATTTAATTGTGAAGTAGCCTCCTTATTATTGTGAAATAGCCTTCTTCTTGTCAAGTAGCCTCCTTATTGTGAAGTAGCCTTGTTATTGTGAAGAAGCCTCCTTATTATTGTGATGAAGCCTCCTTATTATTGTGATGTTACATATAATAGCCTCCATCTTATTGTGAAGTAGCCTCCTTATTATTGTGAAGTAGCCTCCTTATTGTGAAGTAGCATCCTTCTTATTGTGAAGTAACCAAATTTCGACCTCTGTTATATATAGTGAAAAGAAGCGGGATACATTGTTCATATACAAACTTTGAGCAAAATCAATAATTTTGAAAAACATATCTTGACAACAAACAGTACAATGAGTGCCAAACGCCTTAAGTAACTAATATTGCGAAAATGTCAATAATTTGATTGCTATGCTTAACTCACATATGTAAGGAATAGTTTTTAAGTAAATACTGAGTTTTCTAATAATATAAGATGCTTTGTCAATTCCAACCCTGGGGTATTTAATCATAACTCTATATTTATCACAATAATGATACACTAGAATAATGATGCAGGTTGATAAATCATCCTCATCAAATCACTGGCATAGAATGAGAAGGTCTTAAGAACAAAATCAATATTTTGAGAAAACAAGAAAAAACTGTCTGAAATGTCTCTTTACTTATAGATCAATGGTAAAAGAAGCTTTTACAACTTAATTTTGGTCAACACGACAAGTTCCGATTTTTCATGAACATACTAAGGCTCATAAAAAGCACCGTCTGATGCAGATTTCAAATATGTATCAGTCTCATTATTACAGTAACGACCTAAATCTCATTCTAAGCCTGCAAAATATTTTGTTTGATTTTTTCAGGGCCTGTAACTCCTGGTGGACCACACAACATTGTTGTCCATCTTGGTAATGATACCTTGACCTTGAAGAATGTTATGTTTGGTGATGTTTGGGTTTGTTCTGGTCAGTCTAACATGCAGTTCCCATTGGTTCAGGTAAGATCTATTTTTAGAACAGAACTTGAACTGTGCCAAATAATTCTATAAATAGTATCAATTTCGTGCAAATGTTATTTATAGTAACAAATCCATATTTTGAGTACTTTACTTTATGATTTTGTACATATTGACTTGTCCGGTTGGAACTTAACCATAGTCAGGATTATATAATAAATAGTAAAACCTGCCCTGGTCTTATCATGTATTTCCTCTAAAAAAACAATAGACTGCACTTCTCCTTAACTATTGGTTGCCGATTTCAACGAAATTTCACATGAATAGTTGCATGTTATATCAAGTATATACCGGTAGTTGTGCATATATTGTTCAATGTGTTATGAGCAATGATTTTCGCTTGAGTGATAAATGTTTTATCACTTGGTTCAGTGTTCCCACTGACATAGTTTA
The DNA here is from genome assembly GCA_963678985.1 of Spisula subtruncata. Lineage (NCBI taxonomy): Eukaryota > Metazoa > Mollusca > Bivalvia > Venerida > Mactridae > Spisula > Spisula subtruncata. The sequence continues at coordinate 29,724,458 of OY787674.1, read as the reverse complement.
TTTGGTTTACAAGCATATATTACCAGTATATAGGTCTTCTTACAATTATGTACCCCCTAAGTAACATTTATATAGTAGAGTGCATCAAGCAAGCTTTTTGGGAGTACAAACCCCTCATTTTGGGGGTTTGTGGAACACTGTGTTGTTTTTCTGTAAAAATTCCTTCTTGTAGATTTTACCTCACGTTATATGTCTATAAATCAGGTGTTCAATAGTACGGCTGAAGTAAAGGACTCGGCCAATTATCCGGATATTCGTTTATTTGTTGTGAATCGTACTGTATCTACTGTGCCCTTGTCTGACTTTAAAGAAGATGGTATATTGTTTCCATGGTCAGTGTCTGGACCAGGTAAGTTTTCCAGTTAGGCTTGAATTTGAGCTCAACTGTCGTAAAGTGTCAGAGTAAACTTTTGAGTGCACTCTTTATTTTTTCATCTGTCCATTGATCAATCGTCTAGTTAGCACTATAGGCTGGTGCTGAGTCTTCAATACTGTTGGGGATTATAGAGCGCTAAAACTTATACTGTAAAATCATTTAAAATTTCGATGGGACAAGGTGAGCTTTTGTGATCACTCTTCGTCCGTCCGTCGTCCGCCCGTCAACAGTTTGCTTGTATACACTCTAGAGGCAACAGTTTAGATCCAATCTTCATGAAACTTGGTCAGAATGTTGTTCTCTATGAAGTCTAGGCCAAGTTTGAAACTGGGCCATGTGGGGTTTTGTTGAAAATTGTTTTATTTGTGCACTGTTGTCACATTACCTGTCGGCAATAAATGTTTTGGTTGTTAATTATATATTTTATCCAACACTCACTGTTGAGTGCTTTGTTGAAAGGGTGTATAACTGTGTAGTTTTCAATAATACCAAAAACTGTTTTAGTTAATATTTTAACCAAATTTGATCATTTTGCTGTAAGTTCATACAGACCGTAATCGGATAAATCCAGAATATTGCATTATTTACAATATAATTTATATGTATATTTTATCATAGATACTATCAGGAAGAGTGTTTTCTCTGCTGTGTGCTGGTTGTATGGGAAATGTCTTTATGATGCTTTGAAGAGACCTATAGGTTGGTAGCTTTTCTTATAAAATGAAATACCATAATGTGTACATTGTCTATATCTGAACCTACAGTCAAACTTCGATGCCTCGAACAGTACTTGCCTCGAACACCCCAGATGCCTCGAACTCGCTCTCCGGTCCCATCAAAATCCCTTCTTTATTCATATAGAAAAACCATAGATGACTCGAACAGTACGAGGGTCGAACACTCGAACTGACTTGCTGGTCCCTTGCTATGATTTACCAGTAGATGACTCGAACAATGCAAATTTTCGCACCTTTCATTGATTGTTGAAATCCATTGTTTGTCCACGGGAAGTCGGTGAAAGGTGTTATTTTCACCTTGTGACAATTATTTTACTGTTTACGGCTGTATTGCATGTTTGTGAAAGCACTTAAAACACTTATAGATCCGTTAATTACTTAATGAAGGGAATTATCATTAATTTAAATGTTTGAATTCTTTCAAACAAACTCAAGTCGATTTATATTGCAATAAAGTGATAACTCAAACGCATGTTTCTGTTTCCACTATCATTTTATTTATTGATTAACAAAATTGACATATGAATCGCTAGTTTATAATTAAAACATGGAATAAAAAGGCTACCATACGGAGCGATTAATAGAACAGGGAACTTTGTTTACATGTGTGAGTATTTGAAGAGCTGGCCGACAATTTCAAGTCAATTTTGTCAAACAATATCATGTTTTATTATGATTATGCATATTTGTGCACTATTTGACACAAATGCATTAAATATGAAATACGAACAAACACTCAAAATACGACAATTACACACAATTAACAGGTACACGTACCGAGAAGCGTTCAAACTTATACATAGTGTAACATGAGGCACCTCAGTTACTTATGTTTTAATCAAGTTTTCATCATTTGTGCATCGATTTATATGCCGATTACGAAAGTCGCGGTACGAAAATTGTGAGTCCGAAAACGTCTAGGTCGCGGAAATAGGTGACATTTCCTTTTGTAGCTATTATTGCATGTTTTGATGTACTTTTTAGTCGTAAATCGATTCATTGAATTTATTACATACTGTAAGTATCTTGTACTTGGTGATTGTTGGTGTATTTAAGCGGATATCTGTGTTCGTCTGAAGGTTATTATTACCCCTCCCATTCCGTTCAACACGCGCCAAAGTTTGAGTTCGTTATACATTGTAACCTGTTGTGAGCTAATTGAAATATTGTTTTGAGTACCGTAGGTCATGATGTATTTGTTAAATTGCGATTTTGTAACTTAATATGTTGTAAATGAGGATTTTCATGATCCGTCTTGGATCTAGTTTTTCAGACGGATTAGGAACATGGATACTTGGTAAATCGGAATTTTCCGCGTGAAAATTCATTGGCTTAGAATCTCAGATTTTGAGATTCTTGGAATCTCATTGGATTATGGATATCAGGCCATATTTTGGATATTAGTTCGCCTTTTATGTATATAACGCACGCGTTCTTTTATTCGTGGGCTTTTGGACAACGGATCTCGAAGGATGAAGTTGTTTTACTTTGGACATTTTTTTATTGTGAAACTTGACTGGAACATCGAGGAATAATATGTAAATATATGTTTCATTGTATGTGTAACTGTTGTATTTGATCTATATTCTGTCTTTTGTAATAAATGATCTTTGTTTGAATTTACTCCGTTTTTCTGCTTGTCGTCTGCTCCCGTCCACTTTGATTTCTTGTTGCATTTGTACTTGCCGTCGACCCGTCCACTGCTCGCCGCGACAGTGATCCTGACCAGTAGCTGTCCGGAGCGTTAGACCTGTATTATTTGTCCTAGACCTGTAATTGTTTATCCGCTCGCCTGAGGGTCGGTGCCTGGTTGGTGGCCCCCGCCCCGTTTTTGTTACATTGGTGTCAGAGTATGGGATGTTGATATATTTTCGACATTTGCGAACCATGGATTTAGCCTAGGATTTATATACGATTTGGACGGAGTTTTGATAGATCTACGTTTCTAAGCATTAAACGGATTTCTCTTGCAGACGACATTTTAAAAAAAAACCGGATTTCTCTTGCAGACGACATTTCTTTTAAACGGATTCATTTGCAGACGACACTTTTTCATACGGAATTTAAATAAATTGTACATGTTTAGACATACATCGTTTTTTTACGGAACAGAATCTTATTAGGACGGATTTTCCGACGGAACTCTTCAGACGGATTTTTTCGCACGGATTTGAGACGGATTTTATTGAACGGATTTCAGACGGATTTTTGAGACAGAATTTTTGAGACGGAATTGAGACGGATTTTTCGCACGGATTTGAGACGGATTTTTCAGACGGATTTGAGAGGGATTTTCTTGAACGGATTTGAGACGGATTTTTTTTAACGGATTTGAGACGGATTTTCTTGAACGATTTCAGACGGATTTTTTTTGAACGGATTTCGAACGGATTTTCTTGAACGGATTTTCTGACGGAAACGTACACTTGCTTATTTATACCATATCGTGATATTTACGAACGGATACTCAAGTTATTTGTTGTTTCGCTAAACGGACTGTTAACGTTATTAAGCACGAGAATTTCGTCGTATTTTAAGGTGTAATTTCGCCGCCGAGTTTAGCGATTATTTTCGCGGGATTTTCGTAGTGTGGTGTTATTGAACGTGATCTCGGTAAGACAAAAGCCCCAAACAACATCTATAATGGAATACGAGAGATCCGACTCCGAGATCGAGTTCAATGATAACCACAACCATGCTGCAAATGGAGGTAATGCAGATGGTGACCATGGTAACGACGTTGGCCATGACGAGGATAGGGATGTAAGAACACGTTTACGACGTGTGAGATCTCATATTAAACCGGATACATATTCTGGGACTGAGGATTGGGACCAATACATTGTGTATTTTGAGGACTTGGCTGAATTAGCAGAGTGGACAGAGAGGGAGAAGCTGTTATATCTGAACATCTCTCTTAGACAACAGGCACGCACACACTATAGTTCTCTTGACACAGAGGAAAAACGTTCATACACTAGTTTATTATCAAGTTTAGAACAAAGGTTTGGTAGCAGAAGGCATGAGTCAAGATGGCTGTCAAAGTTGCAGAATAGAACAAGGGGGAAGTGGGAGACAATAGCTGCATATGGAGATGATGTTCGATTACTGGCACATAGAGCATATGTCTCTTTGGATAGAGAGGCACGGGAAATGCTGGCGTTGCAACACTTCAGAGAGAATGTTTCACCTGAGATGCAATGCAGATTACTGGATAGGAACTGCAGGGGTATTGGTGAAGCTGTGGAAGTTGTTGAGCGTTATGAAGATGTGCTCAGTAAGGGGAACTTTTATGCAGGTGTCTCTCAAATCCGCACCGTGAATTGTGAGGACTTTGAATGGACCAAACATAATTCTTACAATGATAATGGAGGATCTGTCAATGTTGACTGGAGTGAATGTTTGAAACTTATTGAACAGAGGCTTGATAGACTTGAAGGGAAACTATTTAGGAAGAGGAAATGTTTTAAATGTGGGTTGCCTGACCACATGTTCAGGGATTGTCCTAACAGGAAGAACTTTAATCATTCGGGAAATGTATACCCGTCACCTCAGTAGGTCATGTGGTGATGGGTGATTCTGAGTTTAAGGGACCTAGCGATGTTGTAATTGAAAATTGTAATATGAAACCTCTCATAGGACTTGTTAGGATGAGAAGTTCTCGGGATAATGGGATGTAACTTCACAGGGAAGTTGAGATTAGAGAACTGGGCAGCCAGACGGAGGAGTGGAAATTTGGTGGATGTAAGGATTAAGGTTGAATTACACAGAGGAGTGGAGATCAGAGAACTGGGCAGTTAGACGGAGGAGTGGGAATTTGTTGGATAAGGAGTAGGAATAGGGTGGAATTCCACAGAGGAGTGGAGATTAGGGAATTCGATAGCTAGATGGAGGAGTGGTAATTTGTTGTATATGTTCTTGGATAGGGACGGACTTGGATGCATTACTTCGTAGGGAGGACAGGGACGGATGGATTATATATTATTGGAAGGAGCCATTATGGATACCACAGGACAAAGGGTATATGGGTTTTAATTGTCAATTGCATGTATTTTTATGTTGTTGTATATGTACATATTTTTAACGACATGTGATTTTGCAAGAGTGTAGTAATACTGTGTGGTATTCTTTGGTAATCCTGTCCAATGTCGAGTCTGTACATGTAGTATATTTGAATATTTCAAATTGTTAGAGGACTATATCATTGTGAATTTGTTTATAACATGCTTTACTTCATGATGTCTATTGATTACCTAAGAAATGTTTAATGCTTGTTTGTTTGTATTTTAGGTAACATGTATGTCATTATGAATGAATTATTATGCATAGTTGTATTTTCTTTTGTTGATTGTTTTAATTGTAATTGTTGTAGAAATCCAGGAGGATTTATTTTTATAAAGTAGGGGGAAGTGTAACATGAGGCACCTCAGTTACTTATGTTTTAATCAAGTTTTCATCATTTGTGCATCGATTTATATGCCGATTACGAAAGTCGCGGTACGAAAATTGTGAGTCCGAAAACGTCTAGGTCGCGGAAATAGGTGACATTTCCTTTTGTAGCTATTATTGCATGTTTTGATGTACTTTTTAGTCGTAAATCGATTCATTGAATTTATTACATACTGTAAGTATCTTGTACTTGGTGATTGTTGGTGTATTTAAGCGGATATCTGTGTTCGTCTGAAGGTTATTATTACCCCTCCCATTCCGTTCAACACGCGCCAAAGTTTGAGTTCGTTATACATTGTAACCTGTTGTGAGCTAATTGAAATATTGTTTTGAGTACCGTAGGTCATGATGTATTTGTTAAATTGCGATTTTGTAACTTAATATGTTGTAAATGAGGATTTTCATGATCCGTCTTGGATCTAGTTTTTCAGACGGATTAGGAACATGGATACTTGGTAAATCGGAATTTTCCGCGTGAAAATTCATTGGCTCAGAATCTCAGATTTTGAGATTCTTGGAATCTCATTGGATTATGGATATCAGGCCATATTTTGGATATTAGTTCGCCTTTTATGTATATAACACAAGCGTTCTTTTATTCGTGGGCTTTTGGACAACGGATCTCGAAGGATGAAGTTGTTTTACTTTGGACATTTTTTTATTGTGAAACTTGACTGGAACATCGAGGAATAATATGTAAATATATGTTTCATTGTATGTGTAACTGTTGTATTTGATCTATATTCTGTCTTTTGTAATAAATGATCTTTGTTTGAATTTACTCCGTTTTTCTGCTTGTCGTCTGCTCCCGTCCACTTTGATTTCTTGTTGCATTTGTACTTGCCGTCGACCCGTCCACTGCTCGCCGCGACAGTGATCCTGACCAGTAGCTGTCCGGAGCGTTAGACCTGTATTATTTGTCCTAGACCTGTAATTGTTTATCCGCTCGCCTGAGGGTCGGTGCCTGGTTGGTGGCCCCCGCCCCGTTTTTATTACATTGGTGTCAGAGTATGGGATGTTGATATATTTTCGACATTTGCGAACCACGGATTTAGCCTAGGATTTATATACGATTTGGACGGAGTTTTGATAGATCTACGTTTCTAAGCATTAAACGGATTTCTCTTGCAGACGACATTTAAAAAAAAAAACGGATTTCTCTTGCAGACGACATTTCTTTTAAACGGATTCATTTGCAGACGACACTTTTTCATACGGAATTTAAATAAATTGTACATGTTTAGACATACATCGTTTTTTTACGGAACGGAATCTTATTAGGACGGATTTTCCGACGGAACTCTTCCGACGGATTTTTTCGCACGGATTTGAGACGGATTTTATTGAACGGATTTCAGACGGATTTTTGAGACGGAATTTTTGAGACGGAATTGAGACGGATTTTTCGCACGGATTTGAGACGGATTTTTCAGACGGATTTGAGACGGATTTTCTTGAACGGATTTGAGACGGATTTTTTTTAACGGATTTGAGACGGATTTTCTTGAACGGATTTCAGACGGATTTTTTTTGAACGGATTTTCTTGAACGGATTTTCTGACGGAAACGTACACTTGCTTATTTATACCATATCGTAATATTTACGAACGGATACTCAAGTTATTTGTTGTTTCGCTAAACGGACTGTTAACGTTATTTAGCACGAGAATTTCGTCGTATTTTAAGGTGTAATTTCGCCGCCGAGTTTAGCGATTATTTTCGCGGGATTTTCGTAGTGTGGTGTTATTGAACGTGATCTCGGTAAGACAAAAGCCCCAAACAACATCTATAATGGAATACGAGAGATCCGACTCCGAGATCGAGTTCAATGATAACCACAACCATGCTGCAAATGGAGGTAATGCAGATGGTGACCATGGTAACGACGTTGGCCATGACGAGGATAGGGATGTAAGAACACGTTTACGACGTGTGAGATCTCATATTAAACCGGATACATATTCTGGGACTGAGGATTGGGACCAATACATTGTGTATTTTGAGGACTTGGCTGAATTAGCAGAGTGGACAGAGAGGGAGAAGCTGTTATATCTGAACATCTCTCTTAGACAACAGGCACGCACACACTATAGTTCTCTTGACACAGAGGAAAAACGTTCATACACTAGTTTATTATCAAGTTTAGAACAAAGGTTTGGTAGCAAAAGGCATGAGTCAAGATGGTTGTCAAAGTTGCAGAATAGAACAAGGGGGAAGGGGGAGACTATAGCTGCATATGGAGATGATGTTCGATTACTGGCACATAGAGCATATGTCTCTTTGGATAGAGAGGCACGGGAAATGCTGGCGTTGCAACACTTCAGAGAGAATGTTTCACCTGAGATGCAATGCAGATTACTGGATAGGAACTGCAGGGGTATTGGTGAAGCTGTGGAAGTTGTTGAGCGTTATGAAGATGTGCTCAGTAAGGGGAACTTTTATGCAGGTGTCTCTCAAATCCGCACCGTGAATTGTGAGGACTTTGAATGGACCAAACATAATTCTTACAATGATAATGGAGGATCTGTCAATGTTGACTGGAGTAAATGTTTGAAACTTATTGAACAGAGGCTTGATAGACTTGAAGGGAAACTATTTAGGAAGAGGAAATGTTTTAAATGTGGGTTGCCTGACCACATGTTCAGGGATTGTCCTAACAGGAAGAACTTTAATCATTCGGGAAATGTATACCCGTCACCTCAGTAGGTCATGTGGTGATGGGTGATTCTGAGTTTAAGGGACCTAGCGATGTTGTAATTGAAAATTGTAATATGAAATCTCTCATAGGACTTGTTAGGATGAGAAGTTCTCGGGATAATGGGATGTAACTTCACAGGGAAGTTGAGATTAGAGAACTGGGCAGCCAGACGGAGGAGTGGAAATTTGGTGGATGTAAGGATTAAGGTTGAATTACACAGAGGAGTGGAGATCAGAGAACTGGGCAGTTAGACGGAGGAGTGGGAATTGTTGGATAAGGAGTAGGAATAGGGTGGAATTCCACAGAGGAGTGGAGATTAGGGAATTCGATAGCTAGATGGAGGAGTGGTAATTTGTTGTATATGTTCTTGGATAGGGACGGACTTGGATGCATTACTTCGTAGGGAGGACAGGGACGGATGAATTATATATTATTGGAAGGAGCCATTATGGATACCACAGGACAAAGGGTATATGGGTTTTAATTGTCAATTGCATGTATTTTTATGTTGTTGTATATGTACATATTTTTAACGTCATGTGATTTTGCAAGAGTGTAGTAATACTGTGTGGTATTCTTTGGTAATCCTGTCCGATGTCGAGTCTGTACATGTAGTATATTTGAATATTTCAAATTGTTAGAGGACTATATCATTGTGAATTTGTTTATAACATGCTTTACTTCATGATGTCTATTGATTACCTAAGAAATGTTTAATGCTTGTTTGTTTGTATTTTAGGTAACATGTATGTCATTATGAATGGATTATTATGCATAGTTGTATTTTCTTCTGTTGATTGTTTTAATTGTAATTGTTGTAGAAATCCAGGAGGATTTATTTTTATAAAGTAGGGGGAAGTGTAACATGAGGCACCTCAGTTACTTATGTTTTAATCAAGTTTTCATCATTTGTGCATCGATTTATATGCCGATTACGAAAGTCGCGGTACGAAAATTGTGAGTCCGAAAACGTCTAGGTCGCGGAAATAGGTGACATTTCCTTTTGTAGCTATTATTGCATGTTTTGATGTACTTTTTAGTCGTAAATCGATTCATTGAATTTATTACATACTGTAAGTATCTTGTACTTGGTGATTGTTGGTGTATTTAAGCGGATATCTGTGTTCGTCTGAAGGTTATTATTACCCCTCCCATTCCGTTCAACACGCGCCAAAGTTTGAGTTCGTTATACATTGTAACCTGTTGTGAGCTAATTGAAATATTGTTTTGAGTACCGTAGGTCATGATGTATTTGTTAAATTGCGATTTTGTAACTTAATATGTTGTAAATGAGGATTTTCATGATCCGTCTTGGATCTAGTTTTTCAGACGGATTAGGAACATGGATACTTTGTAAATCGGAATTTTCCGCGTGAAAATTCATTGGCTTAGAATCTCAGATTTTGAGATTCTTGGAATCTCATTGGATTATGGATATCAGGCCATATTTTGGATATTAGTTCGCCTTTTATGTATATAACACAAGCGTTCTTTTATTCGTGGGCTTTTGGACAACGGATCTCGAAGGATGAAGTTGTTTTACTTTGGACATTTTTTTATTGTGAAACTTGACTGGAACATCGAGGAATAATATGTAAAGATATGTTTCATTGTATGTGTAACTGTTGTATTTGATCTATATTCTGTCTTTTGTAATAAATGATCTTTGTTTGAATTTACTCCGTTTTTCTGCTTGTCGTCTGCTCCCGTCCACTTTGATTTCTTGTTGCATTTGTACTTGCCGTCGACCCGTCCACTGCTCGCCGCGACAGTGATCCTGACCAGTAGCTGTCCGGAGCGTTAGACCTGTATTATTTGTCCTAGACCTGTAATTGTTTATCCGCTCGCCTGAGGGTCGGTGCCTGGTTGGTGGCCCCCGCCCCGTTTTTGTTACAATATACAGTGCATATATTCTCATACCCTCGATGCCTCGAACCGGTAGATGGCTTGAACTATTTTCCTGGTCCGAAGGTAGTTTGAGGCATCGAATTTCGACTGTATAATTGAAATATTGGGACATCATTGTAGTGTTACTGTGTTTGGTTCAGATACCTTCACAGATACATTTTAGTGTACACTTTAGCTCATCTATTAATATGTCACATAGTGACAGTGTGAGCTCTTTCTTTTGTCGTTCAGCCGTTCACAATTTGCTTGTGTCACACTCTTTGCCTTATCTTTATGAAACACGGTCACAAAGTTCACCTTTAAAACTCTTGGTCAAGTTATATATTGGGTTATCATAAACTAAGTCATGTGTCAAATAATGTAAAAGACTTGTGTAATAGTTAAGAGGTTACCATTTCCTGGTGTTATCTTCATGAAACTTGATCTTATCAAAATATCTAGGTCAAGTTTGATTATGGCAAATATTGGGTAAAACTAGGTCACTAAGACTAATCTTGGTAAGACCTTGTGTATGCTGTTCAGGCTGTATTGTTGTGAAAGCAGGTCAAAATAGTTTGTCTATAAGGTATATAGGTCAAGTTTTGATAATGGGTGTTAATAACATGGTCACTGATTAAGACAATATTAAAACCTTGTATTTGCAATTAAGAGACTGTGATTTCATTAATCTTTGTTAGAATATATTCTGTAAACCAAGAAATTATTTCGCTCAATAATAATTATTGAAGTTTGCAGCGTTTCGAGTGGTAGAAATTTGCAAATGTAGGTAATCATAACCCTTAAAGGCCTACATGTTCTACTATGGCAGGCAAGCTACACCGGGCCATTTATAGTCGATTCAATAAGTAATACTAATGAGGGAACTACCCCATTCGAAAGAATAGCAGGGACTAGGTTAAAGTATTCTATGATTGAATGTAAAGTACCTTTAGCTCGGGTATACACAAAACAAACTAAAATTCCCCATTCCAAAGCCATGGGCTATGTTCCCAAAATAGGTAGAAAAGGCATTGTAATGCTTAATCATATTACATGTAGGCTGGATGTATTGTTATATTCTTTTAAACATAGGTTTGATAGATACATCATATGGTGGCACACCAGTGGAGGCGTGGTCATCAAAAGATGCCTTGAAGAAATGTGGATTAGATGAAAGATTTGAGTAAGTACAGCTTTGTTTCTTTTCTCAATAATACTAAGATATATGTTGCTATGGTTCTGCATTGGTAGTCAAATATACCTCAAAGGGTTTGACAAAGAGCGTGTAATAACTTTCACTTCGTCTTATGGACCAATATTCAAAGAATAAGGGGAGCTATTGCAGTCACCTAAGTCTTGGCTTTGTTTTATGTTAAAGTTAAGTACTACCTTAAATATTTCCAAAGACTATTTGCGACCCATGTTGCAATGATTGATATGCCTGGTAATTATAAAGTTCTGTTCTGTTCTGATATAATAATTGTAGATCTGTTTCTTTGCACACTTAATCACTATACAGGAGCTGATAATTTCACAAGAATTAATCCTGTTTAGTCTAGCATACCAGGTCCTGCCAAGTTAGTTAAATCCAAAATGGGAGTGCGAAAGCGAAACATGTCACAAGATGCACTTAAATGTGATTTATAAGGGATGTTGATGCATAAACAAGGAATGTATTAATTCTAGTGGTTATAGATATGGGACAGAAGATCATAACATGAACCAAATGTTCTTCTGTGCAAGGTTAGTGAGCTTGGAAACCAGAAATTTATCAACAAAAATAGGAGTAACTCCACTTCAATAGGAGTACTTGGCAGGTAGGAGTCTAGTTAAGGTTTACCAGTAACAGATATAGAGGACTTATCACGAGTTGTCTATTGATATGGGTTTGGGAAATTTTATTAAGCGAGTCTTGGGCGAACTTAATAATATCAATTGACAACAAGTGTTAGATTATTTATATCACAGGACTCTAATAACACGTAAAACGCATCTTTCAGGTGAAAAATAACCGACTCTGCTTTATAAACGACGCTAAACACAACGTTATTGCAGCACAAAATGACGTCATTTAGGAGACAAAAATGATGTCATTTAAACGTTATACTACACTTGTTACTTATAAAGGTTATACTTACCCGGATACAAGGAAATTTGTGTGATATAATTTTATCACATGTTATTTCAGTCCCCCTCCAACACCTGATCCTGAACATAAAGATGGTATACAGGGACCTAATCGGTACAGTGTTTTATGGAATGCCATGGTTAATCCTATCATTTATATGACCATATATGGTGTTATATGGTACCAAGGTAAGACACTGAATAAAAGAAATTTTTCTAACAATCTCATTCTTTACACAGAGAATTGACATTACCCCAGTTGTCAATCTATACCCTTGAAATCAATTTTAACGGTAAATTATTATCACATGATAGATTGACTTGAAAACCTTCGCCAAGCAGCCTTAGACAAACAATCAGGCTGAGAGATTCCTGCTCTGGTGTAATGGCAATTATTTGAAGAGGGGTTTTTCATATTGAAATTAAATAATGTTATTTTTTCCGATCGATTAACTATTGTAAATGTGTGGATAGGACTATCATTTCCTATACTTCAAATGGCATTATACCATAAAAGCTGTGTGTGACCCATATGTAAACGGGACGAGACGCATGCGTAAACAGAAAGATTTATGGTCATTTCAGGTTCCAGCCAACGAAAACTAATGATTCATAGCATCATATGAACTGTAATTCACATTTCATTTGAAACTGCTAATCAACTTTTTATGCGATTAAAAAAATAAACCTGAACAAACCCCCAATATCCAGGTTTTCTAGGTATTTGCAGATTCTGGAAGTCAACGCCCATGACAAAAACTTGTATGTGACGTAACGCTTGCTTAGCGACGTTGTGTATATTTTCGTGACGTCGCCCAAATTTTCCCGCTTAAGTGTCATACTTTTAAAAAACATACTCACAAAGTGTTTTGCTATGATAGCATTTATGCAATCTTTTCCACGTAACAACATTTGCAGAGTCCCCTGGGAGTGTTGGTGCCCTCGTCCAAACGGATTTGGGCACCAACCGTCCCTTAGGACTCTACAGATGTAATAGCATGAAAAAGCTTGCATTAACGCTACATCCATGCCAGTAGTACACTCAATATAACAACACAAATCGGATTACTGGGATATCAAATTACATATTGCAGTCTTGATCTGATTCAATACATAAATGCAGGATTGTACCCTGTTCATTATAACAAGGGTAAACAGTGCATAAATCCAGGAACGTACTACTTCCTTGTAAATTATAACGAGGATTAACTGTAAATAAATCCAGGAACGTACTACTTTTTTTGTAAATTATAACGAGGATTAACTGTACATAAATCCAGGAACGTACTACTTCCTTGTAAATTATAACGAGGATTAACTGTAAATAAATCCAGGAACGTACTACTTTTTTTGTAAATTGTAACGAGGATTAACTGTACATAAATCCAGGAACGTACTACTTCCTTGTAAATTATAACGAGGATTAACTGTACATAAATCCAGGTACGTACTACTTCCTTGTAAATTATAACGAGGATTAACTGTACATAAATCCAGGAACGTACTACTTCCTTGTAAATTATAACGAGGATTAACTGTACATAAATCCAGGAACGTACTACTTCCTTGTAAATTATAACGAGGATTAACTGTACATAAATCCAGGAACGTACTACTTCCTTGTAAATTATAACGAGGATTAACTGTACATAAATCCAGGTACGTACTACTTCCTTGTAAATTATAACGAGGATTAACTGTATCACGGAAACTACCAGGATACTGTTTGAGCAACAAATAATCTCTTTAAGTGTTTAGAGCTATATCGGAACATACTTTTTATGCCCCCGTATCGATAGATCGGGAGGCATATAGTAATTCACCCGTCCGTCCGTCCGTCCGTCCGTCCGTCCGTCTGTCTGTCCGTACGAATGCACCGGTAGTTGTGGGGTGTGGAACAATAGGCTATTTTAAGATTCCATTCATTCCGTCACTTGTGGGGTGCAAAATGCTACTTGTGGGTTGCAACCAAACAAAAGAAAGAACAAAAGAAAACCCCACAAATACCGTCTCATGAGTACGTCCGTCCGTCCGTCTGTCCGTCCGTCCGTACGAATGCACCGGTAGTTGTGGGGTGTGGAACAATAGGCTATTTTAAGATTCCATTCATTCCGTCACTTGTGGGGTGCAAAATGCTACTTGTGGGTTGCAACCAAACAAAAGAAAGAACAAAAGAAAACCCCACAAATACCGTCTCATGAGTACGTCCGTCCGTCCGTCCTTCCGTCCGTTCGTCCGTCCAGCCAGGTTAACCCAAATTGACCGTTTCGTCTAGCATTAAAATGGCTGGCTACAAAGTTTTCAAACTTGCATGGATGTTGTATATGACCACTCTCCACGCGCCTGTATCACCTGACTCCATTTTGACCTTCACCTTGACCTAATTTTGGACTTAGACTTATTGAAAGGTAAAATTCTTGGTTAACCCAAATTGACCGTTTCTTCTAGCATTAAAATGGCTGGCTACAAAGTTTTCAAACTTGCATGGATGTTGTATATGACCACTCTCCACGCGCCTGTATCACCTGACTCCATTTTGACCTTCACCTTGACCTAATTTTGGACTTAGACTTATTGAAAGGTAAAATTCTTGGTTAACCCAAATTGACCGTTTCTTCTAGCATTAAAATGGCTTGCTACAAAGCTTTCATACTTGCATGGATGTTGTATATGACCACTCTCCACACGCCTGTATCACCTGACTCCATTTTGACCTTCACCTTGACCTAATTTTGGACTTAGACTTATCTCCCCTTTAGTATTTTTACAATAAAATTTTGTCTGGAGCGTATCTTCAAAACTATTTAACATATTGACTTGAAACTTGAAATATAAATAGATGGCAACTTGGAGAAGTGCAATGACCAAGAACCATAACTCTGTCTGTCTTAAATTTTGAATTATCTCCCCTTTAGTATTTTCAGAATCAAATTTTGACAGGAGTTTATCTTCAAAAGTGTTTAAGATATTGACTTGAAACTTGGTATATGAATAGATGGCAACTTGGAGAAGTGCAGTGACAAAGAACCATAACATCTATATCACCAGATCACACATGAAGTCGATCAAGGCACTGCTTTCAAATGTGGCATATTCATTTACCATCATAAGCCCCTTATAGTTCAAAGCCATGTAACACTATCAAACACTTTAACTGAATAATGGCCCCTGATTGACTTAGCTTTTTATGGAGATGGCTTCCACGGGGGCATAAGCGTTTATTGAACGCAGTCTTGTTTCTAAAGTTTCAAAAACTGAAAAACAATTATGCTTTCATATCCATTAGATTTTTTTTCGCTTCAGTTTTAACAGAAACTCTCTATATGATTTATTAGACATGCGAATTGTCCATTTTCATACGAAAGTGTTCTAGAACACCATATGAAACTATAAGAATCGTCTATTTTTCGACGATCGAATCAAAGTACACGGAACCCATCCAAAGTTTTAATTTGCAATTAAGGTAGTCTAGTACGAGAGGTGCCTCACTTATATTTGAACAGTGTTGAACATGACATATTTTCATGGAAATATGATATAAATCAAATATCTCTTTTGTACTGTGTAAACATATGTGTTAGGTAACATTAACACTAACTGGTTGGTTTGTTTGAAAAATAGAATGAACCAAAAACAACACTTTTGTAGAGGGTATGGTGTTTTGCGTTATGAAGGTCAGCCACTGCCATAAAGCCCTTAAAAGTTGTTGGTTGAGCATGGATATTCCATTTTTGTGAAGAAAATATGCATTTTTTGTCACAGGAAGGATGTTTTGCGCTTTGCTGTTCTTTTTAACGAAATTACGCACAATATTAAAAACTGACAAAAAGTGATGATACCTACCAAAATCTTAAACTTTGGTTATTTAATAAGTAAGGCATATCCAAAAACCAAAATAGGGACTTTAGCGATGTTAAGACTATACCCATTGGAACTTTCGATTTGTTCATTTAGAGAATTATACATGCCGGACTCGGGATAAAATCGGTGTTAACATGCTCAATACCACAAAAACAACATAAGGGAGACAAATGTCATTAACGCTGTGTATGCTTCAACGGAACCGTAAATGCCACAACTTTGTCACCTCTGTAGAGACACTGCTTTATCGTTGAGAAATATGCCATGAACGGACAGTCTACTATATGATAAATGTTGATAAGTCTACGCATAAGTTGACATTTGTTAAGCTTCACATGTTTCCGAACGTTTGCATAACGTATGCTATTGTTTGCTATACTGGCTTAATGGAACACATATGTTTTACTAAAAAGTCAAAGGTGAATGCACATCGCTGTGTACATTAGGTTCCAAACCATATTTGGTCAAAATGTTTGTAAAGCAACTTTCCTGGAGACCATATGGGGAGCATGGTGTTTTGTCAACACGGAGCTTCAACTCCCTCCATAAAAACACCATTCTGTACCTTAAGAACACACATTTGAAGTTTATTACGCAAGATAAGTAAAGGCCAAAGTCTAATGAACATATACCCACAAACCCTTTATTCTATTGAATATTGCTACGTTTATTACAGGCGGGAAATGCAAACAGCATCGATCGGATTATTCGGTCTTCAAAAAGCCAGACACCATACCCAAAATTGTAGGTTTCAGTGCAAACTAAGAAATAAAGTAATAATCAATAGTTGTATGTGTTTCATAACACGTTATTCTGCACGATGATATTGAAATATTTTGATTACATATATTAAGCATCGAACTATTTGATATTCAATATTGTTCAAATATAAGTGGGGCACCTCTCGTAGCATACTAAAAACGAAGCAAGTAATTATTTTGACACTGCATGACTGTTAGAATATAGCTCTATACACTTTAAAATAAAACCAGTGCAACTTTTGGCCTAGGTTAGAGAGAACGCGCGTTTCTTGTCCATTAGATATTGCATGACTCTCCCTGGCAGTAACAGGGGGCGTATTAATTTTATGCAAGAGACTTGTTTGGGATATTTTCTGTCACAAAATATTTTCACTCTTATTCTCCTAACCACTACTGGAAAATTGTCAGGAATTTTAGTTTAAATAATTAATGCCCTAGTCATAGCCCTTTTAATAGTAGAAATAAGATTGTCCACACTTGGTCTCCTCCTTCAGCACGTATCCTATTTCGATGAAACTTCAGATGAATAGTTGGTACCAAGCCTCGTTGTGAATTGTGTCAGGAATTTCAGCTCAGTTGAATTTTGCCAAAATTATGGCCCTTTGTTTGGTACACTGCTTTTTGATCCGAAAAAGCCTTGTAGTTTGCTTCAGTCAATACATTTCATGAAAGGTGTTTCGGTATTTAAACGTTACTGATTTATGTGATTGTTGTTTCTTTTCAGGTAATAAATACAAAGGTGAAAATAAGTGGGATTGTGCCGATTAGATTTTATTTCGTGGTTGAAGGTGAACCATGAAATTTACGATATTTAACCCCCGCTGGAAAATTAAAATTAATGATTTTACTGTATTTGAATATTTTCAGGTGAGGCTAATACTCATTCATCAAGCATGAACATATATAACTGTACATTTCCTGCCATGATTGACGACTGGAGGAAGAAATTCTCTCAGTCTGGAACATCTTCTCAACTCTTTCCTTTCGGATTTGTTCAGGTGAATTATTATTCTCATGTTGATTATTATTTGTGTTTAAAAAATCTATTCTTTGGGGACCAGCTTACCTCAGTAACTTCCCCAGGGAACCAGTTATCTGAATCTTCTAGATACAAGCAAGCTGGTATTATGTGGGAACCAGCAAAATTAGGTTTTAAAGAACCAGTTTACATACAATGAACTAGTAATCTCCTGAAAATCAGCAAAAATTGATTCTTTGGGAACCTGTAAAATTATAAATTTATTGGACATGCGAATTGTCCGTTTTCATACGAAAGTGTTCTAGAACACCGTAAGTCGACGATCGAAATTATAGTAATCGTCTAATTTTTTGACGATTGAATCAAAGTACACGGAACACATCCAAAGGTAGTCTAGTATCATACTATAAACTACGCGAGTAATTATTTTGAAATTAAATGACCGTTAGATATAGCTCTATACACTTCAAAGTATCTAGACCAGCTAGCAGCACCAGACATTCTTTTAGAGAAAATATTAATAGGTACATGACACATTCTAACTAACTTTTGAAAATCTTCACTATCCAATTAACTTTGATTAAAATGACATTTTAACTTGTACAGTAAAATTTTGCAGCCTCAAACTGCCTTTGTTCCGAGAAAAACAGTTCATACCCTCTACCTGTTCAAGACATGTACATCATTATTTTAGAATAGGCGGGTCAGTTTTATCCGACGTGGTTTATCCCAGGAGATAAACTGGACAGGGGATAAAACTGACCATTACACTGGGTCTGAAGAACCTGCTCAAGGTGTCTAGTATACGGTGTTTGAGGCATCCTGTCTGAGGCATTGAAGTTATTCTGTATGTATTTATGTTATATTCTAAAACAATTATTTAATTTCATAATGTCACATTTCAGTTAGCAGGAGACCGCCCTGATCGTACTATAAGTACCGGGTTTCCCGACATACGATGGCACGAGACTGCTGACTATGGTTACGTTCCAAACCATAGATTAAGGAATGTGTTTATGGCTGTTGCCATGGATTTACCTGATTTTACCTCACCTTATACACCGTAAGTCTTCATTGGTAAATAACCAATTCTACCATATATAGTGGGGTACTCACCTTATATACCGTAAGTTCTCATTGGTAAATAACCAAGTCTACCATATATAGTGGGGTACTCATCTTATACACCGTTAGTTCTCATTGGTAAATAACCAAGTCTACCATATATAGTGGGGTACTCATCTTATATACCGTAAGTTCTCATTGGTAAATAATCAAGTCTACCATATATAGTGGGGTACTCAACTTATATACCATAAGTTCTCATTGGTAAATAACCATGTCTACCATATATAGTGGGGTAATCACCTTATATACTGTAAGTTCTCATTGGTAAATAATCATCTACCATATATAGTGGGGTACTCAACTTATATACCATAAGTTCTCATTTGTAAATAATCAAGTCTACCATATAAAGTGGGGTACTCAACTTTTATACCATATTAAGTTCTCATTGGTAAATAACCAAGTCTACCATAAACATGTATAGTGGGGTACTCACCTCATATACCGTAAGTTCTCATTGGTTAATAATCATGTCTACCATATATAGTGGGGTACTCAACTTATATACCGTAAGTTCTCATTGGTAAATAACCATGTCTACCATATATAGTGGGGTACTCAACTTATATACCGTAAGTTCTCATTGGTAAATAACCATGTCTACCATATATAGTGGGGTACTCAACTTATATACCGTAAGTTCTCATTGGTAAATAACCAAGGTTACCATATATAGTGGGGTATTCAACTTATATACCGTAAGTTCTCATTGGTAAATAACCATGTCTACCATATATAGTGGGGTACTCATCTTATATACCATAAGTTCTCATTGGTAAATAACCAAGTCTACCATATATAGTGGGGTACTCAACTTATATACCATAAGTTCTCATTGGTAAATAACTAAGTCTACCATATATAGTGGGGTAATCACCTTATATATTGTAAGTCCTCATTGGTAAATAACCAAGTCTACCATATACATGTATAGTGGGGTACTCACCTTATATACCGTAAGTTCTCATTGGTAAATACCCAAGTCTACCATATATAGTGGGGTAATCACCTTATATACCATAAGTTCTCATTGGTAAATAACCAAGTCTACCATATATAGTGGGGTACTTACCTTATATATCATAAGTTCTAATAGGTAAATAACCATGTCTACCATATATAGTGGGGTACTTACCTTATATATCATAAGTTCTCATTGGTAAATAACCAAGTCTACCATATATAGTGGGGTACTTAACTTATATACCGTAAGTTCTCATTGGTAAATAACCAAGTCTACCATATATAGTGGGGTACTTAACTTATATACCGTAAGTTCTCATTGGTAAATAACCATGTCTACCATATATAGTGGGTTACTCACCTTATATACCATAACTTCGCATTGGTAAATAACCAAGTCTACCGTATATATAGTGGGGTACTCAACTTATATACCGTAAGTTCTCATTGGTAAATAACCATGTCTACCATATATAGTGGGGTACTTACCTTATATATCATAAGTTCTCATTGGTAAATAACCATGTCTACCATATATAGTGGGTTACTTACCTTATATATCATAAGTTCTCATTGGTAAATAACCATGTCTACCATATATAGTGGGGTACTTACCTTATATATCATAAGTTCTCATTGGTAAATTACCATGTCTACCATATATAGTGGGGTACTTACCTTATATATCATAAGTTCTCATTGGTAAATAACCATGTCTACCATATATAGTGGGGTACTTACCTTATATATCATAAGTTCTCATTGGTAAATAACCATGTCTACCATATATAGTGGGGTACTCACCTTATATACCGTAAGTTCTCATTGGTAAATAACCATGTCTACCATATATAGTGGGTTACTCACCTTATATACCATAAGTTCTCATTGGTAAATAACCATGTCTACCATATATAGTGGGGTACTCACCTTATGTACCATAAGTTCTCATTGGTAAATAACCAAGTCTACCATATATAGTGGGGTAATCACCTTATATACTGTAAGTCCTCATTGGTAAATAACCATGTCTACCATATATAGTGGGGTACTCACCTTATGTACCATAAGTTCTCATTGGTAAATAACCATGTCTCCCATATATAGTGGGGTACTCACCTTATGTACCATAAGTTCTCATTGGTAAATAACCATGTCTACCATATATAGTGGGGTAATCACCTTATATACTGTAAGTCCTCATTGGTAAATAACCATGTCTACCATATATAGTGGGGTACTCACCTTATGTACCATAAGGTCTCATTGGTAAATAACCATGTCTACCATATATAGTGGGGTACTCACCTTATATACCGTAAGTTCTCATTGGTAAATAACCAATTCTACCATATATAGTGGGGTACTCAGCTTATATACCATAAGTTCTCATTGGTAAATAACCATGTCTACCATATATAGTGGGGTACTCACCTTATATACCGTAAGTTCTCATTGGTAAATAACCAATTCTACCATATATAGTGGGGTACTCAGCTTATATACCATAAGTTCTCATTGGTAAATAATCATGTCTACCATATATAGTGGGGTACTCACCTTATGTACCATAAGTTCTCATTGGTAAATAACCAAGGTTACTATATATAGTGGGGTACTCACCTTATGTACCATAAGTTCTCATTGGTAAATAACCAAGTCTACCATATATAGTGGGGTACTCAGCTTATATACCATAAGTTTTCATTGGTAAATACCCAAGTCTACCATATATAGTGGGGTAATCACCTTATATACCGTAAGTTCTCATTGGTAAATAACCAAGGTTACCATATATAGTGGGGTACTCACCTTATATACCGTAAGTTCTCATTGGTAAATAACCAATTCTACCATATACATATATAGTGGGGTACTCACCTTATATACTGTAATTCCTCATTGGTAAATAATCATCTACCATATATAGTGGGGTACTCAACTTATATACCATAAGTTCTCATTGGTAAATAATCAAGTCTACCATATAAAGTGGGGTACTCAACTTATATACCATATTAAGTTCTCATTGGTAAATAACCAAGTCTACCATAAACATGTATGGTGGGGTACTCACCTTATATACCGTAAGTTCTCATTGGTAAATAACCATGTCTACCATATATAGTGGGGTACTCAACTTACGAGGGCCATTCAAAAAATACGTAGACAAATCAATTTGCTAGCTTAATTTTTCAGATAACTCAATAATTTTTTAGTTTTGTGTACCACCACATTCATTTGCCATAATCCTAAAGTTTAATAGAAATCGGACCGACAGTTAAGTGAGGATCTTGTTTTATGCACTGCACCTATAGTGACCACGGGGCAAGTCCCGACGTCGTTGTTGACGTCATCGGTTTTGGTAACCTCACAACATCTTTTAAATTCTCACAATAATATTCATTGTACAACTCCAAACATTCTTATACTGACCAATTTACAACGGCGGACTATACTTACACAATATATCAAATAGAATACATTATTTCATTTGTTGTTTCGAGTTTTATACTCACGTACCCAAATCGCTCCAATATCAAAGTCTTGACGTCTAGAAAAGCGAATTTTGGACTGTATGGGGACATGTTTAAGCTGATTAAATCAAGGGATATACAACACTTGTACTTAATGTTTTGCATGATGTTCCGACACTTTCTCTAGGTTAAATATCCAAATTTCGGCCACGATTCAAGTAAGTATGTGTGTTTATACCAAGCACATACATCATTTCAGGATTACGCGTGGTCCGTGGTTTAATGTGACGTTACGTTTTCTTTCTGCTATTGAGAGTGACTTTGTATGATAACCAATATCTTCGTAACGGTGTTAAATATGGCATCATAATTTGAAACACAAAACTACACAGTTTTAATCGAAACACACGTTGATTCTCGACAGGTTTCGTAACCGTTAAAGGTAAGTGATGAGGCGAAGAAATTAACACCAATTTCTACGGTATAAATCAATGGGTTGCCCCGTGTGTTCAATTTGACGTTGCTATAACTACCATATTTTCGAATATAACATATATTTTTCGTGATAAAAATACGCACTGATTTCATAACCAGTAGAACCTGATTTCTACCAATTTTGATGAAAATCGGATGATAAATAGTTTCACAGTCGATGTTGTCTACGTATTTTTTGAATGGCCCTCGTATATACCGTATGTTCTCATTGGTAAATAACCATGTCTACCATATATAGTGGGATACTCACCTTATATACTGTAAGTTCTCATTGGTAAATAATCAAGTCTACCATATACAGTGGGGTACTCACCTTATATACCGTAAGTTCTCATTGGTAAATAACCATGTCTACCATATATAGTGGGGTACTCACCTTATATACTGTAAGTTCTCATTGGTAAATAACCAAGTCTACCATATATAGTGGGGTTCTCACCTTTTACACCGTAAGTTCTCATTGGTAAATAACCAAGTCTACCATATATAGTGGGGTACTCACCTTATATACCATTAGTTCTCATTGGTAAATAACCATGGTTACCATATATAGTGGGGTAGACAACTTATATACCATAAGTTATCATTGGTAAATAACCAAGGTTACCATATATAGTGGGGTACTCAACTTATAAACCATAAGTTCGCATTGGTAAATAACCATGTCTACCATATATAGTGGGGTACTCAACTTATATACCGTAAGTTCTCATTGGTAAATAACCATGTCTACCATATATAGTGGGGTACTCACCTTATATACTGTAAGTCCTCATTGGTAAATAACCATGTCTACCATATATAGTGGGGTACTCAACTTATAAACCGTAAGTTCTCATTGGTAAATAACCATGTCTACCATATATAGTGGGGTACTCACCTTATATACTGTAAGTCCTCATTGGTAAATAACCATGTCTACCATATATAGTGGGGTAGTCACCTTATATACCATAAGTTCTCATTGGTAAATAACCAATTCTACCATATATAGTGGGGTACTCAACTTATATACCGTAAGTTCTCATTGGTAAATAACCAAGTCTACCATATATAGTGGGGTAATCACCTTATACACCATAAGTTCTCATTGGTAAATAACCAAATCTACCATATATAGTGGGGTAATCACCTAATATACCGTAAGTTCTCATTGGTAAATAACCATGTCTACCATATATAGTGGGGTACTCACCTTTTATACCATAAGTTCTCATTGGTAAATAACCAAGTCTACCATATATAGTGGGGTACTCAACTTATATACCATAAGTTCTCATTGGTAAATAACCAAGTCTACCATATATAGTGGGGTAATCACCTTATATACTGTAAGTCCTCATTGGTAAATAACCAAGTCTACCATATACATGTATAGTGGGGTACTCACCTTATATACCGTAAGTTCTCATTGGTAAATACCCAAGTCTACCATATATAGTGGGGTAATCACCTTATATACCATAAGTTCTCATTGGTAAATAACCAAGTCTACCATATATAGTGGGGTACTCAACTTATATACCATAAGTTCTCATTGGTAAATAACCAAGTCTACCATATATAGTGGGGTAATCACCTTATATACTGTAAGTCCTCATTGGTAAATAACCATGTCTCCCATATATAGTGGGGTACTCACCTTATGTACCATAAGTTCTCATTGGTAAATAACCAAGTCTACCATATATAGTGGGGTAATCACCTTATATACTGTAAGTCCTCATTGGTAAATAACCATGTCTACCATATATAGTGGGGTACTCACCTTATGTACCATAAGTTCTCATTGGTAAATAACCAAGTCTACCATATATAGTGGGGTACTCACCTTATGTACCATAAGTTCTCATTGGTAAATAACCAAGTCTACCATATATAGTGGGGTACTCACCTTATATACCATAAGTTCTCATTGGTAAATAACCAATTCTACCATATATAGTGGGGTACTCAACTTATATACCATAAGTTCTCATTGGTAAATAATCAAGTCTATCATATATAGTGGGGTACTCACCTTATGTACCATAAGCTCTCATTGGTAAATAACCAAGGTTACCATATATAGTGGGGTACTCAACTTATATACCATAAGTTCTTATTGGTAAATAACCAAGTCTACCATATATAGTGGGGTACTCACCTTATATACCGTAAGTTCTCATTGGTAAATAATCATGTCTACCATATATAGTGGGGTACTCACCTCATGTACCATAAGTTCTCATTGGTAAATAACCATGTCTACCATATATAGTGGGGTACTCAACTTATATATCATAAGTTCTCATTGGTAAATAACCATGTCTACCATATATAGTGGGGTACTCAACTTATATATCATAAGTTCTCATTGGTAAATAACCATGTCTACCATATATAGTGGGGTACTCACCTTATATATCATAAGTTCTCATTGGTAAATAACCATGTCTACCATATATAGTGGGGTACTCAACTTATATATCATAAGTTCTCATTGGTAAATAACCAATTCTACCATATATAGTGGGGTACTCACCTTATATATCATAAGTTCTCATTGGTATATACCCATGTCTCCCATATACATGTATGGTGGGGTACTCGCTGGGGTAGACTTTTTGAATTTGTGCTTGTTTTCCATCGGAAATTCTGAATGAATCGATGTCACCCAATATATCTGCACTAATTCTTTTTAAATATTTTTTGTTTGAAATTTCAATAAAACTTGACATGAATATTAGGTACCAACCTAGTTGTGCATGTAGTCTGGAATTAAATGTCTGATCAATATGATTCAAATTACGTTCTATTTGTATGGTGTAAGGACTTAGGTGTATTTATACCCCCGCAAACAAAGTTTGAAGGGGGTATACTGGAGTCACCATGTTGGTCTGTCGGTCTGTTGGTCTGTCGGTATGTTAGCATCGTGTCCGGTCTGTAACTTTGTCATTTCTTACTGGATTTTAAAATTGCTTGGTACAAATGTTCACCACATCAAGACGGTGTGTCATGCGCAAGACCCAGGTCCCTACCTCAAAGGTCAAGGTCACACTTACAGGTCAAAGGTTATCTGTCGGTATGTTAGCATCGTGTCCGCTCTGTAACTTTTTCATTTCTTACTGGATTTTAAAATTGCTTGGTACAAATGTTCACCTCATCAAGATGGTGTGTCATGCGCAAGACCCAGGTCCCTATCTCAAAGGTCAAGGTCACACTTACAGGTCAAAGGTTATATAGTCATGCAAATCATTCCCACCAAGTTCAGTGCCAGACACTATAAGGGACATCAGTGCTAGATATTTTCATGAAGTTCAGTGCCAGACACTATCCTAGATATTTCCACGAAGTTCATTGCCAGACGCTATTAGCGTCCTCACCCAGTGCTAGATTTAACTACTGTGCCAGACATCACTAAACCTACAGTGCAAGATATAACCGTGGTAACCATCTTGAGTTTTGCTGATTATTATTATATAACTTTGTTTTGTACTAGTGTGTTACTTATTTTTTTCTTCATCAATTTTCACATTAGCCTTCAATCATGGTGTTTTTTCAATCTGTATAGCAGCAGATTTCCATCAAATGTGTTATTTAGACTATGATTTTAAATAATATTCCCGTGTCAAGGCGGTGCTGCGGGGGTATGATTCATCACTCCTGCGATAGCTCTAGTTTATGTTTTATGTATGTACTACATCGTAATATTAGTCAACAAATAACAAGGAATTATACTTTCTTATATACCTCCCTGGTTTATTGTGTGTTATAATCATATCTGAAGTATAGAGATTGATGTAATCCTATATTTATAACATAAAATGATTAAAACAGCAAAAAAAAATATTGCGTATATGACCTTTAAGTTTAGGAACCACCTATTTATTATGTTTCCAAACTCCATTGATACTGCTTTGATACTTTGCATACTTGTTAACCATCACAACACCAGCATCTACACCAGAATAGTTTACTCATGTGTCCTAGTTAATGTCGATACATTTTATGATAACAAACTGCATGATAACAAAACTGTCATTACACATTTTACCATATTATAACAAAACTATAATATTACTCTTATCAATTATTTGCTCAAGAGTATCTGCCCTTTTCAGCTTAGAAATCTGTGTTTAAAGTGTCAGTACCACCCAAAATGTTTTCAAACTCTATTGACAAATTTGAAGGCTTAGTGCAAAACTTTTGTATGTGCATGTATAAATTGATGTAGTTACCATATTTTGCACTGAGCCCTCAAACTGCTTTGATATTTTGCTCACTTATTAACCTTGAGGATGCCATAACAGACATAGGTCAAGACATAGGTAACCGTTTAGTCTTACAAAGTAATTAGTCTAGTTTATCTGCCCTTTTTAAAGAAACTTAAAAGTTTTTATACCACTCAAAATATTTACAAACTTGCTTTGTATGCGGTAAAATCATGTAATTTTGATGAGACAAAATTTTGTGGTTTTGGTAAAAAATACCATTTCGATGGGACATTAATTTGTGGATTTTGCAATTGAGGTAATAAATTCAAAGGCCAAACTTATTGTTCAAATGGATTAGATTTCGTGGTTGAAGGTGAATCACGAAATTTAATCCCCTACAAAAATTAGAGATTTTACAGTATTGCTTTAACACTCTACATCCTTGTTTATTGTACAGTATACACCCAAGAGACAAGCAAGATGTGGCGTCTAGACTTGTACTTGGAGGATTGGCTGTTGGTTATAACAAGAACGTGTCGTACCAGGGTCCCTATCCCGTACAGGTTACTATCACACATTCGGAAAAACCGTACGATTATACACAAGTACAGGTTGAATATACAGAAAATCTGGAGCAACGTTGGCTGGATGGCTTCGAGGTAAGGCCAGTTTTCATGCCCCGTCAACTACTGATGCTGAGGCATATAGTGATTCACCTGTCCGTCCATTCTTTACAAAACTTTGATTTACAAAGTTGATGGACTTAGCTAGTTATTATGGACAAGTCTACCCCCGGGGTACAAACGTTTACTGAACACAGTCTTGTTTAGTCCTGCTATTTGAATCATGTCTGTTCCGGCAAGGTCAAGGTCACATTCAAACAACCTTACGATTATACAATAGTACAGGTAGAATACTGGAATGGCTTGGTGAGTTTTGGGTAATGCCAGTTCTCATGTTCCGCCATTTGAATACTTAAGGCATAAATAATTAATTGTTACACCCTGTGTCTGCATCTGGTCAAACAGCTTATTGGAACAATACATTCGTCATTTATAAATGGTTTGTGAAATTGCTTGGTAGAAATGTTCGATTTTAATTGATGGTATGTCATGTATAAGACGCTCAGTACCTTCCAAATCAATGTAACACTTGAATTACTTTTTTGGCCAAAATATTCACCATCATGGGTCGATGTGTCATGCACAAGATTGTAGGTCTGTGGTGTTAGTGTAGATCTACATTGCATTGTGTTTACATTTCTAGATTTGTTGTGCATTTGTTGATCCCCAGAGTGTAGAGCTGATAGTTCAATGATAGAATGTCCATTGTATCGTGTTTATATTTCTAGATTTGTTGTGCATTTGTTGATCCCCCAGAGTGTAGAGCTGATAGTTCAATGATAGAATGTCCATTGTATTGTGTTAACATTTCTAGATTTGTTGTGCATTTGTTGATTCCCCAGAGTGTAGAGCTGATAGTTCAATGGTAGAATGTCCATTGTATTGTGTTAACATTTCTAGATTTGTCGTGCATTTGTTGATTCCCCCAGAGTGTAGAGCTGATAGTTCAATGATAGAATGTCCATTGTATTGTGTTTACATTTCTAGATTTGTTGTGCATTTGTTGATCCCCCAGAGTGTAGAGCGGGTAGGTCTTGGTGGTTACCTACTACAACCATGCAGGGATATGACAGAGGTAAGTTATCTATAACATACAGTATAACCTCTGTAGAGCAACACCCTTTGGGTAACACTAAAATTGGTTGTTGTACAAAGGTTTTTGTCCTTGAGAGGTAAATTACCTCTGCTGTGCAACACCCTTTGGGTAACACTAATATTGGTTCTTGTACAGACGATTTTGCCCTCGAGAAGTAAATTACCTCTGCTGTGCAACATGCTTCAGGTTACACTTATATTGGTTGTTGTACAAAGGTTATTGCCCATGAGAGGTAAATGACCTCTGCTAAGCAACAACCTTTGGGTAACACTAATATTGGTTCTTGTACAGAGATTGTTGCCCTGGAGAGGTAAATGACCTCTGCTGTGCAACACCCTTTGGGTAACACTTATATTGGTTGTTGTACAGAGGTTGTTGCTCTGGAGAGGTAAATGACCTCTGCTGTGCAACACCCTTTGGGTAACACTTATATTGGTTGTTGTACAAAGGTTTATGCTCTGGAGAGGTAACATTTGTAGTAAATACTGATTACCGGTAGTTCTGGAACAAAATAATTACATTGCTGAAGGGCATTGTTGTTTATCTAAGGAAAGCTGCTCTAGAGATGTCGATTTTTTACCAAAATAATGAAATTGCTGATGAGAGTTATTTAGACACACAGCTGCACAGTTACTTTTGTTACAATAAGCATGTCTCCCGATTATGGTGGTTGATTTCATGCAGGAAGAATGTGCTTGCTATCATTAACAGATTGGTTCGATTTTGATAAAAACTGCACATGATTAGCTGGTACCAAGCCTATTTATGCATGTTGTTAGTATTGTTAAGATGTTCTAAATGATTTGTCAGTCTCATCATTAATTGTCTTTAAGTTGGCATAAAAAATTAGCAAGCTTGCCAAAGATATAAAATACCTTTTAAAATAGGTCTTTGAGCTTGTAAAATGCTTGCTTAATAATATGTGTTTCTAGACTGGATTGATACTAACCATAAAAGAAGACACAACTCTAAAACACAGGAAACCATATCATTGAAAGAGTTTTAAAAAATGGAAAATTAATATTTTTCTCGAAATTTATATAACCGTTAAATGAATTAATACAAATTTATAATTTTTTTAATTATGCCCCCATTTCGATAGATCGGGAGGCATGTAGCGATTTACCTGTCCGTTCGTCCGCCCGGCCTGTTTAACCCAAATTGACCGTTTCTTCTAGCATGAATATGGCTTGCTACAAAGCTTTCAAACTTGCATGGATGTTGTATATAACCACTCTCCACATGCCTGTATCAACTGACTCCATTTTGACCTTCAACGTGAACTAATTTTGAATTTAGCTTTTTATGGACATGGCTTCCACGGGCGCATAAGCGTTAATCGAACGCAGTCTTGTTTCTTTTTACTCTTCCAATGATACAGTTATCAGTGCTCCAAGTTTGTGCACAAAACGACACATTCCCTTTAAGTTGACTAAGAAATATTGATCTTCAAAGACAATTCATGACCAATCTGTCTGTGTACAAAGTAATTATATGTTCCTCTTGTTTCAGGAAACGTTACATTAAGTTACGCAAGTGAATGTTCCATCCACAATGTTGTTGGACTTCGATATTCCTGGAGGGAAACGCCTTGTCCCTTTAAGAAGTGTGCCATATATGGGGCCACTAATGGACTCCCGATGCCACCGTTTACATATCAAAGTGAAACGTTCAAGAAAGTGTTGATGGGACACAATGTGTATAAGGTTAAACTGCTCTAATGTGATAAATTCATTATAATACCATTTAGGGTATGGAAACTGACAGTTTAAAGTGTAATACCATTGAAGCAATGAAAGCCTCGACTATCCTAAAAGCTGATGCATAGTAATTACCATATTGTCGAATCTGGTAAATAAGCACATACACTTTTAGTGACTTTTTATGCGCTTATTTTCGATATGCGCTTATACTTTAGCCAAATAATATATGCTTATAATTGATATGCGCTTATAGACATGTCGTATGCACCTATTTTTCATACATATCTTATGTACATTTTAACTGGCAGACAAACCCAAAGTAAATACGATAAGTATACGTAATATTTAGGAACATAATTATAATATATTCTTTCAACTTACAATGCTAATAATCATGTACTATAAATGTATATGGTAATGTCTAATGTCTATAATCGTTCAAGTTATGTTCAACATAAAGCTACCACATACATAGTTACGATGAATACGATAAAAATGCACAAGTATTAACTTTATTTACTATGCATATTATTTCCTTTTAATTCATTTAATCCGTTGTATTTTACAGATTTTCACAATACATGTATTTATAAAATTGACACTTGAACTGAGGGCAAACTTAAGGAAAACACGCTTACAAATTTTGATGTGCAAACTTTTATTGTTTCTAGACAGAGAATGTTTTCTATTCAAAAAGTATGATTATCAAAAACGATTAATATACAATAGACGTTTAAACTCAGCTATTCAACAGATAAAAACACCCGTCACCTAAGATACAAACTCAACAATTATCACTGTCTAGGTGATGCATTGGTAATCTGTATTTGAATATTTGCCTATTTTCGCGACCAATTTTATGGCAAGGATATAGTATGCACTAATACTCCAATATAGATTGACTGTTAGGTCGTTAGCGCTTATTTTTGACATGTGCTTATTTTCAACTATGCGCTTATTTACCAGATTCTACAGTAACATTATTCTGCAGTAGAAACAAGCACAATACCAGATAGTCAGGAATAATAATTACTTTAAAGTCCTTAATCTAAAGACAGTAATCATGCAGTGGTATATATTGTACAATCAGGCAATTCAGGGATTCCCTTACTATTTGCTTGATTTGGAAACAAGACAACAGACAATGTTCGATCGGGCACAAAATTGTACATTTATGTTTAAGACAACTTTCTACTCTCAAAATTATTTATATTTACTTGCTTTATAAAGACATATAAGTTGCCGAAAAGGGAAATGGAACTAATATTAAGTATATCAGAAAGTAGAAAATTCTAAATAATTTTAAAATTGTATTATTATAGATTGCTTTTTGTGGCTTAAACTGAATGTGCTGACAAATCCTCTCTATGTCAAAAATATTTAAGCACATGTCAGTTTTTCAAAGAAGGTGTTTCTACTGCACGATCAGGCAATGTTTAGAGGAAGTTCTCACAATCAGGCAGCTGGCTGGGACATCCTTGATTGTCCCGACCAGGCAGTATCCAGCACTGGTCATAGACAAAGTACCCTGTATCTGATTCGGAAGAATAGATCTAATCATTTGAGTAAATTTGTGTGAGTAAATGAACTTACTATGCTGGCATAGTTGCTTTGAAATTCCAAATATATTTAGGTAGTACCTGTATAAGTATTGTACATAACTTGCCATACATTATATTCTACGCTTCATAGTGTGAACATATTAACCTTGTCCTTGATACATTATGCATGGGTATATTACAAGCCTCTTATCAATTTCTGCCAGAAAGTTATGCCTTGTCGAAATTGAGATTATATGTTTAGAGTAGAATCTATCAATTTCTGCCAGAAAGTTATGCTTTGTCGAAATTGAGATTATAAGTTTAGAGTAGAATCTATCAATTTCTGCCAGAAAGTTATGCTTTGTCGAATTTTAGATAATAAGTTTAGAGTAGAATCTATCAATTTCTGCCAGAAAGTTATGCCTTGTCGATGACTTAGGTACATATTTATAGTACACCTTGTGGATAGTTTGTATTACTCTCTGATCTAGCTGTGCTGATAAAAAACAAAGGCCAAAATTAAATAATGAACAAAAAATGAACGTTTGAATTATGCTAATAAATGGTTTGAGGACCTCGTTAATTTGTCTGCTCAGTTGTTTATAATAAACGAAACTTACACAAGTTTATTCAGAATAAGTTCGCATATCGCTGGCTTAGAATGAGAAGGTCGTAACTTACGACCTTATAAGACTAATGCATATTTAAAATCTGCATCTTATGAGCCTATTTTCATGAAAATGGGAACTTATCAAGTTGACCAAACTGAAGTTGAAAAAAGTCGTGATTGTGAGTGATTGTCAGACAGTAATTCATGTTTTCTCAAAATATTGATTTTGTAGTTATCATATGACCTTCTCATTCTAAGCCAGCGATATGTCACTATATATAATATTGTTTAGGTAAAAAATTACTCATGTGTCACTTTTGTCTTTCAAGTTGTCCCATTTAAAGTTGCTATCACATTATCGAAACAATACTCCAAAAATAAAGTGATGACATGACCATCCATCTTACCATTTTACAGGAGGCAGAATCTCTAAATGTATAGTAAATGTGCTATTGGCATTGCTGATCATCTGTATACTACATGATAACCGGAACTTTGTACACGGTGGTTTACCCCCTTAATTTACATGTAGGTACAAACACATCTTACCTAGTTAGACTGGTTTTGTATTCATATGCAAACACAACTGACCTTGACTCTATTGTCTAGATATGAATATTCAAGTGACTCAAGGATTATAAAGGTAAAATCTATTTGTACCTAAAGATTAGTGGAGATCCAGAGTAGGACTTTTTTAGCTCACCTGAGCACGAAGTGCTCACTGGTGAGCTTTTAGGATAGGTGGCTGTCCGGCGTCCGTCGTCGTCCATCAACAATTCCTTTAAATGACTTCTTCTCCTAAACCAATTCATGGAATTTAACCAAATTTCACAGGAACAATCCTTGGGTGGTCCTCTTTCAAAGTTGTTAAAAAATTTCCGGTCTGTCGCATAACTAGGTCACACAGGCTAACAATAGATTTTCACAAGGGAAACTTTAAAAATCTTCTTCTCTGAAACCGTAAGGTCTAGAGCTTTCATATTTGGTATGTAGCACCACCTTGGGGTCCTTTGCAAAGATTGTTCAAATTATGTCCCTGGGGTCAAAATTGGCCCCGCCCCAGGGGCCCTTGTTTTAAATAGAGTTATATAGGGGAAACCTTTAAAAATCTTCTTCTCCGAAACCGCTTGGTCCAGGTCTTTCATATTTGGTATGTAGACTCAGCTAGAGGTCCTCTACAAAGATTGTTCAAATTATGCCCCAGGGGTCAAAATTGGCCCCGCCCCGGGGGCCCTTAGTTTTACATAGAGTTATATAGGGGAAACCTTAAAAATCTTCTTCTCCGAAACCGCTTGGCCCAGGGCTTTCATATTTGGTATGTAGACTCAGCTAAAGGTCCTCTACAAAGATTGTTCAAATAATGCCCCCAGGGTCAAAATTGGCCCCGCCCCGGGGCCCTTAGTTTTACAAAGAGTTATATAGAGAAAACCTTAAAAAATCTTCTTCTCCCAAATTGCTTGGCCCAGGGCTTTCATATTTGGTATATAGCCTCAGCTAGAGGTCCTCTACAAAGATTGTTCAAATTATTCCCCTCGGGTCAAAATTGGCCCCACCCTGGGGGTCACCATTTTACCTAGACTTATATAGGGAAAACATATAAAAATCTTCTTGTCTATAACTAAAATGCCTAAGAGCTTTGATATTTGGTATGTAGCATCATCTAGTGGTCCCCTACCAAGATTGTGCAAATTATGCCCCTGGGGTCAAAATTGGCCCAACCCCGGGGGTCACCGTTTTACATAGACTTATATAGGGAAAACATATAAAAATCTTCTTGTCTAAAACTACACTGCATAGAGCTTTGATATTTGGTATGTAGCATCATCTAGTGGTCCTCTACCAAGATTTTTCAAATTATGCCCCTGGGGTCAAAATTGGCCCTTCTCGGGGGTCACCGTTTTACATAGACTTATATATAGGGAAAACATATTATTATCTTCTTGCCTAAAACTACACTGCCTAGAATTTTGATTATTGGTATGTAGCATCATCTTGTGGTTTTCTACCAGGATGTTCAAATTATTCCTTTGGGTGAAAATTGTGCAGGGTTTATAATCAGGTGAGCGATATAGGGCCATCATGGCCCTCTTGTTGCTATATACTTCTCATCAGAACATTACTTATTGATTAAGGACGTTGTTCAAAAGAGGTTGTTTAAATATGAATACCCTTAAGTGCCCAATGGTCTGAAGGACAAGTCGTTACTCAAAAGCCTCGTCTGTTTTGTTATACATTCCATAGTGGGCTATAAGGTTAACATGATAAATTGTATATTTATGTATATAAAGGGTATATTGATGAATGTTCATTATTTTGTGATAACTGCATTGTATTTAACAAAAATGGTTATATTTGTAATAAAACGTGTATGCGGAGTTAGTTTGTTTGTTTCTTTTGAAATCCTTACCAACAGAGTCAAAGCCAGCAATATGGACAAACAAGTAAATTATTTCATGTATAGCCTAGCCATGAATTGTTATGTACATTTTCTGTCATCACTTATCATACGTGAGAAAAGAAAATTATTATCTAATATCGAAAATCAACAAATTTTCTTTTTATGAGTATGTCACTCAGTCACTAAATTTCTCTAAAAACGGTGAATGAGGAAATTCAACTTCAGTTATGACTTCATTATCACCCTTACGTTTTTATCCAAACCTTGCACCGGTTGCATAGCCAAGGTGCTATCGAGCACCTTTTGGTACTGCTTTGCTATGTACATGTCGATGGCTTAGAATGAGAAGGTCGTAACTACCAAATAGATATTTTGAGAAAACACGGAAAAACTGTCTGACATTTAATCTTTACTTATGGTAAAACAAACTTTTACAACTTTATTTTGGTCAACATGACAAGTTCAGATTTTTATGAAAATGGGCTCATAAGAAGCGCCTTGTGATGCTTATTCTAAATATGTATGACTCTTAAAAGGTCGTAAGTACCACTTACGACCTTCTCATTCTAAGCCATCGATGTATACAATGATATGCTACTAGCAAGCATTGTTTGCAAATAACATACCGCTTCACAACACTTTGCTTGACAAGTGCTACTGAGCGCTTTCTTATGCAACAGACCACATCGGTTTCAAAGTCCAAAAAGGGGCATAACTCTGCAAAAAAATAATCACAGTTATGGGACCTGTCCCTATGAGCTTAGCTATTTGCAGTGAACAAATGTGTGAA
Organism: Spisula subtruncata; assembly: GCA_963678985.1. Lineage (NCBI taxonomy): Eukaryota > Metazoa > Mollusca > Bivalvia > Venerida > Mactridae > Spisula > Spisula subtruncata. Next base: position 29,688,563 of record OY787674.1, on the reverse strand, counting down.
GTTTCAAGCCATTCCCTTCAATGGTTACTGAAATACCAGCTTACATGCAAATCTTAACACAGGGACACCGACACCAAAACATGGGCGAGTACAATAGCTTTCTTCGAATAGTCGAGCTAAATATACAAATTATATATATTTACATATTAAACAACTCATATTTTATATGTTTGATATAATATCAATGACAGCATATATATATATATATTACAATTATCAATCACATTTTGACAAATTGGCACAAGGTACTTAAGAACAATCAGCACAGGTGTTCTACTGAGGCATATATAATGCCCAATACTGAAAATGTCATACCAGTCTGTTTTGCGTGTCATTTGCACAAACCCTATTCTGACAATTTTAAAATGTATGATGGAGAAACGTTGGAAACAAGACTACTACTCCATATACACTGTAGTAGTGTAACTGTCCGGCAGCTAGATCATTAGGTCTGAGACCTGCAATCTATTTGCCAAATATTGTTTGAATAACAAGAGACACATATACCCAATGGCAGACCAATAGTCAGAAATGGTAATGTTCAAGGTGACCTTTGACCTAAAAAACAATAGGGGTCATCTACTGTTGCTGACCAAACTCCATTTAGTTTGAAGATCCTAGGGCAAAGCATTCTCAAGTTATTGAATGCAAACCATCTGTTCTGAAAAAAATTGTCAAGGTCGTAATGACCTTGACCTACTGACCTCAAAATCAATTAGGTGTCAATTACTGTTGCTGTCAAGCGTCCATGCAAAGTTTGAAGATCCTAGGCCAAAGCGTTCTTCAGTTATTAAATAGAAACAATTTGGTCTACCAACCTACCGACTGACATGAGCAAAGCAATATGCGCCCTCATCAAAGATGGGGGTGGGGGCATAATTATGTTTTTGTCACTTCTGAAGACAGAAGTGACAAACTTTATGCTAAAATACCAAGCAACTGCCTGCAAATCAAATGTCTCTAGGTACACACCATGCATGATGAAACATATGGTTAGAAAACATGAGTACAGAACATATCGCTGGCTTAGAATTAGAAGGTCATAACTACTACTTACGACCTTATAAGACTAATGCATATTTGAATTATACATCATAAGGGGCTTCTTATGAGCCTATTTTCATGAAAATCGGAAATTTCATATTGACCAAACTGAAGTTGAAACAGCTTGTTTTACCATAAGTAAAGAGCAATTTTCGTACAGTTTTTGCTTGTTTTCTCAAAATATTGATTTTGTAGTTACGACCTTCTCATTCTAAGCCAGCGATATAACAACATACTCACTTAAACTTAAATAGCACAATACATAAATAGACCTCCAATGTACCTTAAATGTACAGTTAACAGTTTTGTTTCACACTCTAAAACATTGAATATTCAATGTATTACACACCTAGAGATGCAAATTAGCACATACATAATTAAAGTGTCAATGATTGTATTGAAGATTGCAATATTTCAATAAATAAATTCAAGAAGAAAATTTCTCCGGAAGAAGGTTGTTTTCTTAACGAAAACAAATATGTAAGTACATGTAGCATCATAGATGTTTTTTATTCTCAACTGTGGTAATAAATATACTGTAAAATCATTTAATATTGATTGGATGAAATTTTGAGGTTTGGGTAAAAAAGACCATTTTGATGGGACGTTAATTTTTGAAATTTGCATTTCATGTAATAAATACAAGGGTCTAAGATATTTTTCGATGGTATTGTGAACCATGAAATTAATCTCCCACGAAAATTAATGATTTTACAGTATGTTGAAAATCATTAATCAAATGACACACTGTCAACCTAGTTAATTACACAGCAATATTTTGAATTAGGATTATTGTTCAAGGGAAAAAGAGCTAGAAGCAAGAACTTGACTGAATTTAAAAAAAATAGGGAGCAGAAAAACATGTACTTTTGTGTGTCAGAAGACTGTTATGGGATGCTGGAAAAATTCTAATTTTCTGCATGATTGACATTTTTCTAGTATTGTTGCGTGGCTGAAAGGAATTTTTTCCTGGAACTGGCCTAACAAGTACATGTACACAAGAATTTCACATTTAAGCGTATTATGCAGAAAATACACATTTATTTCTCACCCGCACTAACTCCTCACAGAATCAACTACAAGTAGTTCACTTTTCTCCAATGTAGTCACCGCAACATTTCACAAGGACACACATCGTTCAATGTTCACCTGTGACAACAGCTCAAGTGAAAAGGTTTTTTTACCTCTAAAAATATTTTTGACCTCTAAAAATACATGATGGACATACCATGTGACTTTTTGGCTAAGTCTGCAAGTAAAAATATATCAACATAAAGTTTATTTGTTTCAACAGAAGGTCCAGAAACTAGTCTTGGGCATAAATGTGATCTGTTTCACAAAACCATTAAGTTGTGTGGGTCGTGCTCTTTCCCTGCTTGAGCGTTGGTGATATGAATCATGATCTCATGAAAATTTGTCAAAGAATAAGATACTAACGGGTGTTTTTAACTTTTTGTTGACATATTTTTACTTGCAGACTTAGCCAAAAAGTCATGTGGAATGTCCACCCTGAGAATAGTCATAAAATACACAACAGCTGCACTCTTTAGATTGGGAACCGACACCTTGCTGTTAACCACTGCTGATCTCAGGAGGTTTCAATAGCTTCTGAACCTGAAGAGTCACTTTTGATACTATTGACTAAATTTTCATAGACAAAATACCAATCATTTTGAAAGAAAATGACCCATTCAAAAATCTTGAAATATCAAGGGTCAAAACCCCTACTCCCGAGACAAAAAAAGCTCTGTTACTATCTAAAGTGTTCACTTACTGCGTAATGCAGTTTATTTTGATAATTCAAAAACTGCAAAAACCCTTCCCCACTGCATTACTATCTTGGTCCATTCATTTTCTTATAGAACACTACCTTTCCTATCACAAAGATAGTTCAGAAATAATCCATCACACCACTGTTGTAGAAAACATTGAATACTATGACCAAAATAATATACTGAATGCCATCGCTACACAACACACAGCAACATATGGGCTTTTCCTTTCACCTGAAAATAAAATAGCATTTTCACTGTTTTCATTGTCACAGCAACTGGAATTTTAGTTAAATTGCAACAATAAATTCAGGTATCTAATCCAATACTCTTTAATAAATTATAATACACACCATCAATCATTGATGAGTTCTGCTTAAATTAAAATAAAGTGAGTTGTGTCTAACAATCCAAAGGTCCCCAGTTTAAATCTTGACAAACAATGAAACATATTGGAAACCACAACTGGCAACATAAATGTAGACTCTAATGAACCAAGGAGTCTAAGGAAACGTGCCAAGATTCCTAATGCGATCGCCATACTACATAAGCCCATGAGGCATGGATAAAATTGAAATGCCAATCACTAGAACTGTCTCAATAGAATGCAAAAAAGATTAAGTTTCCATAGCAACAACAATTGCTTGAAAATGAACATACATACCAATTCTTGCACATTTCCAGAATATTCCAAGAAAACTGAAAAGATAAAAAAAAAATATCATAATGATGGATATGTCTATTTTGTTTTGTCTAGTTTTGACAAAATGTGAATGAAATATTAAGGTTTTCTTCACAAAACCGGTTAATTATTATGAAAAAAGGAGTGTCAATATGATAAAATAAGACCGGCAAAGGTGAGTAGACATTCTGTGCATTACAAACACAGATCTGAGAAAAACTAGCCTATCATATACCTGTAGTAATGTTTTGATATTAAATAAATTGAGTTTTGAGTATTGGTTAAATCATACAATTACACTGGGTGAACAGTGGTGTAGTGGTTAGCACTCACGAAAGCCAATCAGGAGTTCCCTGGTTAGAATCACGGTCGTGGTATTTGGAATGTCACACGCTTTTTAGTGTTTCCATTCCAGCTAGAGATTAAATGGTTGGAAACCCAGAGGTTATCTTACATGTATTGGTGCTATACACTGGGCTCATTAAAGAACCAAAGAGAACCGAATTATTCCTTAGGTCAAGAGTAAAGACAGAATGCCAAGATTCCTCATATCACACAAACATTCTGTCTTTTCCCTTGAAGCTAGAGGTAATCAAAGGCTAAGTAGACAAGGATGAAACAGAATGGTTATACACTCTGGCTATCTACATTGTAGGTTGAATGCATAAAAATACAATTACCCCTGTTTGTTTCTATCCAGTAAGCTTGGAGCTATTGATCGGATGTACGCACATGTGCATATCAACAACAGTACCACTGTCAACAAACTTTGAAAATTGAAAATGGCAGACTGAAAGAAATAAAGTATAAAGCAATCCATGAAGCTTGAATAAAGATACAAAATCCCTAAAATGAGTTTAAGTTTTAACCATAGTCCAACATACTTGACTCTTACAGCTACTGCACTAGATGGAGCATCAATAAGAAATTTAAAAGAAACTCCAAGAAGACAGCACCCTCGTCTATAAACTAAATGTATGTCTAACAGGTGGCTCTAGATGGCCAAGTCAGAGATTATCAGATCCCTTGTGCTGTTAAAGAGATGTTGTTGCTGTACATAATTCAACTTTTAAAAGGTTGTACTGTTCAAACATCAATTGAAATACGTTTTTTTTATTTAGACTTGTAAACTGAGTCTACGTGACTCCCCCAATGGTTTTGACTTTAATGGAAGATGGAGTCAGATCAAATCCAAAGACTTAGGTCTTTGGTCAGATGGACTGTCTTAGTGTGTTTTGACAGCCCAGTTTCTCTTTCTTTCCCAGAAGCCTAACAATGTATGAATGCATTCTGATATAAACTTACATAAAGTAATAACGTTCAACTTAACAATGGGCGTTTAATATGTGTGGCAAGAGAAACAATACAAATTATACATGATATATCATGCAAAAGAAACTGCTTCAGTACATGATACATGTATATTTTATCAACATATTGTTTTAGGCTTTAGCTCCCAAAGGGTGTTGATTTATTGCATTTATTTATCCTCATCATCAGATAATCCATATGGGTGAGGCCCCCAGAAGAGTTTAAGTACTTTAAGTTTTTGGGGGATAGTGATCATAGGGATACAGAAGATGCACTAATTCCACAAGCATCCCTTGTTCTTTTACATGCCAGTTTTATAGCACCCATAAAGGAACCTTGGTTTAAAGTCTCATCTTAAAGACTGTTAGTAATTTTAGTTGGCCAGCCCTACAGAGGTTGTACAAGTATATCGATGTCTTAGAACCAGAAGGTCGTAACAACCACTTACGACCTTATAAGACTCATACATATTTGAAATCTGCTTCACGAGGCGCTTTTTATGAGCATATTTTCATAAAAATCTGTAATTGTCATGTTGACCAAAATGAAGTTTTAAAAACGTGTTTCCCCACAGGCAATGAGTAAATTACAGACAGTTTTCTCTTGTTTTCTCAATATATCGATTTTGTAGTTACGACCTTCTGGTCCTAAGCCAGCGATATGGCTATATGCAATATAAATTTTCTTTTTGTTTTTAGAATGACAAAACTTTGAGAGCAGGGTATGAGTAACGAAAAAATCAAAGAACTTTCAGGTCTTAGGGGATTCTAGTTTAGTTTATTGTGTGGCCTAGACTTTTTAAGCAAGAAAACTAATGCTTTATTTATAGAGTAACCTTTGTTTAATGATTTTCCTTTGACTTCTTGTCTGAAGCAAAACCTAGTCACAATATATTAAACTTTGAATGAAAATGAGCAAAAACAATAACTCAACCTCATACCGTTTTTGAATGATTCCTCTTTGATTGATTTCATTAATTCTTTTCCTGTCCTGAACCAAACTTTGTCACTTTATGTTTGAATGACTTGAGAGCTCTGTAAACCAATGCATTATTACATGTATGCAACAATCGTTTTTTTAATAACAGGCTGTCAAGTGGCCCTAAAATTCCTAATTTTTTTCAGTTTGGCTGAAATTCCTAAAAAAATGAAAAATCCCAAGGAAATTCCTAAAAAATCCCTAATTTTTCTCTACAATTCCTATTTTTTTTAGATTTCTTCAAACACTTTCTGAAATATTATCATAAAAAGTTATACTTGAAAAAAGATTAATGCTAGATGATGCAAACCCTTGGAAAAAACGTTTGTGGCAACTATAGAATTGTTTGTGAGTTTCTTTTTTATCAAAAAAGTAAAGGTAACAGGCGTGTAGCCGGGCATATGCCCCGTCTTATGCTCCATTTATAAATGATTAAATAAAATAACTCAATAATGCAATAATCACTAGGGTTAGGCATAAATGTTTGAGGCGCTCCTTTTTGGATTGAGGGCATATTTTAGATTTTTTCTAGCTCGCTTCGCTCGCTCCTTAAGTGAATATCATCAAGTAAAGAACAAGTACATGTATATGGTGTCTGTTGCTTAAGTTATCAGTCACTGTGACTGTGCTTCGCTCGCATAATGCCTTTATTAGTTAATTTTAACAACTGGTGCATGTTGCTATGTACTCCCCAAAAACTATATCTGATAACGGGCGTACACTCCGAATATACCTAGCTACGCCCCTGGGTAAGTCTATGTAGACATCTTTAAATGCTCTAATTTAGTTCCAAAAATCCTTAATTTTAGCCCTTGATTAGCCCGAATTTTTCTTAATTTAACCCCAAATAATAGCCCTAATTTTTCTTGATTTTAGCCCTAAAATTAGCCCTATTTTTAGTCAGTGAGTGCTGGACAGCCTGGAATACCCATAATAAAAGTATGCAAAAATCTGTGCTGCTTTGACTGAAGATGAAAGTGTTTCAGTTAAATGTTTGTCAATACTAGATGTTTTAATTATACTATTATACAAGTGTATAATTATCACTGTTTATTGTAGATTCCTGGAAAAATGATGGTATATCCAGGAACTTCTCATTTGCATCGTATTACAGTGACGATATGGTGCTACAAGGCGCGCCCCATACTGCTTTGATTTGGGGGTACGCACCCAATAATACAAGGGACCAAGATGTGACCGTACACATCACATCAGGAAACCAGAAACTGCAGTACAGCAGCACAGTGACAGCAAACCAAACATGGACATTACAAATAGGTAACATAAAAATATGTTGTTTTCTCGAGTAAATGTACTGTAAAATCATTTAATTTCGTTGGGACGAAATTTTGTGGTTTTAGTAAAAAAGACAATTTTGTTGGGACTTGAATTTGTGGATTTTGCATTTTAGTTAATAAAACAAGGGTCAAAATTAATGTTCGTTGGGTTGGGTGAGCCACGAAATCCACAAAAGTTAATCCCCAACAAAAATGAATTATTTTACAGTACATTTTTGTTATTGGCTTTTTAAATCCTACAGTGGGCTACATGTCAAGTTGTCAAAAAACTGCACTGTATACAAGTTTATTAAGTTTGAGGAAGATACACATGGTTTCAGTATTTGCTAAGCCCTTATTTTTTCATTAACTTTGAAGTACCAAAAAAGAGAAGGTACGACCGTAACTACTCAGGTCTTTCCATGTTGAATCCGGAAGCTCTCTTGTATATACGTAGTGTAGGAAGGGGGGAACTTTCCACTTGGGTGATGTGGTCACACACACATGTGTGATGCGGTTTTCAAGAAAATTGACCAAAAGATACCCCTCGCATATGTAGGCTATGACATTCTATAGAACATAAATATAGAAAACATGCTAAGTCAATACGAGTATATTACTGATCAAGATGTTTAATCAGTGCTGCAAGTTCCATTTTTGACCTGTTTACAAAACCGTTTTGACTTCACTAAAAAAACGTTTAAATAATAGCGGCTATCTATTTATGTCCGAGAGATGATTCGTCTTAGAATTGTCAGAGATGCGCCGATTGAGTGAAGGTAGTGAAGTGGACATGTTAATCTACAACTGATATGACATTCTAGAAGCTGGTACCCAGTGTTTCAACAGTTGTCACAGCAAACACGGGTATCAGTTTATGTCACTTAATATATATGTTGAGGTAAAACATGGCTGCTGTGCTACCTTCTCTTTATATACGGTGCTCTCAGATAATTCAACCTGTTGCATACACAGGTGACAGTGTCAGCGTTTTGAAAAAAAAATCCGTCACTGAGCTCATACACTATCAAGGTATAAAGCGTACATGTCCAAAGATTTTGGAACATCACATCTAAAAATAAACTTGGTTCCTACCAATAATTACGATACTGTGAGTGGAGCGGGTATCCAGCGAGTAAATAAAAATGACCTCGAGCGAAGTTAAAAAACGAAAGGAAAACTGTTTTTCCGTTTCGCAGTTTTAAGATACAATTGAACAAGATTTTTGGTAAGAATGCATATCTAATAGTTTAATCAAATGACTTGTGTAGCAATTTTCCTTCATTGCCCGTATTTTTATGCTGAAACAACGAGATGCGATGTTCCACAATCTTTGGCATATAGACATATAGTATGCTTTATACCTTGATAGTATATTAGCTCAGTGACGGAATTCTTTTATATTTTTTTATTTTATATTTTAATCATTTGTGGACCATACACTGATACTGCCACCTGTGGTTGCATATTCAAATATTAAAATTACACTCCGATAATTTTAAATCATGTACCTATGATACGAAGGCTATGATACGAAGGCCAAAATGGACAGAGAATAATATGTTAGTGGAGTGGATGAGACAGTGTATAGTACACGCCAATGTAAAATTTATTGGGTGAGCCAATTGATAAATTCTGCCGCTGAGTAGGATTTTTAACTAAAACTCAGTCCATGCCATGTATAGCAGCTTAGCTTGGCGAATTTGACACGAACTTGACCTTTTGATTAGCATTATTTAACAGTCAATATCTTGTCTGTATTTATAACTGCAGTTGTATGTTTTTATGGTTGGGGAGTATCACGAAGACGCTCAAGATGCAATACAAACACGAAACAAAATACTGATATTGCACAATTTACTTGCGGAAATTGATATGTTCAAAGCAAGAACCCTGTAATATATTGATGCATAAAGGTCAAGTTTGTGTCAAATTCGACAAGCTATACATGGCATGGACTAAGTTGTACCGTAGTTTATCCTACGCCAAGCTTTACCTATTAACTTTTTATCCAGTCACTTAATCTGCTTAGTAAGGGGAGCGAAACTCGGGACTCATTGTTACTCTTGCTGCTTGTAGCTTCGTGTATCCAGTGAGGTCATATAAACAATAGGGCTTAAAATATCGGTCAGTATTAGAATTATATATAGCACGACTAAGCACGTATATCGTATCATGATATTATGTTAATATTAAAACATCTTGTGATGTACATTTAACGGTGGTACAGTGGTCAAGCGGATAGCCTGCTTGACTGCTGATCAAGAGGTCCCGGGTTTGATCCTCGGCTGGGGCACTTGATCATTTCTGAAACGCTTTTCTGTGTTTCCCACCTAACTAGAGATGACTGGTTAGCAACCCAGAGGTAGTCTCGTGTGTATCGGTGCTCTACCCCGGGCACGGAAAGAGCTAGGGCAACGCGCCCGGATATCTTGTATCACACCACTGTCTCTTCTACTTGCTATCCCTTCAGCAAAACACAGGACCCCATTGGAAATAAGTGCTTGCACTTTCATGGGTTATACTTGACCAAAAGGTTTAAATAATTACACATACATTCAGATTGACAATAAGTCAAGCCGCACTTGTCTGAAATGTTATATATTGCTGGCTTAGAATGAGAAGGTGATAGCTGATATATATTTAAAGTCAGCATCAAAAGGCTCTTCTTATGAGCCTATTTTCATAAAAAAACAGAACTTGTTATGCTGGCCTAACTGAAGTAGAAACTGTCCGTTTAACCAGAAGTAAAGAGCAATTTTTCGTTTAACCGTAAGTAAAGAGTCTTTAAATTTTCTGACCAAGTTTCCTTGTTTTCCCAAAATATCAATTTTGTACTTACAACCTTCTCATTCATGAGAAAAGAGTAGATTCAGGAGTTGTCTTTATTAACATATGCTGGTACTGTTTCCTGTGTCAAATGCCCATATCTGATGAGTGTGACATTTTGTTAGAAAGCTCGTCAGTGATAGCATTTTTTAGCTCACCTGAGCACGAATGTGCTCAAGGTGAGCTTTTGTCATACCGAGATGTCCGTGGTCTGTCATCGTCCGTCGTCAGTCGTCCGTCGTCGTCGTCCGTCGTCGTCAACAATTTCTTCAAACGACATCTCCTCCTAAACCGCTTGGCCAATTTCAACCAAATGTCACAGTAATGATTCTTGGGTGACCCTCATTAAAAATAGCTAAAATCGTTCCGTTCCGATAAACAAGATGGCCGCCAGAGCTATTAATAGAAAAATCTTTAAATGATTTCTTCTACTTAACCACTTGGCCAATTTCAATACCACTTTACAAGAATGATCTTTGGGTGACCCTTAACCAAAATAGCTAAAATTGTTCCGCTCCGCTAAACAAGATGGCCGCCAGAGCTAAAAATAGAAATATCCTTTAAATGACTTCTTCTCCTTAACCGCTTAGTGGATTTTGATTAAACTCTACAGGAATGATCCTTGGGTGACACTTATTCAAAATAGCTAAAATAGTTCCGCTCCGTTAAACAAGATGGCCGTCAGAGCTAAAAATAGAAAAAAACTTTAAACAACTTCTTCTCTTTAACCACTTGGCCAATTTTGATAAAACCTTACAGCAATGATCTTTGGGTGACCCTTAACCAAAATAGCTAAAATCGTTCCACTTCGCTAAACAAGATGGCCGCCAGAGCTAAAAATAGAATTCTCCTTTAAACGACTTCTTCTCCTTAACTGCTTTACGGGTTTTGATAAAACTTTACACAAATGATCTTTGGTTGACTGTTAACCAATTTAGCTAAAATTGTTCCAGTCCATTAAAGAAGATGGCCGCCATAGCTAAAAATAGAAATATCCTTTCAACGGCTTTTTCTCCTGAACCGCTTGATGGATTTTAATAAAAATTTACAGGAATGATCTTTGGGTGACCTGTAACCAAAATAGCTTAAATCGTTCTGGTCTGCTAAACAAGATGGCCACCAGAGCTAAAAATTGAAATTTCCCACACGACTCGTTAGGTGAGCGTTACTGGCCCCTCAGGGGCCTCTTGTTGTGTTTTAAGAATAAGGAATGAATGTAAGAATAAGAAACCTTAATGTCACAGTGCACTGTTGTTAGGTCAGGCACATATTGCTGGCTTAGAACCAGAAGGTCGTAACTACAAAATCGATATATTGAGAAAACAAGAGAAAACTGTCTGTAATTTAGTCTTTACCTATGGGAAACACGTTTTTAAAACTTCATTTTGGTCAACATGACAATTTCAGATTTTCATAGAAATAGGCTCACAAGAAGCGCCTTATGAAGCAGATTTCAAATATGTACGAGTCTTATAAAGTCGTAAATAGTACTTACGACCTTCTGGTTCTAAGCCATCGATATTAGATTGTCATTTTATCAGGTACTGCCTTCCTTGTTCGATTTAATTTGATTTTCTTTGATTATCCAGGGGTGGTGTTCAATATTGATCTTACTTGACTTAAGGATAAGAACAACCAATCAGATCACACTATATAAAAGTTTTGGTCAGTAACAGTTACAGGCAATATGATTGGCTATCCTTATTCTCTATTTTAATAAGATCAGTATTGAATACCACTCAAGGGCATTGGAAAACATGGCAGGGATTTTTTTATATTTCACAATTCATTTGTCCGGATGAAATAATGTATTGCAACCTAGTGTTTAAGAAACAACCCTGTATTTGTGATTTCTTTGTGAATAATAACAATTAAATAACAGTGATAAAATAAACAACTGACTCGGAAATAAAAGTTCCTTTTTTTATTTATTAAAACTGTTTAAATATTTCACATACAAAAGTAAAGACAACTAGAGATGTTTGCAAAACATGTATGCACCAATGGCAGCCTAATCGTCGGAAAAATGGTTAAGGTCACAGTGACCTTGACCTTTAACCAACTTACCTCAAATTCAAGAGGGACCAATTTTACTGTTTTAAAATGTGAAGATCCTAGGGCAAAGTGTTCTTGGGTTATTGAACAGAAACCATTTGGTCTAAAAACAATGGTCAAGAATGGTCAAGGTCACCGACTTTTGACTTTATGACCTCAAAATCAAAAGGGGTCATATTCTGTTGCTGGCCAACCTCAAGGTAAATTGTGAATATCCTAGAACAAAGCGTTCTTAAGAGTTTATAATTGGAAACGATTTGGTCTACCGACTGTCAGACATGAGCAAAGCAATATACCCCCTCATCAAAGATGGGGGGGGGACATAAAATAGACAAGAAAGTAAGCCAACTCTTAGAGTTATTGTACAAAAGAAGAGTTATAATAACACAATTATGACAATAAATTAAAAAAGAAACAAAAAATAGGTTGCAGATTTGAGTTTACAAATTCTGGCCGCGTACATAATTAATATCAAGTTAGTACTAGGGTAGTACTAACCCATTCCTGACTTGAAAGTAGAACATGCATTGTTAAAATCGGCCAGAGAATATAATACATTTGTAATTGGATTAATTGTTTTAAACTTTATGTTCCTGGTGAACCTAATTTGACTTGCATTCTTAGACAAAAAGCCATTTGGTATCTCCACCCTGAGTACGTTGGAGGAAACTATAAATTGGATACTTGCATTCTTAGACAAAAAGCCATTTGGTATCTCCACCCTGAGTACGTTAATTGGGGGCGGGGACTATAAATTGGATACTTGCATTCTTAGACAAAAAGCCATTTGGTATCTTCACCCTGAGTACGTTAATTGGGGGGGGGAACTATAAATTGGATACTTGCATTCTTAGACAAAAAGCCATTTGGTATCTCCACCCTGAGTACGTTGGAGAAAACTATAAATTGGATACTTGCATTCTTAGACAAAAAGCCATTTGGTATCTCCACCCTGAGTACGTTGGAGGAAACTATAAATTGGATACTTGCATTCTTAGACAAAAAGCCATTTGGTATCTCCACCCTGAGTACGTTTGAGGAAACTATACATTGGATACTTGCATTCTTAGACAAAAAGCCATTTGGTATCTCCACCCTGAGTACGTTGGAGGAAACTATAAATTGGATACTTGCATTCTTAGACAAAAAGCCATTTGGTATCTTCACCCTGAGTACGTTAATTGGGGGGGAACTATAAATTGGATACTTGCATTCTTAGACAAAAAGCCATTTGGTATCTCCACCCTGAGTACGTTAATTGGGGGGGGACTATAAATTGGATACTTGCATTCTTAGACAAAAAGCCATTTGGTATCTTCACCCTGAGTACGTTAATTGGGGGGGGAACTATAAATTGGATACTTGCATTCTTAGACAAAAAGCCATTTGGTATCTCCACCCTGAGTACGTTGGAGAAAACTATAAATTGGATACTTGCATTCTTAGACAAAAAGCCATTTGGTATCTCCACCCTGAGTACGTTGGAGGAGACTATAAATTGGATACTTGCATTCTTAGACAAAAAGCCATTTGGTATCTCCACCCTGAGTGCGTTTGAGGAAACTATACATTGGATACTTGCATTCTTAGACAAAAAGCCATTTGGTATCTCCACCCTGAGTACGTTGGAGGAAACTATAAATTGGATACTTGCATTCTTAGACAAAAAGCCATTTGGTATCTTCACCCTGAGTACGTTAATTGGGGGGAGGGAACTATAAATTGGATACTTGCATTCTTAGACAAAAAACCATTTGGTATCTCCACCCTGAGTACGTTGGAGACAACCATAAATTGGATACTTGCATTCTTAGACAAAAAGCCATTTGGTATCTCCACCCTGAGTATGTTGGAGGAAACTATAAATTGGATACTTGCATTCTTAGACAAAAAGCCATTTGGTATCTCCACCCTGAGTACGTTAATTGGAGGAAACTATAAATTGGATACTTGCATTCTTAGACAAAAAGCCATTTGGTATCTCCACCCTGAGTACGTTTGAGGAAACTATACATTGGATACTTGCATTCTTAGACAAAAAGCCATTTGGTATCTCCACCCTGAGTACGTTGGAGGAAACTATAAATTGGATACTTGCATTCTTAGACAAAAAGCCATTTGGTATCTCCACCCTGAGTACCTTAATTGGGGGAAACTATAAATTGGATACTTGCATTCTTAGACAAAAAACCATTTGGTATCTCCACCCTGAGTACGTTAATTGGGGGAAACTATAAATTGGATACTTGCATTCTTAGACAAAAAGCCATTTGGTATCTCCACCCTGAGACCGTTAATTGGGGGAAACTATAAATTGGACACTTGCATTCTTAGACAAAAAGCCATTTGGTATCTCCACCCTGAGTACTTTAATTGGAGGAAACTATAAATTGAATACTTGCATTCTTAGACAAAAAGCCATTTGGTATCTCCACCCTGAGTACGTTAAATTGGGGGAAACTATAAATTGGATCATCTTTGTTAAAAAAAATAGGTCACCAGGTCATGATCATGTCAAAGAAACCCCTTACTGACACTGAGAAGTCACAGTTTCACTTAATTTTTAAGAGACTGTGACCCCAGTGACGGTGTTTGTTTCTATAACAAATCAAATAAAAACCGTATTAACCCTCTAGAGGTCACCTTAATTACCTAATATTAATTAAACTTTGTCACAACGTGAGTCTCTGTAAAATCTTGGTCAGGGTAGAAATTGAGTCTTCTAGATCTCCAAGCTTTATACATGTGCAGAAAAACTTACTTAGGGTCAAATATATTGGTAACATCATGAAAACAATTTTACTATAGCTTGACCAGATTTAGTAGGCACTCATTAAACTTCGGAAGCATGTATTATTTTCCGTAAGCGTAGTCGGTACTTATCGGAAATATTTGCACCGACTTTGTCCGAAATATGCACAGAATATGTCCGGAGTGCCTACTAAATCTGGTCAAGCTATAATACTGCCTAAGTTGCATGTCTTCAGTCGAGGGCTTGAGCGTTGGTTTTACATAAAAATAATTGCTAATGATATTCAAACCTAAAACAAACAAATTGAACTCAAATAGATAACACAAATATTTAAACATATTACATAATTAACTAAATACTTTAATAATAGTAATTATATCAATAATAATAACAACTTTAGTTACAGTGTAAGTATGACATATTTGATTCTAGACTAATTATATCATATTTGATTCTTGACTCATTTTATCATATTTGATTCTAGACTAATTTTATCATATTTGATTCTAGACTAATTTTATCATATTTGATTCTGGACTAATTTTATCATATTTGATTCTAGACTCATTTTATCATATTTGATTCTAGACTAATTTTATCATATTTGATACTGGACTCATTTTATCATATTTGATTCTAGACTCATTGTATCATATTTGATTCTAGACTAATTTTATCATATTTGATTCTGGACTCATTTTATCATATTTGATTCTAGACGAATTTTATCATATTTGATTCTAGACTAATTTTATCATATTTGATTCTGGACTCATTTTATCATATTTGATTCTAGACGAATTTTATCATATTTGATTTTAGACTAATTTTATCAACAAGAAATATATACAGAAATTTACAATAATATGTACAAATATAGCTGATTCAAAGATCTCTGTCACAACCGCGTAAACAAACATTCAACCCGGTCGATTATTACAGGTTTCTCAGGATATATGATTAAAATTTTAATGGTCCTAAAACGTAGTGGTTATACTTACTGCATTTAGCTTTTCAGAAATGGAACATTCTGGCCGTTTTGACAGACATCTTTGAATCGACAATAGGAACAAATATTTACATGACAATATTTACATCAATACAGTAAGGAATTTACAGGTACATGTTTTCATCACATTGTCACTTTAATTAGATGTTTAAGTAGATATATTTCTCTGGTGTTCTGTGCAATAGTTATCTATATACAACAATAACTTTATTATGATACAATGTATGAATAATAGTTATGACGATCAAGTGAATTTCCAAAATAATAATAAATAATGTCCTTTATATAAAGAAATTGTCCTAGCGTTTTGAATTTATTTTGGTAAGTTATTACATAGTTTTGCACCAGTGTGCAGTACAGATTTTTTCCAGAAGTCAAGTCTCTGTTTTGGAGCTGTTATGATGATCTGGCCTGGCAATTATAAACATGTTCTCATACTCAATACTGCAGACTCAGACTCGAAATACAGCTTTCAGAGTTTTAGATCAAAATCAACACTAATTTGTAGCAAAGGATCTTTTAAGAAATTGATACCGAATACAATATGTTTCCATTCAGTAATAGAGTAACTAAGACTGCATGCTCCAACATATTAAAATATAAGATATATAGCTTATGACATTACATTGAAATACATGTACATAATACTGAGTGATCATATTCATCTATCTATCAAAACTACCTCTGTCCTGTGTTTCAATAAATAGAACCTGAATGTTTGTATGATGGTTTACTATGTGTCAGTTGTTATATGTTGTAACTTTACTGTGAATACTGTAATGTTGTTGTTCCACTGTCCTAGAATCAGTCTTATGTTTAAATAATAGAAACTGAATGTTTGTATGATGGTTTACTATGTGTCAGGTGTTACATGGTGTTACTTTACTGTGAATACTGTAATGTTGTTCCTCTGGCATAGAATCAGTCTTATGTTTAAATTATAGAAACTGAATGTTTGTATGATGGTTTACTATGTGTCAGTTGTTGTATGGTGTTACTTTTCTGTGAATACTGTAATGTTGTTCCTCTGGCCTAGAATCAGTCTTATGTTTAAATAATAGAAACTGAATGTTTGTATGATGGTTTACTATGTGTCAGTTGTTACATGGTGTTACTTTACTGTGAATACTGTAATGTTGTTGTTGCTCTGTCCTAGAATCAGTGTGTGGTTAGTTGTATTATAACACACTGTATATGGCCAGGACACACAATTACTACTAGAAGCAACCTCACCCAGACACCTCCCATCATGTGAGAGTTGTAATATGTTCTTTGATTTATTACCACATACTATCACCTGACCATAACTATCTATACATATACCCCATGCTCCAGATAATGATGAATCATTAAACCTCCATACAACCGTGCCATCTGTATGTAATGTGACAACACCTTTATCATAGTCTGCTACATGTAGCATCTGACCATCCATACTCACTGTGATATCCCTGATAGATGAGAATATACTATCACCAGTTTTATCCTGACTGATGGTCTGGAGATGTTTACCTTGTAATGTATAGACATATAGAGAACTACCACCACCAACATACAACTTATCACTGATTACTGCAATACCTTGACACCAATGGTTCATACGGTATGAACGACCTGGTACAAGTTTATCATTACATGTGGATATAAACTGTATAGTTTGACCATTTAGACATACAGCTACTTCTGTACTACTTGATCTACATACTGACCATGGTCCAGCTTTCAGTACTAATGATGATAGTATACAATATTTTCTACCATCAATTAATTTCAACTTTTTATTATAATAATCAGCTAACAAGATACTACCACTATCTAACATACAGGATGACCGTATACAACATGTTTCCTTGTCATCTGGTTGTTGTATGTTGTACTGTGATTTATCTATCACTGTGTAGAGATGTTGTTTCTGTTGTTTATTGGCAGTTGTTGTAACTTGTTGTTGTGTTGTAATGTTTCTGTTGTTTCTGTTATCACCAGATGCTGATGAACCTTGTGTAGATGTTGCTTGTTGTTGTTGTTTGCTGCTGTTTGCTGGAGTAGATGTTGCTTGTTGTTGTTGTTTGCTGCTGTTTGCTGGAGTAGATGTTGCTTGCTGCTGTTGTTTGCTGCTGTTTGCTGGAGTAGATGTTGCTTGTTGCTGTTTGCTGCTGGTAGTTGATGTAGATGTTGCTTGTTGTTGTTGTTTGCTGCTGTTTGCTAGAGTAGATGTCACTTGCTGTTGTTGTTTGCTGCTGGTAGTTGATGTAGATGTCTCGCTGTCATGTGGATTATTTATTATGCCTAATGTTAATATGCTTAAGAGAAAAGTCATTATTTCCTTATTTTTGTTAAAGTGTAGTTTTGATGTTTGATAGTGAGACAATTTTGACTGCAATGCTTGACCTTGCTTTATCATATATTGACCTAGTTTAGCAATGACAAATTTCTGTGAGTCATTACTCTGATCAGACTCAATCTCAGCCTTAAACCTGATCATTTCATCATAGGTCTCCTTTATGTCTTGACTTGTATCCCCAGTCGTCTTTTTAGCATCGTTATACTTGGCATCAAGATCAGCCAGAGTGTCAGCTTCTATCTTGTCAATGATGTGATTGACATCATCTCGGTATTTCTGAATCTCTTGTTTACACGTGGCTTTGCTCTTATCCAGGTCATCTTCTTGTCTGTCATGTTTTGTCTTCAACGTCTTCATGGACTTGATGGCAACTGTTAAATCTTTGTTGATTTGTTTGATTTGGTTTGTTGGATAGTTGGACTGAACATACTCAGGAATGTAATATATTTCCTGACATGACCTGAAAAGGAGATTTTTTTATCAAATGTATGTTTTATCACTTTTATGTTATCATAAAACTTGGCAGCCTATGATGGTTGAGTGTCTACTTTGAATACCAGAGATATCATATTCGATCCCATGCCGCGAAATTGATCTCAATGCATTCTACAACTCCACCTATTTTCAGGTCACTAGGTCAAAGGTCAAGGTCATCTTTGGCGTTGGTTAAGTTTATTGTTAAGGTCAATTTCTCTTTATCCAAAACATCACCTTGCTCATAAATTGTGAATGTTTTTGAAAATTCACATATACATGCATCTCAATGAGATCTACGATATCCACATTCTTTTAGTTTGTTTGTTTTCAATAATTCAGTCAGACGGTTGGGCGGGCGTGCAGGCAAACAGGCGGGCGGTCAGTCGAAAATTCAGGTTAAGTTTTTGTTAATGTTCTGTGTGTTGTTTACTATCAATACTATTGCATCCAAACTTAAGACATTTGTAGATTATCACGAGTTAACCTCACTAGACATTTAGTAGACAAGTCGCTTAAGGACATTTGTTCCTTTTGAATTCATCTGTACAAGGTATATAAAACCTGTTATTTTTATGGAGATCAGATTAATGTCAATCATTTAGAAAATTTCCAACAGTTTTGCTCGGCTAGTTTTTAAAAACTGAAAAATGTGTTTTACTGAAAAAGTTTTGGTTAAAAAAGCATAAAACTTGGTATGCATGACATTTCGTATGTAAGCAATCAAACAGTAAAGTTTATTATATATTTTGTAGGATATTTGGTTTTTTTAAATAATATTTTAAAGTATGTATTTTTTAAAGAATATGTTTAACGTGAAAAATCATTGAACAACATATGGTTTTCTTATATGCAACAAGTACAGTAACAATTATAAAAGTTTCATAGCATATTTCATGACGATTGCTTGGCTAGAATTTTTAATTGAACTTATAGTGATTTCTGAATCTGAAATCAGGGGAGGTTACACAACGAATCAACATTTTGCATCCATTGTCTACAGTTTTCGCGATAATATGTGTATAATAAATTTTTATAATCAAATATGTTAACAGTTTAAGGGTTGTTTCTCCTGCATTTACTAGTCAATACCCTTAAGAAAAAAACGCAAAATAACCTTCTTCTAGATAGTTTGGGATATGGTTCTAGAATATTAACTAGTTATGATATGATCGAATACATAGTATAGCTTGGCTATTTTGACTTGAGTCTGACCTTTTTGCAAGAATATATTACAAGGTTCTTGCTTTGAATATATCAATTTCCGCAAGCAAATTATCGGCATGTAAGATTTGTTTATGTATTACTTCTGGAGCGTCATTGTGATACCCCCGATTATGAAAACATACACTTGGTGTTGTATACGTAGACAATATATTGACTGTTAAATTATGCTAATCAATAGGTTAGGCTCATGTCAATGTTGCCAAACTATACCTTGTTTTACAAACGCTGTAACCAATTCGTGAGCTTTGGTGTTTAAAACCATTTGGGATAAATCGTTCGTAAGGCCTCATCAGAAGTTACTTCGATCTGTTTATTAATAATGTAAATTAGTATTTAATATTCAGAATTATCTCGACATTAACACATGAAAATGTATTACCACATTAATTTAACACTTTTGCATACGTTTTGATCATGGTAGTTAAATGCTTGTGATACGTCTAAGGGACTGAGATTTTTAAACTTCCGCTAAACTGAAAAGGATAGAATGTATTATTATGTGAAAAAAGGGAAACAACTCATGACTATTTTGGCTCATTGTGGAAATATATTTTCAGTTACCAATTGGTGGGAGCTTTTTGTTGAAAATTTAAGGAGTTTAAGCAATAATGATTCGCATTAAATGTATGATATTCCTGAATCGATTTAAACGATCAAAGTTATAGGGAATGCCTCTTTAACTCTGTATAAGTGATATCAATTATCCCCGTTTTACATATGCCCTATATTGACACCCTCCCCATTATAAAGCTGCAGTATACATAAACCATGCATGAATAGTTTACCTATTCACAGATCTATTCACAGATATGTTTGAATCGACAAAGATATGTTACTTCAAACTACAAAACTGCATGTTATACACCTTTGTATGAAATTTTAGTTTGTCAAGGTACAGAAAATTAGAAATTTGAGTCGATTATTTTTCAACATGAATACTTCTTTTCTATGAGAGACTATCAATATTATAATATATAGTTACAGAATAGTTTAATGTTTTGGTTTAACTTTAATTCTTTATAACACAATTAAGATAAGATAAATCAGGCCATGGTATATAAAGGGTGCAATCCAGTGACTACATGTAGTCAAAAGACTACAGTCCTTTCAAAGTCAAATGAGAATGGGTGTAAATATACTATTGTCCGGCAGGTAAACTAGGTTGATCTATGTTTAACTGCTTTGACCCGAGTTAACAGTATTCACTGCTATTCTTTCAAATAGAATAGTTCCCTCATTAGTATTACTTATTGAATCGACTATACCCATACACATTTTTTATATTTACTACTTTATCTGGCAAAATTTTAATTTGTTTTTTGAAAATCAATTTTATAAGGAGAATATATTTTGAACAATTTGGAATTAAAGGTTACTAAAACAGAAAAATGTTCATGTATATGATAATCCTGTTTCACATCAGCTGTACAAATGTTTGGGCACATTATTAATTGAGTATCAAAAATAAATTGAAAAATTACAGTCATGCTGCATGCTGCAGACAAAATCACTGAGAACCAGATAGATTTCTTACATTGCAAGGCTGCTGGTCTATGCTTGTAGTACACAAATCAGTTGCATCCACGCCTCTCCACCCCCGGGTATGGGAGGTGGATAGCTGGGGAAACTGTCATGTTTTTACCTTCCAGTTTCCCAGCACTGCAGTGGAAATTCTGGGGATTTTTTCTCCAACCAATACCCCGGGGCTATATTTAGTTGTCCGGGGAAATACCGGTGATTTTACCACCAGCTGTCCTCCGGAGGGTGGGGGAAAGACAGGGTTTTGACAACATAAACATAATTTTCCCAAAACATGTCTCATACAGTGGTCGTAGATAATTTAGCACACCTGCAAGGCTTGTTAGATGTAGGCTTTAAACCAATTTTAACATAGGAAGTTTACTCGTTGTGTATGCCTCCCTAGCTCAGTGGTTAGTGCACTTGGCCTCTAATCTTGCGACCCAGGTTAAAGTCCCGTTGGATAGGAGTTTTGGTTTTTCTCATGGCAATCCAAATGTTAAAATAAGTAACTTATTACAGGCTATATTTGTAGATCAATATAGCCAGACATACAATTAGCTCATGATAACAATAATATAGATATACATACTTGTGATAGATGGTAAAACATACTGAACATCCAACCAGATCACAATCTCCACAGTATGTATTCACCACCTCAAGATGGTGCAGCTTACATAGTTCAGTCGGCACTGCTTGAAACTTCCGCCCTGAACGTTTAGATAAGTGCTGTTTCGCATCAACTAAGATATGTCCTGTTAGTAAATTATCATGACTCACAACACAGTCCACACAAAAATACTGCTTGCAAACTGGGCAGTATTTAGATGCTTCTTTATTGAGTCCTTTTCTTGTACACGGAGTACAACATAACTCGTAAAACATATCACCAGCATTTCGTTGAGAGTGAGTAAGATTTGTACTGTCCTCCATTGCAGCCATCTTGAATGATATGTTTGTTTTACCCTGGAGTTGTTAAGGAAGTTTTTATGTTGATCACATGACTGTCTATAAATACTTGTGACCTTCCCCTTTATCTGAACATGTATACAATTTGTTCAGTAGATCTCGTATAGGTTTATTTGGCTTGAACATTTTAAACGTTGGGAGTACAATGTAATAATATAATAGCTTAACCTGATAAGTATTATACCATTGATTTATTGGGTTTGAACATTGTATGCGTTTAGGTACATAATAGTGTCATATGATACAAATATGTGCCTGCATTCAACTTACTGTGCAAATAAAGTAATATACTAATGAGTGAATTATCCCATTCGAAAGAATAGCGATGAGGACCGTTAACTCAGGTATACATAGTAAACCCTAGATAAACATAGGTTACATGTGGGACAATATTATATTTACAACCGTTATTGTTTCACTTTGAAAGGACTGAAAGTAACCTGTTTATCTACCATTTCATTAGCATATTTTTACATTTGATTTAAATTGTCTATTCAGACTTTTTACCTTGAGACTTTTTATTTGAACGAAATATGATCATGTAATAAACAGTTACATCTGCCCTTGAAACTTTTGTTTACGCCAAATTTCTTCCAAACAATCACAATGGCATATGAATATTTCTGCATTCTTCAGGGCTTTTTTGCCAAAATTGTGAAGAGGCTGAATTATAAAATAAGATGTCTGTAAGATTTGTGAAACATAAATCGTAACTTGTCTTAAAATTGTGAATTTCATGCGACGTTTCGATTTTGACTTGTGAAAGAGGAAGCGAGATATTGACTCAAATTAATTTGAGAAAAGCAATTTACCACTATTATTTCCCTTTATTTTGTGAAGGCCTGAAATTATTTGTCATTGAATGTTTGAGCTACTCTGGTTTTATCAATTTCAAATTTAGGGCAATTTGGAACCCGATCAAATGGTTTCAATTGTGAAAGTGGCATTGATGTGGTTTGTGATACTGGCATTTTGGAATTGTGAAGTAGCCTCCTTCATATTGTGAAGTAGCCAAATTTTGACCTCTGTTATATATAGTGAAAAGAAGCGGAATACATCGTTCATATACAAACTTTGAGCAAAATCAATCATTCTGAAAAACATATCTTAACAACAAACAGTGCAATGAGTGCAACGCCTTAAGTAACCGATTTTGAGAAAAAAAATCAATAATTTGATTGTTATGCTTAGGTGACATACATAAGGAATAGTTCTTAAGTAAATACTAAGTTTTCTAATAATTTAAGATGCCTTGTGAATTCCAACCCTGGTGTATTTATTCAAAGCACAATATGTATCACAATAATGATACACTAGAATAAAAATGCAGGTTGATAAACCATCTACCTCATCAAATCACTGGCGTAAAATGAGTAGGTCGTATGTACAAAATCAATATTTTGAGAAAATAAGAAATCATAGCACTGAAAGTACTGATGTATGGCGTACTGATGTCATTATAACCAATCAATTATTAAAGGCTGCATCAACATGCTGTGTCAGAGTTCTGATAAGCCCAGACAGGGAGACTCACTCGAATATTTGTGTTGCTCTCAAGACACCAAGCGTCGGTGTCAAGATGAGTGACTGGGTAGTCTCCATACAACTGAATACAGTGGGAATTAAAACACAACAAACGAGATGGTCGTCCCCCATGCTATAGAAACAGGACTAAGTAGAAATATGTTAGGAAAATAAAATTAAGGGAGGTATTTATAGAATAGAACCAGAGTTCAATAGAAGGAAAATATAAGAAAATTATATCAATGGTAATATCATGACTTCTTTTGGTTGAAGGAAATAATTCAAGAATGGAACCAGATAGAATTATGTTTTCATGTCACAGCACGTCCCAGATGTCATATACATAATTATATATTTAAAGTCGATCAATTGAATTTAGGTGGACAAGTGGTCCAGTGGTAAGAGCTATTGACTACTGATATGAAGGTTGTCCCTACTCCCGCCGGATCAAGTGCAGAAATATTTTTCAGAGTAACATAACTAAACGTACGAACAGACTTTTGGACCATACTCAGCGTAAATGAAAAGTTACCACCCTATTGACAAATTTCAATCATAACCATGTGTTTGTTATTACTTGCATAATCAAACAGAGCTTGTAAAGTGATTACCATGGAGCTTACATAAATAAATATTAATTGCAAGATAAATACTTTTATGTAAGTACCGTGTGTACCGTTTTCAGAATTTATATACGTCCCAGTACAGGACGGGTTTTTAGCAATATAATATACGTCCCGGTACGGTACGGGTTTTTAGCACTATATTTTTTCTTCAAGACTAGCCGTTCTCACGCTTGAAATCTACTGCGAAGAAAAACATTTTAAAAATGCATTTATCGTTGAAATTTGTAATTAACGCTTTGGAACTACTATACGTAGAACTATTTCAGCTTCCCGCCACCAGTGAAAACATGCTGTTTCTATTTATAGCATCAATGTTTGTAAACAACATAATTAGGTCATCGTCTACAACGTTCAGCGGCGGAGTGATTTTAATTAAAACCGTGGGATTACTTTCTCTGTCTAAGACTCTTGACGGTTAACAGGCCTTTGGTAGTAGAAATATAGTCCATGCGGAATGATTTGCTATAAATATCATCTAAAAACAAAAGTCTGATATAATTGTTGGTCTTAATATTAATAAATGTTGGTAATGTAAACAAATCGGGTTCAATGATACGTGTAACCTGTGCAGCATGCTTGTAATATTGTTCAAATCAAAGAACTATTTATTGGCATTTATTGGCGTAGGCATAAAGGCGTTAAATTGGTAGCAAAGCTGAAAGATGGTTATTACTTGGTGTGGCGTTTTACGCCACACAAAAACTGTCTGAAATGTCCCTTTACTTATATATTAATGGTAAAACAAGCTTTTACAACTTAATTTTGGTCAACACGACAAGTTCCGATTTTTCACGAACATAATAAGGCTTAAAAAAAGCGCCGTCTGATGCAGATTTCAAATATACGACCTATATCTCATTCTAAGCCTGCAAAATATTTTGTTTGATTATTTCAGGGCCTGTTACTCCTGGTGGACCACACAACATTGTTGTCCATCTTGGTAATGATACCTTGACCTTGAAGAATGTTATGTTTGGTGATGTTTGGGTTTGTTCTGGTCAGTCTAACATGCAGTTCCCATTGGTTCAGGTAAGATCTATCTTAAGAACAGAACTGACACTTTGCCAAATAATTCTATAAATAGTAACAATTTCTTGCAAATGCTATTTATAGTAACAAACATCCAAAAGTCATCCATATTTTTAGTACCTTACTGTATGATTTTGTACATATTGTCTTGTCCGGTTGGAACTTAAACTGTAGTCAGGAGTATATAATAAATAGTTAAACCTGCCCTGGTCTTATTGTGTAGTTCCTCTAAAAATCAAAGTACTGAAGTACTGTCGGAAGGCGATAATTCCGTTGTATGTAGTATAATGTACAGTTATACGTGGGGTATTCCATAATTGATAGGTCTTTTATCATAGCAGCACAGCAACTCATAAATTAAGAAAACTACTTTATTCTGTGGTCTGACCTGTATTAACTTGTAAGTTCATACTTTGACGTTCGTCACCAAATGCAAGGCTTCAAATTTAAAATCAATCTAACTGTTAATCATGTGCTAATCACCGCGCATCATTAAAATTCATGTGCCCCAAAACTGTACTATCCACATTAGACAATTTACCGGCATGGTGCTTGCCTTTTTCTTCCGCATTCAATTGAAAAGATGCCGTAAATGCTTTTCGAAATATGTCTAAGTTTGCAGATCTACATATTAGTTTAATCATGAATCTATATACATGCGTACCACATGTACGCTCTCAATAAAATTCCGATGACGTTATTTTAGTCGAGACGGAGATCAAAGACTTCTCTATCACCGCCGATCGCGTATTGGTCTATTCCAGCTGTAACAGTAGTACTACCGTATACACTCTAAAACATTACATGAATATGTATTTTTTTAAATAATGTTGTGTTAAATTGGCATTTGACTATTAATTTTGTTTATATACAGTGTACAGAAATATTTGATATTTTTATTCCCGATACGACGGGGAAATTTTGCAAGAACTGAAGTGAAACGTACTCGAACACACGCCACCCTTTAGAAAAATGCATCGCCCCGGGGGTTATAGTAGGGGTTATACGGGGGATACGGTGCATAATGTATGTACGACACAATTAATGTAAATACATTGTATGTAGAATTGTTTAATGAAATGCCAAGAAATAATTTTGAAACAAACAAAGAATCCATTTTTTTTAAAGTTTTGTAAATTACGTTGACATGAATTACTGAAATAAAAGATATTTTGAAAGTTTTATGTTCCGAGTTGCGTGAATGTCGTCGAACAATTTTTGATAGGTGTAAGGATTTATACATAAAACATGTGTGTTTAGGTCCACACCACTTCCGGGGAAGTGATGACTATAGAAGACGATTCAATGAATCGCCTTCCAAAAACAATACACTGCACTTCTCCTTAACTATTGGTTGCCGATTTCAACGAAATTTCACATGAGTAGTTGAACATGTTATATCAAGTATATACCAGTAGTTGTGCATATATTGCTTAATGGGTTATGAGCGATGATTTTTGCTTGAGAGATAAATGTTTTATCCCTTGATTCTGTGTTCCCAGTCAGTGACTGACATAGTTTATTTGGGTTACAAGCATATATACTATGTAAAATAAATATAGTAACAAAACTAGATGATTTTAAATAATAATTATATTCTATTGAATGGACAGTCTTCTCTTTAATAAAAAAAGAATGTTATTACATTGGAAAAGCACACATGATATGCCCCAGCGCACAATTAAGGAAAATGGCATTTTAATAGGGAGGCTGCGTACTGGTCCCTTAAATTGTTCCAAATTGACGTTAATCGTGTTAAGTGTTAGTCATTTATTAAAAAACGGTGAAAAAGTCAAAATAATTTAAAAAGGGAATGCCAGGAGCAGTGACCTAAAACCAATGTCATTGCACTCTCAGAATTATGTATGCTGAAGCCTCTATCTAGGTGAATTCGCACACTATGATGTTATTTCAAGTTCACAAATCAACACAACGGGGTCGTATCGAGGTTTGACAACTGTCGGCACTCCAGTACGGTTAGAAATAACGTCCGGAATCGATTAGCACTACAATTAATTGAAGTCAGGACATAACCATTTATAGTCGTCACCAAGATATGTGGAAAAGTTTCTTAGAACATCTAGAGTATGTGTAATAATGTCAGCTATCCGGAAATGGTTTAACTACGGCAGTTTTAGTTACCGACGTTGTCACGTTGGCGTGAGATTGACGTTCGCAATCGAGAGCAACGTCACATCAGAGATCCAGGGTTCAACGTGAATTATACACGACAAGTATCACAAGTATCCATGACACACGTCCAACTGATTAGCTGTCACTTTTACCGGTCATATCACGCATTGAAGCAAGTGCTGGATAGTCTTGATGACGCAAAAAACGTCAATTTCATGACGTTAGTACCCTGCATGTTATGGTGCGGTTATCACTAAATATGGATTTTTATAACAAAAGAACATGTTGACAACTGATTCCAAGTGTTCAAAAACGCATATGGGCAGAAATTGAATCATGATTGGTATCAAATGTGATGCTGGCATTTTCTGTAACTTTTGTGGTGCTACCCAACGTTGTTTGACGTAAATTAACAAGCAGTTAGCATGTGCTTATTAAAATTATTTTTGGTGTACATGTTTGCGATATTTGGTATTTAAATTAAAACGCCAAAAGAATAAGATATTATTTTTGTTTTAAAATAAGTCTCATATTATGAAATTTTACCCAGTGCATATATAACTTATTTTACAGACTATATATAGGTCTTCTTACAATTATGTACCCCTAAGTAACATTTACATAGTAGAGTGAATCAAAACTGGGGGTGACAGCTAGCTTTTTGGGTGTACAAATCCCTCATTTTGGGGGTTTGTGGAACACTGTGTTGTTTTTCTGTAAAAATTCCTTCTTGTAGATTTTACCTCACGTTATATGTCTATAAATCAGGTGTTCAATAGTACGGCTGAAGTAAAGGACTCGGCCAATTATCCGGATATTCGTTTATTTGTTGTGAATCGTACTGTATCTACTGTGCCCTTGTCTGACTTTAAAGAAGATGGTATATTGTTTCCATGGTCAGTGTCTGGACCAGGTAAGTTTTCCAGTTAGGCTTGAATTTGAGCTCAACTGTCGTAAAGTGTCAGAGTAAGCTTTTGAGTGCACTCTTTATTTTGTCATCTGTCCATCGATCAATCGTCTTGTTAGCGCTATTCGAGTCTTCAATACTGTTGGGGATTATAGAGCGATAAAGCTTATACTGTAGAATCATTTAAATATTCGATGGACAAGGTGAGCTTTTGTGATCGCTCTTCGTCTGTCCGTCGTCTGTCCGTCCGTCAACAATTTGCTTGTATACACTCTAGAGGCAACAATTTAGATCCAATCTTCATGAAACTTGGTCAGAATGGTGTTCTCTATGAAATCAAGGCCAAGTTCGAAACTGGGCCATGTGGGGTTAAAAACTAGGTCACTAGGTCTAATCTTAGAAAAACCTTGTGTTCACTCAATGTGGGGTCAGAAACTAGGTCATTTGGTCAAATCTTGTGTTCACTCCAGAGGTGGCAGTTTTGATCCAATCTTAATGAAATATGGTCAGAATGTAAGTTGTTGATACCTAGACCAATGTGTAACAGGTGAGGGACCTAGGGCCCAGCCCTTGGGCCCTCTTGTTCAACATGAATGTTAATTTCTTTTATCCAACAGTAGAATTTTTGTTAAAAAAACATACAATTGTACAGTTTTCAATACCCAATTTGGCAATAACTTATTTGGTTGTTAATATATTGTATCCATATTATTTATGTATTTGAGTGTTTTGTTGAAAGGGTTTATAACTGTGCAGTCCCCAATAATACCGAGCCGAGCCGAGCATAGCCTTTATTTGCTTTATTTCTTATGAAACATGGCAGGCATATATATGTACCTCCACCCGGATTTGAACCCGGGTCGCCAGATTAGACGGCAAGCGCACTAACCATTGAGCTACGGAGGCACAAGAACTGTTTTGGTTACTTATGGTTGCTAATTTGATAATTTTGCTGTAAGTTCATACAGACCGTAATCGGATAAATCCAGTATATTGCATTATTTACAATATAATTTATATGTATATTTTATTATAGATACTATCAGGAAGAGTGTTTTCTCTGCTGTGTGCTGGTTGTATGGGAAACGTCTTTATGATGCTTTGAAGAGACCTATAGGTTGGTAGCTTTTCTTATAAAATGAAATACCATAATGTGAACATTGTCTTTATCTGAACCTACTGTCGAACTTCAATGCCTCAAACAGTACTTGCCTCGAACACCCCAGATGCCTCGAACTCGTTCTCCGGTCCCATCAAAATCCCTTCTTTATTCATATAGAAAAACCATAGATGACTCGAACAGTACGAGGGTCGAACACTCGAACTGACTTGCTGGTCCCTTGCTATGATTTACCAGTAGATGACTCGAACAATGCAAATTTTCACACCTTTCATTGATTGTTGAAATCCATTGTTTGTCCACGGGAAGTCGGTGAAAGATGTTATTTTCACCTTGTGACAATTATTGTACTGTTTACGGCTGTATTGCATGTTTGTGAAAGCACTTAAAACACTTATAGATCCGTTCATTACTTAATGAAGGAAATAAGCATTAATTTAAATGTTTGAATTCTTTCAAACAAACTCAAGTCGATTTATATTGCAATAAAGTGATAACTTAAACGTATGTTTCTGTTTCCACTATCATTTTATTTATTGATTAACAAACTTGACATATGAATTGCTAGTTTATAATTAAAACATTGAATAAAAAGGCTACCATACGGAGCTATTAATAGAACAGGGAACTTTGTTTACATGTGTGAGTATTTGAAGAGCTGGCCGACAATTTCAAGTCAATTTTGTCAAACAATATCATGTTTTATTATGATTATGCATATTTGTGCACTATTTGACACAAATGCATTAAATATGAAATACGAACAAACACTCAAAATACGACAATTACACACGATTAACAGGTACACGTACCGAGAAGCGTTCAAACTTATACATATACAGTGCATATATTCTCATACCCTCGATGCCTCGAACCGGTAGATGGCTTGAACTATTTTCCCGGTCCGAAGGTAGTTCGAGGCATCGAATTTCGACTGTACGAGTATAATTGAAATATTGGGACATCATTGTAGTGTTGCTGTGTTTGGTTCGGATACCTTCACAGATACATTTTAGTGTACACTTTAGCTCATCTATTAATATGTCACATAGTGACAGTGTGAGCTCTTTCTTTTGTCGTTCAGCCGTTCACAATTTGCTTGTGTCACACTCTTTGCCTCATCTTTATGAAACTCGGTCACAAAGATCACCTTTAAAACTCTAGGTCAAGTTATACATTGGGTTATCATAAACTAAGTCATGTGTCAAATAATGTAAAAGACTTGTGTAATAGTTAAGAGGTTACCATTTCCTGGTGTTAACTTCATGAAACTTGATCTTATCAAAATATCTAGGTCAAGTTTGATTATGGCAAATATTGGGTAAAACTAGGTCACTAAGACTAATCTTGGTAAGACCTTGTGTATGCTGTTCAGGCTGTATTGTTGTGAAAGCAGGTCAAAATAGTTTGTCTATAAGGTATATAGGTCAAGTTTTGATAATGGATGTTAATAACATGGTCACTGATTAAGACAATATTAAAACCTTGTATTTGCAATTAAGAGACTGTGATTTCATTTATCTTTGTTAGAATATATTCTGTAAACCAAGAAATTATTTCGCTCAATAATAATTATAGAAGTTTGCAACGTTTGCGAGTGGTAGAAATTTGCAAATGTAGGTAATCATAACCCTTAAATGCCTACATGTTCTACTATGGCAGGCAAGCTACACCGGGCCATTTATAGTTGATTCAATAAGTAATGCTAATGAGGGAACTACCCCATTCGAAAGAATAGCGGGGACTAGGTTAAAGTATTCTATGATTGAATGTAAAGTACCTTGAGCTCGGGTATACACAAAACAAACTAAAATTCCCCATTCCAAAGCCATGGGCTATGTTCCCAAAATAGGTAGAAAAGGCATTGTAATGCTTAATCATATTACATGTAGGCTGGATTTATTGTTATATTCTTTTAAACATAGGTTTGATAGATACATCATATGGTGGCACACCAGTGGAGGCGTGGTCATCAAAAGATGCCTTGAAGAAATGTGGATTAGATGGAAGATTTGAGTAAGTACAGCTTTGTTTCTTTTCTCAATAATACTAAGATATATGTTGCTATGGTTCTGCATTGGTAGTCAAATATACCTCAAAGGGTTTGACAAAGAGCGTGTAATAACTTTCACTTCGTCTTATGTACCAATATTCAAAGAATAAGGGGAGCTATTGCAGTCACCTAAGTCTTGGCTTTGTTTTATGTTAAAGTTAAGTGCTACCTTAAATATTTTCAAAGACTATTTGCGACCCATGTTGCAATGATTGATATGCCTGGTAATTATAAAGTTCTGTTCTGTTCTGATATAATAATTGTAGATCTGTTTCTTTGCACACTTAATCACTATACAGGAGCTGATAATTTCACAAGAATCAATCCTGTTTAGTCTAGCATACCTGCCAAGTTAGTTAAATCCAAAATGGGAGTGCTAAAGCGAAACATGTCACAAGATGCACTTAAATATGATTTAAAAGGGATGTAGATGCATAAACAAGGAATGTATTAATTCTAGTGGTTATAGATATGGGACAGAAGATCATAACATGAACCAAATGTTCTTCTGTGCAAGGTTAGTGAACTTGGAAACCAGAAATTTATCAACAAAAATAGGAGTAACTCCACTTCAATAGGAGTACTTGGCAGGTAGGAGTCTAGTTAAGGTTTACCAGTAACAGATATAGAGGATTTATCACAAGTTGTCAATTGATATGGGCTTATATTAAACGAGTTTGGGAAATTTTATTAAGCGAGTCTTTGGCGAGCTTAATAATGTTTCGTAAACGAATTTAATATTAGTTTATAAATATCAATTGACAACAAGTGTTAGATTCTTTATATCACAGGACTCTAATAACACGTAAAACGCATCTTTCAGGTGAAAAAAACGACTCTGCTTTATAAACGACGCTTAACACGTTATTTTCAGCACAAAATAACTTCATTTAGGAGATAAAATGATGTCATTTAAACGTTATACTACACTTGTTACTTATAAAGGTTATACTTACCCGGATACAAGGAAATTTGTGTGATATAATTTTATCACATGTTATTTCAGTCCCCCTCCAACACCTGATCCTGAACATAAAGATGGTACACAGGGACCTAATCGGTACAGTGTTTTATGGAATGCCATGGTTAATCCTATCATTAATATGACCATATATGGTGTTATATGGTACCAAGGTAAGACACTGAATAATATAATTTTTTCTAACAATCTCATTCTTTACACAGAGAATTGACATTACCCCAGTTGTCAATCTATACCCTTGAAATCAATTTTAACGGTAAATTATTATCACATGGTCCAAAATATTAACTTGAAAACCTTCACCAAGCAGCCTTAGACAAACAATGAGAGATTCCTGCTCTGGTGTAATGTCAATTATTTGAAGAGGGTCTTTTCATATTGAAATTAAATAATGTTAGCTTTTCCGATCGCTTAACTATTGTAAATGTGTGGATAGGACTATCATTTCCTATACTTCAAATGGCATTATGCCATAAAAGCTGTGATTTGACCCATATGTAAACGGGACGAGACGCATGCGTAAACAGAAAGATTTATGGTCATTTCAGGTTCCAGCCAACGAAAACTAATGATTCATAGCATCATATGAACTGTAATTCACATTTCATTTGAAACTGCTAATCAACTTTTTATGCGATTAAAAAAATAAACTTAAACAAACACCCAATATCCAGGTTTTCTTGGTATTTGCTGATTCTGGAAGTCAACGCCCATGACAAAAACTTGTATGTGACGTAACGCTTGCTTAGCGACGTTGTGTATATTTTCGTGACGTCGCCCAAAATTTCTCGCTTAAGTGTCATACTGTTGAAAAACATACTCACAAAGTGTTTTGCTATGAAAGCATTTACGCAATCTTTTCCAAATTATAACATTTGCGGAGTCCCTCGGGAGTGTCGGGCACCAACCATCCCTTGGGACTCTGCAGATGTAATGGCATGAAAAAGCTTACGTTAACGCTACCTCCATGCCAGGCTTTATTACCAGTAGTACACTCAATATAAAAAAACAAATCGGATTACTGGGGTATCAAATTGCATATTGCAGTCTTGATCTGATTCAATACATAAATTCAGGGTTGTACCTTATGCAATTTAACGAGGATAAACAGTACATAAATCCAGGAACATACTAGTTCCTTGTAAATTATAACGAGGATTAACTGTACATAAATCCAGGAACGTACTAGTTCCTTGTGCAATATAACGAGGGTAAACAGTACATAAATCCAGGAACGTACTAGTTCCTTGTAAATTATAACGAGGATTAATTGTACATAAATCCAGGAACGTACTAGTTCCTTGTAAATTATAACGAGGATTAAATGTATCACGGAAACTACCAGGATACTGTTTGAGCAACAAATAATCTCTTTAAGTGTTTAGAGCTATATCGGAACATACTTTTTTTTAAAGTTTCAAAAACTGAAAAACAATTATGCTATCATATCCATTAGATTTTTTTTCGCTTCAGTTTTAACAGAAACTCTCTATATGATTTATTAGACATGCGAATTGTCCATTTTCATACGAAAGTGTTCTAGAACACCATATGAAACTATAAGAATCGTCTATTTTTCGACGATCGAATCAAAGTACACGTAACCCATCCAAAGTTTTAATTTGCAATTAGGGTAGTCTAGTAGCATACTAAAAACGTTGCAAGTAATTATTTTGACACTGAATGACTGTTAGAATATAGCTCTATACACTTTAAAATAAAACCAGTGCAACTTTTGGCCTAGGTTAGAGAGAACGCGCGTTTCTTGTCCATTAGATATTGCATGACTCTCCCTGGCAGTAACAGGGGGCGTATTAATTTTATGCAAGAGACTTGTTTGGGATATTTTCTGTCACAAAATATTTTCACTCTTATTCTCCTAACCACTACTGGAAAATTGTCAGGAATTTTAGTTTAAATAATTAATGCCCTAGTCATAGGGGATTAAATAGCCAGCGAAGCTGGCTATTGTAAATACCCATACCAATAATGTCCACGTGCGTATCTTCGTCGAGTCTCTGCAGGTACTAATGCTTTAAGAAAAAGTTATTTCCGGTCAAAAATTTCAGGCAGTTTTCCGAGGTGAATGGTCCTTGGAATATAAAAAATAGTAATCTGTAAACGGTTGCCCCCTATCATTTTCTTTCGAATTATAACCATCTTTAAAAATATTCAATAAATAAATCAAACCATTTTTAAAAATACAAAGGGAAGTAAGAAATACGCTACTGTACTGGATACACGGCGCCAATACAGGAAGTAACGTGATGACGTCACATAAAGGAAATGAAGTCATACCAAAAGTACGCCAAATAGACTCATGACGTTACAACGTATAACAAATCAGTATAATATAGGTAAAACTCCAGGTCAGGATGCCTACACTTATTCCAAAATATAAACCACAGATAGTCATGTCAAATATTTTATCATTATAAGTTAAAATTACTGTTAATAACTATAGGAATATATATTACCTATGCCCAAATTGAATATGGCAAGACCAAGATCATATATAGTAAGTGCTTTCGTATGACACAGGGCGCTTTTAGCAGATATCCAATATATATTTAATCCCTCATTTAGGCGGTGCCTTAGTTCATATTAGCCCTTTTAATAGTAAAAATAAGATTGTCCACACTTGTTCTCCTCCTTCACCACGTATCCTATTTCGATGAAACTTCAGATGAATAGTTGGTACCAAGCCTCCTTGTGAATTGTGTCAGGAATTTCAGCTCAGTTGAATTTTGACAAAATTATGGCCCTTTGTTTGATACACTGCTTTTTGATCCAAAAAAGCCTTGTAGTTTGCTTCAGTCAATAAATTTCATGAAAGGAATTTCTGTATTTAAACGTTACTGATTTATGTGATTGTTGTTTCTTTTCAGGTAATAAATACAAAGGTGAAAATAAGTGGGATTGTGCCGATGGGATTTTATTTCGTGGTTGAAGGTGAACCATGAAATTTACGATATTAAACCCCCCCTGGGAAATTAAAATTAATGATTTTACTGTATTTGAATATTTTCAGGTGAGGCTAATACTCATTCATCAAGCATGAACATATATAACTGTACATTTCCTGCCATGATTGACGACTGGAGGAAGAAATTCTCTCAGTCTGGAACATCTTCTCAACTCTTTCCTTTCGGATTTGTTCAGGTGAATTATTATTCTCATGTTGATTATTATTTGTGTTTAAAAAATTTATTCTTTGGGGACCAGCTTACCTTAGTAACTTCCCCAGGGAACCAGTTATCTGAATCTTTTAGATACCATCAAGCTTGTATTATGTGGGAACCAGCAAAATTAGGTTTTAAAGAACCAGCTTACATACAATGAACTAGCAATCTCCTGGAAATCAGCAAAAAATAATTCTTTGGGAACTAGTAAAGTTTACATGTATCTGGGAACCACTGTCCAGCATACATCTTTCTCAGGAAACCAACAAAGTTTAACTTATTTTATGGGAATCGGCTCATCCTGTTCATGATTTCACAATACAAGGTGTATGATGTCGTCAAGTGATTGGTTATCATCTTAAATATACAAAATTTATAATGTTTATTAACGATGCTTCATTGTATACAAACGGTATTATTGAAGTCACTGTCTCTTGACCAAATAAATATAATTCTGTAAACAGTCATGGCCTATAATTTTGAGTATGAATCAAGTGCCAGTGCTTGAATCATAATGTAGTTTACTTATTCTATACTCAATAATTTGTTGTTTGTGTAGTATTCTTGCTTTAAAATAGCAAAGTACATTTTTAGATAAATATTTCCAGAGCTCGGTTCAAAACTATTTGTTACTGCACTATTTTATATAAGCAGCTACCACAGTTTTACACTAACCCCTTAAAATTATTACAATTGTATTGTAAATGTCTCAAAGTGTATAGAGCTATATCTGACGATATTTGTTTTTAAAAATCAAAAACTGAAAAACAATTATGCTTTCATATCCAATAGATCATTTTTCGCTTCAGCTTTAACAGAAACTCTCTCTGTAATTTATTGGACATGCGAATTGTCCGTTTTCATACGAAAGTGTTCTAGAACACCGTAAGTCGACGATCGAAATAATAGTAATCGTCTAATTTTTTGACGATTGAATCAAAGTACACGGAACACATCCAAAGGTAGTCTAGTATCATACTAAAAACTACGCAAGTAATTATTTTGAAATTAAATGACCGTTAGATATAGCTCTATACACTTCAAAGTATCTAGACCAGCTAGCAGCACCAGACATTCTTATAGAGAAAATATTAATAGGTACATGACACATTCTAACTAACTTTTGAAAATCTTCATTATCCAATTAACTTTGATTAAAATGACATTTTAACTTGTACAGTAAAATTTTGCAGCCTCAAACTGCCTTTGTTCCGAGAAAAACAGTTCATACCCTCTACCTGTTCAAGACATGTACATCATTATTTTAGAATAGGCGGGTCAGTTTTATCCGACGTGGTTTATCCCGGGAGATAAACTGGACAGGGGATAAAACTGACCATTACACTGGGTCTGAAGAACCTGTTCAAGGTGTCTACTATACGGTGTTTGTGGCATCCTGTCTGAGGCATTGAAGTGATTCTGTATGTATTTATGTTATATTCTAAAACAATTATTTAATTTCATAATGTCACATTTCAGTTAGCAGGAGACCGCCCTGATCGTGCCATAAGTACTGGGTTTCCCGACATACGATGGCACCAGACTGCTGACTATGGTTACGTTCCAAACCATAGATTAAGGAATGTGTTTATGGCTGTTGCCATGGATTTACCTGATTTTACCTCACCTTATACACCGTAAGTTCTCATTGGTAAATAATCATGTCTACCATATATAGTGGGGTACCTCACCTTATATACCATAAGTTCTCATTGGTTTTATAACCATGTCTACCATATATAGTGGGGTACTCAACTTATATACCATAAGTTCTCATTGGTTTTATAACCATGTCTACCATATATAGTGGGGTACTCAACTTATATACCATAAGTTCTCATTGGTAAATAACCAATTCTACCATATATAGTTGGGTACTCAACTTATATACCGTTAGTCTTCATTGGTAAATAACCAAGGTTACCATATATAGTGGGGTACTCAACTTATACACCATAAGTTCTTATTGGTAAATAACCATGTCTCCCATATATAGTGGGGTACTCACCTTATATACCGTAAGTTCTCATTGGTAAATAACCAATTCTACCATATATAGTGGGGTACTCAACTTATATACCGTAAGTTCTCATTGGTAAATAACCAATTCTACCATATATAGTGGGGTACTCACCTTATATACCATAAGTTCTCATTGGTAAATAACCAATTCTACCATATATAGTGGGGTACTCACCTTATATACCGTAAGTTCTCATTGGTAAATAACCAAGTCTACCATATATAGTGGGGTACTCACCTTATATACCGTAAGTTCTCATTGGTAAATAACCAAGTCTACCATATATAGTGGGGTACTCACCTTATATACCGTAAGTTCTCATTGGTAAATAACCAAGTCTACCATATATAGTGGGGTACTCACCTTATATACCATTAGTTCTCATTGGTAAATAACCAATTCTACCATATATAGTGGGGTACTCAACTTATATACCATAAGTTCTCATTGGTAAATAACCAAGGTTACCATATATAGTGGGGTACTCACCTTATATACCATAAGTTCTCATTGGTAAATAACCGTGTCTACCATATATAGAGGGGTAATCAACTTATATACCATAAGTTCTTATTGGTTTTATAACCATGTCTACCATATATAGTGGGGTAATCAACTTATATACCATAAGTTCTCATTGGTAAATAACCATGTCTACCATATATAGTGGGGTACTCAGCTTATATACCGTAAGTTCTCATTGGTAAATAATCATGTCTACCATATATAGTGGGGTACTCACCTTATATACCATAAGTTCTCATTGGTTTTATAACCATGTCTCCCATATATAGTGGGGTAATCAACTTATATACCATAAGTTCTCATTGGTAAATAACCAAGTCTACCATATATAGTGGGGTACTCACCTTATATACCATAAGTTCTCATTGGTAAATATCCAAGTCTACCATATATAGTGGGGTACTCACCTTATATACCGTAAGTTCTCATCAGTATATAATCATGTCTCCCATATATAGTGGGGTACTCACCTTATATACCATAAGTTCTCATTGGTAAATAACCAATTCTACCATATATAGTTGGGTACTCACCTTATATACCATAAGTTCTCATTGGTAAATAATCATGTCTACCATATATAGTGGGGTACTCAACTTATATACCATAAGTTCTCATTGACAAATAACCATGTCTACCATATATAGTGGGGTAAGCAACTTATATACCATAAGTTCTCATTGGTAAATAACCATGTCTACCATATATAGTGGGGTAATCAACTTATACACCATAAGTTCTCATTGGCAAATAACCATGTCTACCATATATAGTGGGGTAATCAACTTATATACCATAAGTTCTCATTGATTTTATAACCAAGTCTACCATATATAGTGGGGTAATCACCTTGCACACCGTAAGTTCTTATTGGTTTTATAACCATGTCTACCATATATAGTGGGGTACTCAACTTATACACCATAAGTTCTCATTGGTTTTATAACCAAGTCTACCATATATAGTGGGGTAATCACCTTATATACCATAAGTTCTCATTGGTAAATAACCATGTCTACCATATATAGTGGGGTAATCACCTTATACACCGTAAGTTCTCATTGGTAAATAACCAAGTCTACCATATATAGTGGGGTACTCATCTTATATACCATAAGTTCTCATCAGTATATAATCATGTCTACCATATATAGTGGGGTACTCATCTTATATACCATAAGTTCTCATCAGTATATAATCATGTCTACCATATATAGTGGGGTACTCAACTTATATACCATAAGTTCTCATTGGTAAATAACCATGTCTACCATATATAGTGGGGTACTCAACTTATATACCATAAGTTCTCATTGGTAAATAATCATGTCTACCATATATAGTGGGGTACTCAACTTATATACCGTAAGTTCTCATCAGTATATAATCATGTCTACCATATATAGTGGGGTACTCAACTTATACACCGTAAGTTCTCATTGGTAAATATCCAATTCTACCATATATAGTGGGGTACTCACCTTATATACCATAAGTTCTCATTGGTAAATAATCATGTCTACCATATATAGTGGGGTACTCACCTTATATACCATAAGTTCTCATTGGTAAATAATCATGTCTACCATATATAGTGGGGTACTCAACTTATATACCATAAGTTCTCATTGACAAATAACCATGTCTACCATATATAGTGGGGTAAGCAACTTATATACCATAAGTTCTCATTGGTAAATAACCATGTCTACCATATATAGTGGGGTAATCAACTTATACACCATAAGTTCTCATTGGCAAATAACCATGTCTACCATATATAGTGGGGTAATCAACTTATATACCATAAGTTCTCATTGGTTTTATAACCAAGTCTACCATATATAGTGGGGTAATCACCTTGCACACCGTAAGTTCTTATTGGTTTTATAACCATGTCTACCATATATAGTGGGGTACTCAACTTATACACCATAAGTTCTCATTGGTTTTATAACCAAGTCTACCATATATAGTGGGGTAATCACCTTATATACCATAAGTTCTCATTGGTAAATAACCATGTCTACCATATATAGTGGGGTAATCACCTTATACACCGTAAGTTCTCATTGGTAAATAACCAAGTCTACCATATATAGTGGGGTACTCAACTTATATACCGTAAGTTCTCATCAGTAAATAATCATGTCTACCATATATAGTGGGGTACTCATCATATATACCATAAGTTCTCATCAGTATATAATCATGTCTACCATATATAGTGGGGTACTCATCTTATATACCATAAGTTCTCATCAGTATATAATCATGTCTACCATATATAGTGGGGTACTCAACTTATATACCATAAGTTCTCATTGGTAAATAACCAAGTCTTCCATATATAGTGGGGTACTCAACTTATATACCGTAAGTTCTCATCAGTATATAATCATGTCTACCATATATAGTGGGGTACTCAACTTATATACCATAAGTTCTCATTGGTAAATAACCAAGTCTTCCATATATAGTGGGGTACTCAACTTATATACCATAAGTTCTCATTGGTTTTATAACCATGTCTACCATATATAGTGGGGTACTCAACTTATATACCATAAGTTCTCATTGGTTTTATAACCATGTCTACCATATATAGTGGGGTACTCAACTTATATACCATAAGTTCTCATTGGTTTTATAACCATGTCTACCATATATAGTGGGGTAATCAACTTATACACCGTAAGTTCTCATTGGTTAATAACCATGTCTACCATATATAGTGGGGTACTCAACTTATATACCGTAAGTTCTCATTGGTAAATAATCATGTCTACCATATATAGTGGGGTACTCACCTTATATACCGTAAGTTCTCATTGGTAAATAATCATGTCTACCATATATAGTGGGGTACTCACCTTATATACCGTAAGTTCTCATTGGTAAATAATCATGTCTACCATATATAGTGGGGTACTCATCTTATATACCATAAGTTCTCATTGGTTTTATAACCATGTCTCCCATATATAGTGGGGTACTCACCTTATATACCATATGTTCTCATTGGTAAATAACCAATTCTACCATATATAGTGGGGTACTCACCTTATATACCATAAGTTCTCATTGGTACATAACAAATTCTACCATATATAGTGGGGTACTCAACTTATATACCATAAGTTCTCATTGGTAAATAACCAAGTCTACCATATATAGTGGGGTACTCACCTTATATACCATAAGTTCTCATTGGTAAATAACCAATTTTACCATATATAGTTGGGAACTCAGCTTATACACCAATAGTTCTCATTGGTAAATAACCAATTCTACCATATATAGTGGGGTACTCACCTTATATACCATAAGTTCTCATTGGTAAATAACCAATTCTACCATATATAGTGGGGAACTCAGCTTATATACCATAAGTTCTAATTGGTAAATAACCAATTCTACCATATATAGTGGGGTACTCACCTTATATACCGTAAGTTCTCATTGGTAAATAATCATGTCTACCATATATAGTGGGGTTATCACCTTATATACTGTAAGTCCTCATTGGTGAATAATCATGTCTACCATATATAGTGGTTTACTAAACTTATATACCATAAGTTCTCATAGGTAAATAATCATGTCTACCATATATAGTGGGGTACTCACCTTATATACCATAAGTTCTCATTGGTAAATAACCAAGTCTACCATATATAGTGGGGTACTCACCTTATATACCGTAAGTTCT
This sequence comes from Spisula subtruncata, assembly GCA_963678985.1. Lineage (NCBI taxonomy): Eukaryota > Metazoa > Mollusca > Bivalvia > Venerida > Mactridae > Spisula > Spisula subtruncata. The sequence goes on along the minus strand of OY787674.1, from coordinate 29,646,506 downwards.
CATTGGTAAATAACCAAGTCTACCATATATAGGGGAACTCACCTTATGCACCGTAAGTTCTCATTGGTAAATAATCAAGTCTACCATATATAGTGGGGTACTCAACTTATATACCATAAGTTTTCATTGGTAAATAACCATGTCTACCATATATAGTGGGGTACTCAACTTATACACCGTAAGTTCTCATTGGTAAATAACCATGTCTACCATATATAGTGGGGTACTCAACTTATATACCATAAGTTCTCATTGGTAAATAATCATGTCTCCCATATATAGTGGGGTACTCAACTTATATACTGTAAGTTCTCATTGGTTTTATAACCATGTCTACCATATATAGTGGGGTACTCACCTTATATACCATAAGTTCTCATTGGTTTTATAACCATGTCTACCATATATAGTGGGGTACTCACCTTATATACCATATGTTCTCATTGGTTTTATAACCATGTCTCCCATATATAGTGGGGTACTCAACTTATATACTGTAAGTTCTCATTGGTTTTATAACCATGTCTACTATATATAGTGGGGAACTCACCTTATATACCATAAGTTCTCATTGGTAAATAATCATGTCTCCCATATATAGTGGGGTACTCAACTTATATACTGTAAGTTCTCATTGGTTTTATAACCATGTCTACCATATATAGTGGGGTAATCAACTTATATATCATAAGTTCTCATTGGTTTTATAACCATGTCTACCATATATAGGGGGGTAATCAACTTATATACCATAAGTTCTCATTGGTAAGTAATCATGTCTACCATATATAGTGGGGTACTGTACTTATATACCGTTAGTCTTCATTGGTAAATAATCAAGTCTACCATATATAGTGGGGTACTCACCTTATATACCATAAGTTCTCATTGGTAAATAACCAAGTCTACCATATACAGTGGGGTACTCAACTTATATACCATAAGTTCTCATTGGTAAATAACCAAGGTTACCATATATAGTGGGGTACTCACCTTATATACCGTAAGTTCTCATTGGTTTTATAACCATGTGTACCATATATAGTGGGGTAATCAACTTATATACCATAAGTTCTCATTGGTAAATAACCATGTCTACCATATATAGTGGGGTACTCAACTTATACACCATAACTTCTCATTGGTAAATAACCAAGTCTACCATATACAGTGGGGTACTCAACTTATACACCGTAAGTTCTCATTGGTAAATAACCATGTCTACCATATATAGTGGGGTACTCACCTTATATACCATAAGTTCTCATTGGTTTTATAACCATGTCTACCATATATAGTGGGGTAATCAACTTATATACCATAAGTTCTCATTGGTAAATAACCATGTCTACCATATATAGTGGGGTACTCAACTTATACACCATAAGTTCTCATTGGTAAATAACCAAGTCTACCATATACAGTGGGGTACTCAACTTATACACCGTAAGTTCTCATTGGTAAATAACCAAGTCTACCATATATAGTGGGGTACTCACCTTATATACCATAAAATTCTCATTGGCAAATAACCAATTCTACCATATATAGTGGGGTACTCACCTTATATACTATAAGTTCTCATTGGTAAATAACCAAGTCTACCATATACAGTGGGGTAATCAACTTATATACCATAAGTTCTCATTGGTAAATAACCATGTCTCCCATATATAGTGGGGTACTCAACTTATATACCATAAGTTCTCATTGGTAAATAACCATGTCTCCCATATATAGTGGGGTAATCAACTTATATACCATAAGTTCTCATTGGTTTTATAACCATGTCTACAATATATAGTGGGGTACTCACCTTATATACCATAAGTTCTCATTGGTTTTATAACCATGTCTACCATATATAGTGGGGTACTCACCTTATATACCATAAGTTCTCATTGGTTTTATAACCATGTCTACCATATATAGTGGGGTACTCACATATATACCGTAAGTCAATTGGTAAATAACCAAGTCTATCATATATAGTTGGGTACTCAGCTTATACACCGTAAGTTCTCATTGGTAAATAACCAATTCTACCATATATAGTGGGGTACTCAACTTTTACACTGTAAGTTCTCATTGGTAAAAAAACAAGTCTACCATATATAGTGGGGTACTCACCTTATATACCATAAGTTCTCATTGGTAAATAACCATGTCTACCATATACAGTGGGGTACTCACCTTATATACCGTAAGTTCTCATTGGTAAATATCCAAGTCTACCATATATAGTGGGGTAATCAACTTATATACCATAAGTTCTCATTGGTTTTATAACCATGTCTACCATATATAGTGGGGTACTCAACTTATATACCATATGTTCTCATTCGTTTTATAACCATGTCTACCATATATAGTGGGGTAATCAACTTATATACCATAAGTTCTCATTGGTAAATAACCATGTCTCCCATATATAGTGGGGTAATCAACTTATATACCATAAGTTCTCATTGGTAAATAACCATGTCTCCCATATATAGTGGGGTAATCAACTTATATACCATAAGTTCTTATTGGTTTTATAACCATGTCTACCATATATAGTGGGGTACTCACCTTATATACCATAAGTTCTCATTGGTAAATAACCATGTCTCCATATATAGTGGGGTACTCAACTTATATACTGTAAGTTCTCATTGGTAAATAACCATGTCTCCCATATATAGTGGGGTACTCAACTTATATACCATCAGTTCTCATTGGCAAATAACCATGTCTACCATATATAGCTGGGTACTCAACTTATATACTGTAAGTTCTCATTGGTTTTAAAACCATGTCTACCATATATAGTGGGGTACTCAACTTATATACCATAAGTTCTCATTGGCAAATAACCATGTCTACCATATATAGTGGGGTACTCAACTTATACACTGTAAGTTCTTATTTGTTTTATAACCATGTCTACCATATATAGTGGGGTAATCACCTTATACACTGTAAGTTCTCATTGGTAAATAACCAAGTCTACCATATATAGTGGGGTAATCAACTTATATACCATAAGTTCTCATTGGTGAATAACCATGTCTCCCATATATAGTGGGGTAATCAACTTATATACCATAAGTTCTCATTGGTAAATAACCATGTCTCCCATATATAGTGGGGTACTCAACTAATATACCATAAGTTCTCATTGGTAAATAACCATGTCTACCATATATAGTGGGGTACTCACCTTATATACCGTAAGTTCTCATTGGTAAATAACCAAGTCTACCATATATAGTGGGGTAATCAACTTATATACCATAAGTTCTCATTGGTTTTATAACCATGTCTACCATATATAGTGGGGTAATCAACTTATATACCATAAGTTCTCATTGGTTTTATAACCATGTCTACCATATATAGTGGGGTACTCAACTTATATACCATAAGTTCTCATTGGTTTTATAACCATGTCTACCATATATAGTGGGGTAATCAACTTATATACCATAAGTTCTCATTGGTAAATAACCATGTCTCCCATATATAGTGGGGTAATCAACTTATATACCATAAGTTCTCATTGGTAAATAACCAAGGTTACCATATATAGTGGGGTACTCAACTTATATACCATAAGTTCTCATTGGTAAATAACCAAGTCTACCATATATAGTGGGGTACTCAACTTATATACCATAAGTTCTCATTGGTAAATAACCAAGGTTACCATATATAGTGGGGTACTTATCTTATATACCTTAAGTTCTCATTGGTAAAAAACCAAGGTTACCATATATAGTGGGGTACTCAACTATATACCGTAAGTTCTCATTGGTAAATAACCAAGTTTACCATATATAGTGGGGTACTCACCTTATATACCATAAGTTCTCATTGGTAAATAACCAATTCTACCATATATAGTGGGGTAATCAACTTATATACCATAAGTTCTCATTGGTAAATAACAAATTCTACCATATATAGTGGGGTACTCACATTATATACCGTAAGTTCTCATTGGTAAATAACCATCTCTACCATATATAGTGGGGTACTCACCTTATATACCATAAGTTCTCATTGGTAAATAACCAATTCTACCATATATAGTGGGGTAATCAACTTATATACCATAAGTTCTCATTGGTAAATAACCATGTCTCCCATATATAGTGGGGTATTCAACTTATATACCATAAGTTGTCATTGGTAAATAACCATTTCTCCCATATATAGTGGGGTAATCAACTTATATACCATAAGTTCTCATTGGTTTTATAACCATGTCTACCATATATAGTGGGGTACTCACCTTATATACCATAAGTTCTCATTGGTAAATAACCAAGTCTACCATATATAGTGGGGTACTCAACTTATATATCATAAGTTCTCATTGGCAAATTACCATGTCTACCATATATAGTGGGGTACTCAACTTATATACTGTAAGTTCTTATTGGTTTTATAACCATGTCTCCCATATATAGTGGGGTACCCACCTTATATACCATAAGTTCTCATTGGTAAATAACCAAGACTACCATATATAGTGGGGTACTCAACTTATACACCGTAAGTTCTCATTGGCAAATAACCATGTCTACCATATATAGTGGGGTACTCAACTTATATACTGTAAGTTCTTATTGGTTTTATAACCATGTCTACCATATATAGTGGGGTACTCAACTTATATACCATAAGTTCTCATTGGTTTTATAACCATGTCTGCCATATATAGTGGGGTACTCAACTTATACACCATAACTTCTCATTGGTAAATAACCAAGTCTACCATATACAGTGGGGTACTCAACTTATACACCGTAAGTTCTCATTGGTAAATAACCATGTCTACCATATATAGTGGGGTACTCACCTTATATACCATAAGTTCTCATTGGTTTAATAACCATGTCTAACATATATAGTGGGGTAATCAACTTATAAACCATAAGTTCTCATTGGTAAATAACCATGTCTACCATATATAGTGGGGTACTCAACTTATACACCATAAGTTTTCATTGGTAAATAACCAAGTCTACCATATACAGTGGGGTAATCAACTTATATACCATAAGTTCTCATTGGTAAATAACCATGTCTCCCATATATAGTGGGGTAATCAACTTATATACCATAAGTTCTCATTGGTAAATAACCATGTCTCCCATATATAGTGGGGTACTCAACTTATATACCATAAGTTCTCATTGGTAAATAACCATGTCTACCATATATAGTGGGGTACTCACCTTATATACCGTAAGTTCTCATTGGTAAATAACCAAGTCTACCATATATAGTGGGGTAATCAACTTATATACCATAAGTTCTCATTGGTTTCATAACCATGTCTACCATATATAGTGGGGTAATCAACTTATATACCATAAGTTCTCATTGGTTTTATAACCATGTCTACCATATATAGTGGGGTACTCAACTTATATACCATAAGTTCTCATTGGTTTTATAACCATGTCTACCATATATAGTGGGGTAATCAATTTATATACCATAAGTTCTCATTGGTAAATAACCATGTCTCCCATATATAGTGGGGTAATCAACTTTTATACGATAAGTTCTCATTGGTAAATAACCATGTCTCCCATATATAGTGGGGTAATCAACTTATATACCATAAGTTCTTATTGGTTTTATAACCATGTCTACCATATATAGTGGGGTACTCACCTTATATACCATAAGTTCTCATTGGTAAATAACCATGTCTCCCATATATAGTGGGGTACTCAACTTATATACTGTAAGTTCTCATTGGTAAATAACCATGTCTCCCATATATAGTGGGGTACTCAACTTATATACCATAAGTTCTCATTGGCAAATAACCATGTCTACCATATATAGTGGGGTACTCAACTTATATACTGTAAGTTCTCATTGGTTTTAAAACCATGTCTACCATATATAGTGGGGTACTCAACTTATATACCATAAGTTCTCATTGGCAAATAACCATGTCTACCATATATAGTGGGGTACTCAACTTATACACTGTAAGTTCTTATTTGTTTTATAACCATGTCTACCATATATAGTGGGATAATCACCTTATACACTGTAAGTTCTCATTGGTAAATAACCAAGTCTACCATATATAGTGGGGTACTCAACTTATATACTGTAAGTTCTCATTGGTAAATAACCAAGTCTGCCATGTATAGTGGGGTACTCAACTTATATACTGTAAGTTCTTATTGGTTTTATAACCATGTGTACCATATATAGTGGGGTACTCAACTTATATACCATAAGTTCTCATTGGTTTTATAACCATGTCTACCATATATAGTGGGGTACTCACCTTATATACCATTAGTTTTCATGGGTAAATAACCAATTCTACCATATATAGTGGGGTAATCAACTTATACACCGTAAGTTCTCATTGGTTTTTTAACCATGTCTCCCATATATAGGGGGGTACTCAACTTATATACCATAAGTTCTCATTGGTTTTATAACCATGTCTCCCATATATAGTGGGGTACTCAACTTATATACTGTAAGTTCTCATTGGTTTTTTAACCATGTCTACCATATATAGTGGGGTACTCACCTTATATACCATAAGTTCTTATTGGTTTTATAACCATGTCTACCATATATAGTGGGGTACTCAACTTATATACCATAAGTTCTCATTGGTAAATAACCAAGGTTACCATATATAGTGGGGTACTCAACTTATATACCATAAGTTCTCATTGGTAAATAACCAAGGTTACCATATATAGTGGGGTACTCATCTTATATACCTTAAGTTCTCATTGGTAAAAACCAAGGTTACCATATATAGTGGGGTACTCAACTATATACCGTAAGTTCTCATTGGTAAATAACCAAGTTTACCATATATAGTGGGGTACTCAACTATATACCGTAAGTTCTCATTGGTAAATAACCAATTCTACCATATATAGTGGGGTACTCACCTTATATACCATAAGTTCTCATTGGTAAATAACCAATTCTACCATATATAGTGGGGTACTCAACTTATACACCGTAAGTTCTCATTGGTAAATAACCATGTCTACCATATATAGTGGGGTACTCAACTTATATACCATAAGTACTCATTGGCAAATAACCATGTCTACCATATATAGTGGGGTACTCAACTTATACACCGTAAGTTCTCATTGGTAAATAATCAAGTCTACCATATATAGTGGGGTACTCACCTTATATACTGTAAGTTCTTTATTGGTTTTATAACCATGTCTACCATATATAGTGGGGTAATCAACTTATATACCATAAGTTCTCATTGGTTTTATAACCATGTCTACCATATATAGTGGGGTAATCAACTTATATACCATAAGTTCTTATTGGTTTTATAACCATGTCTACCATATATAGTGGGGTAATCAACTTATATACCATAAGTTCTCATTGGTAAATAACCATGTCTACCATATATAGTGGGTTACTCAACTTATACACCATAAGTTCTCATTGGTAAATAACCAAGTCTACCATATATAGTGGGGTACTCACCTTATATACCATAAGTTCTCATTGGTAAATAACCAAGTCTTCCATATATAGTGGGGTACTCACCTTATATACCATAAGTTCTCATTGGTAAATAACCATGTCTACCATATATAGTGGGGTACGCAACTTATATACCATAAGTTCTCATTGGTAAATAACCAATTCTACCATATATTGTGGGGTACTCACCTTATATACCATAAGTTCTCATTGGTAAATATCCAAGTCTACCATATATAGTGGGGTACTTACCTTATATACCATAAGTTCTCATTGGTAAATAACCAAGTCTACCATATACAGTGGGGTACTTATCTTATATACCATAAGTTCTCATTGGTAAATAACCATGTCTACCATATATAGTGGGGTACTCAACTTATATACCATAAGTTCTCATTGGTTTTATAACCATGTCTACCATATATAGTGGGGTACTCACCTTATATACCATAAGTTCTCATTGGTAAATAACCAATTCTACCATATATAGTGGGGTACTCAACTTATATACCATAAGTTCTCATTGGTAAATAACCAATTCTACCATATATAGTGGGGTACTCACCTTATATACCATAAGTTCTCATTGGTAAATAACCAATTCTACCATATATAGTGGGGTACTCACCTTATATACCATAAGTTCTCATTGGTAAATATCCAAGTCTACCATATATAGTGGGTACTTACCTTATATACCATAAGTTCTCATTGGTATATAACCGTGTCTACCATATATAGTGGGGTAATCAACTTATATACCATAAGTTCTCATTGGTTTTATAACCATGTCTACCATATATAGTGGGGTACTCAACTTATATACCATAAGTTCTCATTGGTTTTATAACCATGTCTACCATATATAGTGGGGTACTCACCTTATATACCATAAGTTCTCATTGGTATATAACCGTGTCTACCATATACATGTATGGTGGGGTACTCTCTGGGATAGACTTTTTGACTTTGTGCTTGTTTTCCATCGGAAATTCTGAATGAATCGATTTCAGCCAATGCATCTGCACTAATTCTTTTTAAACATTTTTTGTTTGAAATTTTAATAAAACTTGTCATGAATACTTGGTACCAACCTAGTTGTGCATGTAGTCTGGAATTAAATGTCTGATCAATATGATTCAAGTAACGTTCTATTTGTAGGTGTATTTTATGTATGTACTACATTGTAATATTAGTCAACAAATAAGTTAAAGAAGAAAATATACTGTTTTGAGGCTTTGTACTTTTGTTTTAAAAATATGCCCATTACCTCTTTATAATGGAAGGTAACTACATGTTTATCAATTTTTTATGGAATTACACTCCCTTTTCAACTTAAAATGCAATGTTTAAGTTTAGGAACCACCTATTTATTATGTTTCCAAACTCTATTGACAAGCTGCTTTGATACTTTGCATACTTGTTAACCATCACAACACCAGCATCTACACCAGAATAGTTTACTCATGTGTCCTAGTTAATGTCAATACATTTTATGATAACAAAACAGTCATTACATATACATTTTACCTTATTATAACAAAATTGTTATTACATAATATACTATGACTATAATATTACTCTTATCAATTATTTGCTCAAGAGTATCTGCCCTTTTCAGCTTATAAATCGGTGTTTAAAGTGTCAGTACCACCCAAATTTTTCAAACTCTATTGACAAATTTGAAGGCTTAGTGCAAAAACTTTTGTATGTGCATGTATAAATTGATGTAGTTACCATATTTTGCACCGAGCCCTCAAACTGCTTTGATATTTTCCTTGAGGATGCCAAAAACAGACAAAGGTCAAGACATAGGTAACCGTTTAGTCTTACCAAGTAGTTAGTCTAGTTTATCTGCCCTTCTTAAAGAAACGTAAAAGTTTTTATACCACCCAAAATATTTACAAACTTGATTTGTATGCTGTAAAATCATGTAATTTTGATGAGACGAAATTTTGTGGTTTTGGTAAAAAATAACATTTCGATCGGACATTAATTTGTGGATTTTGCAATTCAGGTAATACACTCAAAGGCCAAACTTATTGTTCAAAAGGATTAGATTTCGTGCTTGAAGGTGAACCACGAAATTTAATCCCCTACAAAAATTAATGATTTTACAGTATTGCTTTAACACTCTGCATCCTTGTATATTGTACAGTATACACCCAAGAGACAAGCAAGATGTGGCGTCTAGACTTGTACTTGGAGGATTGGCTGTTGGTTATAACAAGAACGTATCGTACCAGGGTCCCTATCCCGTACAGGTTACTATCACACATTCGGAACAACCGTACGATTATACACAAGTACAGGTTGAATATACAGAAAATCTGGAACAACGTTGGCTGGATGGCTTCGAGGTAAGGCCAGTTTTTATGCCCCGTCAACTACTGATGCTGAGGCATGTAGTGATTCACCTGTCCATTCATTCTTTACAAAACTTAGATTTACAAAGTTGATGGATTTAGCTAGTTATTATGGACAAGTCTACCCCCGGGGTACAAACGTTTACTGAACACAGTCTTGTTTAGTCCTGCTATTTGAATAATGTCTGTTCCGGAAAGGTCAATGTCACATTCAAACAACCTTACGATTATACAATAGTACAGGTAGAATACTGGAATGGCTTGGTGAGTTTGGGGTAATGCCAGTTCTCATGGTCCGTCATTTGAATAATTAAGGCATAAATAATTAATTGTTACCCCTGTGTCTGCATCTGGTCAAACGGCTTATCGGAACAATACATTCGTCATTTCTAAATGGTTTGTGAAATTACTTGGTAGAAATGTTCAATTTTAATTGATGGTATGTCATGTATAAGACGCTGATCAGTACCTTCCAAATCAATGTAACACTTGAATTACTTTTTTGGCTAAAATATTCACCATCATGGGTTGACGTTTCATGCACAAGATTGTAGGTCTATGGTGTTAATGTAGATCTACATTGCATTGTGTTTACATTTCTAGATTTGTTGTGCATTTGTTGATTCCCCCAGAGTGTAGAGCTGATAGTTCAATGATAGTATGTCCATTGTTTTGTGTCTACATTTCTAGATTTGTTGTGCATTTTTTGATTCCCCCAGAGTGTAGAGCTGATAGTTCAATGGTAGAATGTCCATTGTATTGTGTTAACATTTCTAGATTTGTTGTGCATTTGTTGATTCCCCCAGAGTGTAGAGCTGATAGTTCAATGACAGTATGTCCATTGTATTGTGTTAACATTTCTAGATTTGTTGTGCATTTGTTGATCCCCCAGAGTGTAGAGATGATAGTTCAATGATAGAATGTCCATCGTATTGTGTTAACATTTCTAGATTTGTTGTGCATTTGTTGATCCCCCAGAGTGTAGAGCTGATAGTTCAATGATAGAATGTCCATTGTATTGTGTTAACATTTCTAGATTTGTTGTGCATTTGTTGATTCCCCCAGAGTGTAGAGCTGATAGTTCAATGACAGTATGTCCATTGTATTGTGTTAACATTTCTAGATTTGTTGTGCATTTGTTGATCCCCCAGAGTGTAGAGCTGATAGTTCAATGATAGAATGTCCATTGTATTGTGTTAACATTTCTAGATTTTTTGTGCATTTGTTGATCCCCCAGAGTGTAGAGCTGATAGTTTAATGATAGTATGTCCATTGTATTGTGTTAACATTTCTAGATTTGTTGTGCATTTGTTGATCCCCCAGAGTGTAGAGATGATAGTTCAATGATAGAATGTCCATTGTATTGTGTTTACATTTCTAGATTTGTTGTGCATTTGTTGACCCCCCAGAGTGTAGAGCGGGTAGGTCTTGGTGGTTACCTACTACAACCATGCAGGGATATGACAGAGGTAAGTTATCTATAACATACAGTATAACCTCTGTAGAGCAACACCCTTTGTGTTATATTATTATTGGTTGTTGTACAGAGGTTGTTGCCCTTGAGAGGTAAATGACCTCTGCTGAGCAACACCCTTTGGGTAACACTAAAATTGGTTGTTGTACATAGGTTTTTGTCCTTGAGAGGTAAATGACCTCTGCTGTGCAACACCCTTTGGGTAACACTAAAATTGGTTGTTGTACAAAGGTTTTTGTCCTTGAGAGGTAAATGACCTCTGCTGAGCAACACCCTTTGGGTAACACTAAAATTGGTTGTTGTACAAAGGTTTTTGTCCTTGAGAGGTAAATGACCTCTGCTGGGCAACACCCTTTGGGTAACACTAAAATTGGTTGTTGTACAAAGGTTTTTGTCCTTGAGAGGTAAATGACCTCTGCTGGGCAACACCCCTTGCGTAACACTAATATTGGTTGTTGTACAGAGGTTTTTGCCCTTGAGAAGTAAATTACCTCTGCTGTGCAACACCCTTTGGGTAACACTAATATTGGTTCTTGTACAGACGTTGTTGCCCTGGAGAGGTAAATTACCTCTGCTGTGCAACATGCTTCGGGTAACACTAATATTGGTTGTTGTACAGAGGTTTTTGTCCTTGAGAAGTAAATTACCTCTGCTGTGCAACACCCTTTGGGTAACACTCATATTGGTTCTTGTACAGACGTTGTTGCCCTGGAGAGGTAAATTACCTCTGCTGTGCAACATGCTTCGGGTAACACTAATATTGGTTGTTGTACAGAGGTTTTTGTCCTTGAGAAGTAAATTACCTCTGCTGTGCAACACCCTTTGGGTAACACTCATATTGGTTCTTGTACAGACGTTGTTGCCCTGGAGAGGTAAATGACCTCTGCTGTGCAACATGCTTCGGGTAACACTAATATTGGTTGTTGTACAGAGGTTTTTGTCCTTGAGAAGTAAATTACCTCTGCTGTGCAACACCCTTTGGGTAACACTAATATTGGTTCTTGTACAGACGTTGTTGCCCTGGAGAGGTAAATTACCTCTGCTGTGCAACATGCTTCGGGTAACACTAATATTGGTTGTTGTACAGAGGTTTTTGTCCTTGAGAGGTAAATTACCTCTGCTGTGCAACATGCTTTGGGTAACACTCATATTGGTTCTTGTACAGACGTTGTTTCCCTGGAGAGGTAAATGACCTCTGCTGTGCAACACCCTTTGGGTAACACTAATATTGGTTGTTGTACAGAGGTTGTTTCCCTGGAGAGGTCAATGACCTCTGCTGTGCAACACCCTTTGGGTAACACTAATATTGGTTCTTGTACAGACGTTGTTTCCCTGGAGAGGTAAATGACCTCTGCTGTGCAACACCCTTTGGGTAACATTAATATTGGTTCTTGTACAGACGTTGTTTCCCTGGAGAGGTAAATGACCTCTGCTGTGCAACACCCTTTGGGTAACACTAATATTGGTTCTTGTACAGAGGTTGTTTCCCTGGAGAGGTAAATGACCTCTGCTGTGCAACACCCTTTGGGTAACACTAATATTGGTTGTTGTACAGAGGTTATTTCCCTGGAGAGGTAAATGACCTCTGCTGTGCAACACCCTTTGGGTAACACTAATATTGGTTCTTGTACAGACGTTGTTGCCCTGGTGAGGTAAATGACCTCTGCTGTGCAACACCCTTTGGGTAACTCTAATATTGGTTCTTGTACAGACGTTGTTGCCCTGGTGAGGTAAATGACCTCTGCTGTGCAACACCCTTTGGGTAACACTAATATTGGTTCTTGTACAGACGTTGTTGCCCTGGTGAGGTAAATGACCTCTGCTGGGCAACACCCTTTGGGTAACACTAATATTGGTTGTTGTACAGAGGTTGTTGCCCTGGAGAGGTAAATGACCTCTGCTGTGCAACACCCTTTGGGTAACACTAATATTGGTTCTTGTACAGAAGTTGTTGCCCTGGAGAGGTAAATGACCTCTGCTGTGCAACACCCTTTGGGTAACACTAATATTGGTTGTTGTACAGAGGTTGTTGCCCTGGAGAGGTAAATGACCTCTGCTGAGCAACACCCTTTGGGTAACACTAATATTGGTTGTTGTACAGAGGTTGTTGCCCTGGAGAGGTAAATGACCTCTGCTGAGCAACACCCTTTGGGTAACACTAATATTGGTTGTTGTACAGAGGTTATTGTCCTTGAGAGTAAATTATCTCTGCTGAGCAATACTAATATTGGTTGTTGAACAAGGTTGTTGCTCTGGAGAGGTTACATTTGTAGTAAATACTGATTACCGGTAGTTCTGGAACAAAATGATTACACTGCTGAAGGGCATTGTTGTTTATCTAAGGAAAGCTGCTCTAGAGGTGTCGATCTTTTACCAAAATTATTAAATTGCTGATGAGAGTTATTTAGACACACAGCTGCACAGTTACTTGTGTTACAATAAGCATGTCTCCCGATTATGGTGGTTGATTAAATGCAGGAAGAATGTGCTTGCTATCATTAACAAATTGGTTCGATTTTGATAAAAACTGCACATGATTAGCTGGTACCAAGCCTATTTATGCATGTTGTTAGTATTGTTAAGATGTTCTAAATGATGTCAGTCTCATCATTAATTGTCTTTAAGTTGGCATAAAAAATTAGCAAGCTTGCCAAAGATATAAAATACCTTTTAAAATAGGTCTTTGAGCTTGCAAAATGCTTGCATAATAATATGTGTGTTTCTAGACTGGATTGATACTAACCATAAAAGAAGACACAACTCTAAAACACAGGTAACCATATCATTGAAAGAGTTTTAAAAAATGGAAAATTAATATTTTTCTCGAAATTTATATAACCGTTAAATGAATTAATACAAATTTATATATTTTTTTTAATTATGCCCCCATTTCGATAGATCGGGAGGCATGTAGCGATTTACCTGTCCGTTCGTCCGCCCGGCCTGGCCCAAATTGACCGTTTCTTCTAGCATGAATATGGCTTGCTACAAAGCTTTCAATTTTGCATGAATGTTGTATATTACCACTCTCCACATGTCTGTATCACCTGACTCCATTTTGACCTTCAACGTGAACTAATTTTGAACTTGGCTTTTTATGGACATGGCTTTCACGGGCGCATAAGCGTTAATCGAACGCAGTCTTGTTTCTTTTTACTCTTCCAATGATACAGTTATCTGTGCTCCAAGTTGGGGTAAACAAGAGGGCCATGATGGCCCTATATCGCTCACCTGATTATAAATGAAGCCCTGCACAATTTAGACTAACAAAGGTAGAGCGTAAATATAGAAACTGGTGACCCCCGGGGCGGGGTCAATTTTGACCTCAGGGGCATAATTTGAACAATCTTGGTAGGGGACCACTAGATGGTGCTACATACCATATATCAAAGCTCTAGGCATTGTAGTTATAGAGAAGAAGATTTTTATATGTTTTCCCTATATAAGTCTATGTAAAACGGTGACCCCCGGGGCGGGGCCATTTTGACCTCAGGGGCATAATATGAACAATCTTTGTAGGGGACCACTAGATGATGCTACATACCAAATATCAAAGCTCTAGGCATTGTAGTTTTAGAGAAGAAGATTTTTATATGTTTTCCCTATATAAGTCTATGTAAAACGGTAACCCCCGGGGCTGGGCCAATTTTGACCTCAGGGGCATAATATGAACAATCTTGGTAGGGGACCACTAGATGATGCTACATACCAAATATCAAAGCTCTAGGCATTGTAGTTTTAGAGTAGAAGATTTTTATATGTTTTCCCTATATAAGTCTATGTAAAACGGTGACCCCCGGGGCGGGGCCAATTTTGACCCCAGGGGCATAATATGAACAATCTTGGTAGGGGACCACTAGATGATGCTACATACCAAATATCAAAGCTGTAGGCATTGTAGTTTTAGAGAAGAAGATTTTTATATGTTTTCCCTATATAAGTCTATGTAAAACGGTGACCCCCGGGCCGGGGCCAATTTTGACCCCAGGGCCATAATTTGAGCAATCTTGGTAGGGGACCACTAGATGATGCTACATACCAAATATCAAAGCTGTAGGCATTGTAGTTTTAGAGTAGAAGATTTTTATATGTTTTCCCTATATAAGTCTATGTAAAACGGTGACCCCCGGGGCGGGGCCAATTTTGACCCCAGGGGCATAATATGAACAATCTTGGTAGGGGACCACTAGATGATGCTACATACCAAATATCAAAGCTGTAGGCATTGTAGTTTTAGAGAAGAAGATTTTTATATGTTTTCCCTATATAAGTCTATGTAAAACGGTGACCCCCGGGGCGGGGCCAATTTTGACCCCAGGGGCATAATATGAACAATCTTGGTAGGGGACCACTAGATGATGCTACATACCAAATATCAAAGCTGTAGGCATTGTAGTTTTTAGAGAAGAAGATTTTTATATGTTTTCCCTATATAAGTCTATGTAAAACGGTGACCCCCGGGCCGGGGCCAATTTTGACCCCAGGGGCATAATATGAACAATCTTGGTAGGGGACCACTAGATGATGCTACATACCAAATATCAAAGCTGTAGGCATTGTAGTTTTAGAGAAGAAGATTTTTATATGTTTTCCCTATATAAGTCTATGTAAAACAGTGACCCCCGGGCCGGGGCCAATTTTGACCCCAGGGCCATAATTTGAGCAATCTTGGTAGGGGACCACTAGATGATGCTACATACCAAATATCAAAGCTGTAGGCATTGTAGTTTTAGAGGAGAAGATTTTTATATGTTTTCCCTATATAAGTCTATGTAAAACGATTAGTAAGGTTGCATAAGACTATAATTACAGCTTAATAATTGTTTAATAGTTTGTAAACATACAATCACTGTAAACGATGATAAACCTAATATCCACATTCTGCATTTAATTTAAATTAAAGCCTCAAAGCTGCTAACAAGTACACATTTCGTAGTTCTACAACTAAAATATAGTAAGAGAGACAACTCTTACATGATTACAACCAGTATAATTACAGAGTACACTCCCTTTGATAGAATGAAAAACAAGGTTTTTCTATTACTTGACCTAGTAGCCTAATTTTTGACCTCAGATGACCCAATATCGAACTTGACCTAGATTTTGTTAAGATGATCATTGTGACCAAGTTTCATAAAGATTAGGCCAAAATTGTGACCGCTAGAGAGGACACAACCCAATTGTTGACGGACAGACGGACGGACGGACGGACGGACGACGGACGAAGAGTGATCACAAAAGCTCACTCTGTCACTTTGTGACAGGTGAGCTAAAAACAACACATTCCCTTTAAGTTGACTAAGAAATATTGATCTTCAGAGACAATTCATGACCAATCTGTCTGTGTACAAAGTAATTATATGTCCCTCTTGTTTCAGGAAACGTTACATTAAGTTACGCAAGTGAATGTTCCATCCACAATGTTGTTGGACTTCGATATTCCTGGAGGGAAACGCCTTGTCCCTTTAAGAAGTGTGCCATATATGGGGCCACTAATGGACTCCCGATGCCACCGTTTACATATCAAAGTGAAACGTTCAAGAAAGTGTTGATGGGACACAATGTGTATAAGGTTAAACTGCTCTAATGTGATAAATTCATTATACTGTAATACCATTGAAGCAATGAAAGCCTCAACATTCCTAAAAGCTGATGCACAGTAATTGCCATATTGTCGAATCTGGTAAATAAGCACATACACTTTTAGTGACACTTTATGCGCTTATTTTCGATATGCGCTTATACTTTAGCCAAATAATATATGCTTATAATTGATATGCGCTTATAGACATGTCGTATGCACCTATTTTTCATACATATCTTATGTACATTTTAACTGGCAGACAAACCCAAAGTAAATACGACAAGTATATGTAATATTTAGGAACATAATTATAATATATTCTTTCAACTTACAATGCTAATAATCATGTACTATAAAATGTATATGGTAATGTCCAATGTCTATAAAATGTATATGGTAATGTCCAATGTCTATAATCGTTCAAGTTATGTTCAACATAAGGCTACCACATACATAGTTACGATGAATACGATGAAAATGCACAAGTATTAACTTTATTTTCTAATGCATATTATTTCCTTTTAATTAATTTAATCCGTTGTATTTTACAGATTTTCACACTACATCTATTTATAAAATTGACACTTGAACTGAAGGCAAACTTAAGGAAAACACGGCGCGCTAACAAATTTTGATATGCAAACTTTTATTGTTTCTAGACAGAGAATGTTTTCTATTCAAAAAGTATGATTATCACAAACGATTAATATACATAAGACGTTTAAACTCAGCTATTCAACAGATAAAAACACCCGTCACCTAAGATACAAACTCAACAATTATCACTGTCTAGTCGATGCATTGGTAATCTGTATTGAATATTTGCCTATTTTCGCGACCAATTTTATGGCAAGGATATAGTATGCACTTATACTCCAATATAGATTGACTGTTAGGTCGTTAGCGCTTATTTTTGACACACGCTTATTTTCAACTATGCGCTTATTTACCAGATTCTACAGTAACATTATTCTGCAGTAGAAACACGGACAATACCTGATAGTCAGGAATAATAATTACTTACTAGTATTTAGAAAAGTAAAAGCAGTAATATATACAAAATGTATGTATAAACGAAAACTCTATTTTGTTGAAATGGACACATAACTTAAAGTCCTTAATTTAAAGACAGTTATCATGCAGTGGTATATATTGTATGATCAGGCAATTCAGGGATTCCCCTTACTATTTGCCTGCTTTGCAAACAAGACAACAGAAAATGGCCGACCGGGTACAAAATTGTTCATTTATGTTTTGACAACTATCTACTCTCAAAATGATTTATATTTACTTGCTTTATAAAGATATTTAAGTTGCTGAAAAGGGAAATGGAACTAATATTAAGTATATCAGAAAGTTGACAATTCTAAATAATTTTAAAATTGTATGACTATAGATTGCTTTTTTGTGACTTAAACTGAATGTGCAAAATCCTCTCTTCTATGATAATGTCAAAGATATTTAAGCACAGGTTAGTTTTTCAAAGAAGGTGTTTCTACTGCACGATCAGGCAATGTTTGGAGGAAGTTTTCACAATCAGGCAGCTGGCTGGGACATCCTTGATTGTCCAGACCAGGCAATATCCAGCGCTGGTCATAAACAAAGTACCCTGTTTCTGATTCGGAAGAATAGATCTAATCATTTGAGTAAATTTGTGTGAGTAAATGAACTTGCTATGCTGGCATAGTTGCTTTGAAATTCCAAATATATTTAGGTAGTACCTGTATAATTATTGTACATAACTTGTCATACATTATATTCTACGCTTCATAGTGTGAACATATAAACCTTGTCATTGATACATTATGCATGGGTATATTACATGCCTCTTATCAATTTCTGCCAGAAAGTTATGCCTTGCCGAAATTGAGATTATATGTTTATAAAATTGATTTATCCTTTAACTGTTCTTCCAAATCCACCGCCAGATTTTGTAAAATCAATTAAAGATATATTCTTTGATTTTTTTATGGAATTCCAAACCTGACAAAATAGCACGTAAATTAATAATTCAAGAATACAAAGACGGTGGTCTAAAAATGATTGACATTGAATGCTTTTTAGACTCACTAAAGATAAGTTGGATAAAAAGAATAATTGATTCCAATGCTAATTGGAGTTCTCAGTATAAGAATGAACTAGAAAAATATGGAGGACTATTATTATTTAAATGTAATATAACAGAACAAGACTGCAAATGTCTTAATATAAAATCTAAATTTTTAAAAGATATATTAATTTCATGGTCTAAGGTTAATACATTACACACGGAAATCCAAATATCAAAACAAATCATTTGGAACAATTCGAATATAAAACAAGAGGGCCATGATGGCCCAATATCGCTCACCTGATTATAAACCCTGCACAATTTTCACCCAAAGGAATAATTTGAACATCTTGGTAGAAAACCACAAGATGATGCTACATACCAATTATCAAAACTCTAGGCAGTGTAGTTTTTGGCAAGAAGATATTAATATGTTTTCCCTATATAAGTCTATGTAAAACGGTGACCCCCTGAGTGGGGCCAATTTTGACCCCAGGGGCATAATTTGAACAATCTTGGTAGAGGACCACTAGATGATGCTACATACCAAATATCAAAGCTCTATGCAGTGTAGTTTTACACAAGAAGATTTTTATATGTGTTCCCTATATAAGTTTATGTAAAATGGTGACCCCCGGGGCTGGGCCAATTTTGACCCAAGGGGCATAATTTGCACAATCTTGGTAGGGGACCACTAGATGATGCTACATACCAAATATCAAAGCTCTTAGGCATTGTAGTTTTAGACAAAAATATTTTTTTTATGTTTTCCCTATATAAGTCTAAGTAAAATGGTGACCCCCAGGGTGGGGCCAATTTTGACCGAGGGGAATAATTTTAACAATCTTTGTAGAGCACTTCTAGCTGAGTCTACATACCAAATATGAAAGCCCTGGGCCAAGCGGTTTCGGAGAAGATTTTTTAAGGTTTCCCCTATATAACTCTATGTAAAACTAAGGGCCCCCGGGGCGAGGCCAATTTTGACCCCAGGGACATAATTTGAACAATCTTCCTAGAGGACCTCTAGCTGAGTCTACATACCAAATATGAAAGCCCTGGGCCAAGCGGTTTCGGAGAAGAAGATTTTTTAAGGTTTCCCCTATATAACTCTATGTTAAACTAAGGGCCCCCGGGGCGGGGCCAATTTTGACCCCAGGGACATAATTTGAACAATCTTCGTAGAGGACCTCTAGTTGAGTCTACATACCAAATATGAAAGCCCTGGGCTAAGCGGTTTCGGAGAAGAAGATTTTTTAAAGTTTCCCCAATATAACTCTATGTAAAACTAAGGGCCCCCGGGGCGTGGCCAATTTTGACCCAAGGGACATAATTTGAACAATCTTTGTAGAGGACCTCTAGCTGAGTCTACATACCAAATATGAAAGCCCTGGGCCAAGCTGTTTCGGAGAAGAAGATTTTTTAAGGTTTCCCCTATATAACTCTATAAACTAAGGGCCCCCGGGGCGGGGCCAATTTTGACCCCAGGGACATAATTTGAACAACCTTTGTAGAGGACCTCTAGCTGAGTCTACATACCAAATATGAAAGCCATGGGCCAAGCGGTTTCGGAGAAGAAGATTTTTTAAGGTTTTCCCTATATAACTCTATGTAAAACTAAGGGCCCCCGGGGTGGGGTCATTTTTGACCCCAGGGACATAATTTGAACAATCTTTGTAGAGGACCTCTAGCTGAGTCTACATACCAAATATGAAAGCCCTGGGCCAAGCGGTTTCGGAGAAGAAGATTTTTTAAGGTGTCCCCTATATAACTCTATGTAAAACTAAGGACCCCCGGGGCGGGGCCAATTTTGACCCAAGGGACATAATTTTAACAATCTTTGTAGAGGACCCCAAGGTGATGCTACATACCAAATATGAAAGCTCTAGGTCTTACGGTTTCAGAGAAGAAGATTTTTGAAGTTTCCTTTTTGAAAATCTATTTTTAGCCTGTGTGACCTAGTTATGCAACGGACTGGAATTTTTTTAACAACTTTGGTAGAGGTCCACCCAAGGAACATTCCTGTTAAGTTTTATCAAATTTGGCCAAGCGGTTTAGGAGGAGAAGTCGTTTGAAGAAATTGTTGACGGACGCACGACGCACAACGCACGACGCACGCCGCACGACGCACGACGCACGACGGACGACGGACATCTCGGTATGACAAAACCTCACCCTGACCACAATGTGGTCAGGTGAGCTAAAAATAAGTAATAACAAATTATTCTATTACAAACATTGGTTCAGAAAAGGCATTCTCTTTCTTGAACACATTTTTGACTTCAGACATAAAACATTCTATAGCTTCGAGCAAATGAAATTTTTATATGAGATTCCAAATGGCGATTATTTGAAATACTACACTCTCATTAAAAATGTACCAAAGGAATGGAAAACACAATTGGATAATTGTAATATGTCATACGATGCACCTAACTACTTGATTGATAAAGTAAATGGGGAAACAAAAATGAATAGATTATCATATAAAACATTAATCAAACAAAAAATACCAACTAAACCAAAATACAAAATCAAATGGAGTACTAATCACCCAATTGAAGATATAGAATGGGAAATAATTCTCACACAATCCTATAACATTACAATAGACACGAAACTAAGAGAATTCCAGTACAAATATCTCATAAACATAATACCAGACAACTCATTCCTACATAAATGTCATCTTGTCCAGTCAAGTCTTTGTGATTTTTGCACCATGCATCCAGATTCAATATATCATACGTTCTGGGAATGTCATATTGTACAAGGTTTTTGGTCGGAAGTAAAGTTATTTTTAGAAGACAAATTTTCAAAAATTATAAATCTTACATTTCAAAATATCTCATTTTGCAACATTATCAACATTAAAGATGAAGATGGACCTATTGCTAACTACATTGTTCTACTTTCCAAATATTTTATATTTAAAAACAAATGCAATAAAAGTGTTCCGCTAATCCGGCAATTTAAAGAATATAGTAACTATAGGAAGAAGCTTGAACACAGTATAGCTATCTTCAAAGATAAAGTAGAAGTCTGTCATAGAAAATGGCAAAAGATAACTTAATTATATATTTCAAATATGTTGGTTTTACCCCACCTATAATTTCTTTCCTTCTCTCTTCATCACTATCCTGCTCTCTTTCTTACTCTTTATACACTATAAATTCTCAAAAAATCATAACGACATACACAGAATATTACGTTATACTATGTAACCAATCTATATAGTTGTATGTGAATGTAATATTGTATGTATATATGTATTACTATATACTGTAAAATCATTTAATTTCGTTGGGACGAAAATTCGTGGTTTTGGTAAAAAAGACTATTTCGTTGGCACTTGAATTCGTGGATTTTGCATTTCAGGTAACAAAACAAGGGTCAAAATCAATGTTCGTTGGGATTAAAGTTCGTGGTTTAAGTGAACCACGAAATCCACGAAATTTAATCCCCCACGAAAATTAATGATTTTACAGTATATGTCTTATGGAAATAAAAACGTTAAAGACAAAAAAAGAATCTATCAATTTCTGCCAGAAAGTTATGCTTTGTCGAATTTTAAATAATAAGTTTACAGTAGAATCTATCAATTTCTGCCAGAAAGTTATGCCTTGTCGATGACTTAGGTACATATTTATAGTACACCTTGTGGATATTTTGTATTACTCTCTGATCTAGCTGTGCTGATAAAAAACAAAGGCCGAAATTAAATAATGAACAAAAAATTAACGTTTGAATTATCCTAATAAATGGTTTGAGGACCTCGTTAATTTGAATGTACATGTATTATAAACAATACTTATACAAGTTTATTCAGAATCAGTTCTACATATGTCACTATAAGATTGTTTAGGTAAAAAATTACTCATGAACAAACAATATTATACTATGCAATCAATATAGTTCAATGCGTACAATAATTGTTATGTATACTCATTGTTTAATAAAAACACATTTAAATCCTTTAAATCCACTTGTAACTATATAAAATCACTAATTTTTTGCTGACTAATTTTAGCTGACCACTGTCCACAATTGAACCGGAATTACATGTAGTCTGAAAATGACTTATTTGTGTCAGTGTAATTCTCTTGACAGTCACTTTTGTCTTTCAAGTTGTCCCATTTAAAGTTTCTATCACATTATCGAAACAATACTTCAAACATAAAGTGATGACATGACCATCAATTTTACCATTTTATAGGAGGCAGAATCTCCAAATGTACAGTAAATGTGCTATTGGCATTGCTGATCATCTGTATACTACATGATAACCGGAACTTTGTACAAGGTGGTTTACCCCCTTAATTTACATGTAGGTACAAACAAATCTTACCTAGTTAGACTGGTTTTGTATTCATATGCAAACACAACTGGCCTTGACTCTATTGTCTAGATATGAATATTCAAGTGACTCAAGGATTATAAAGGTGAAATCTGTTTGTA
Source organism: Spisula subtruncata (assembly GCA_963678985.1). NCBI lineage: Eukaryota > Metazoa > Mollusca > Bivalvia > Venerida > Mactridae > Spisula > Spisula subtruncata. The sequence goes on along the minus strand of OY787674.1, from coordinate 29,623,065 downwards.
CCTACAGATTAGTGGAGATCCAGAGTAGGACTTTTTTGCTATAAACTTCTCATCAGAACATCACTTATTGATTAAGGGGGTTGTTCAAGAGAGGTTGTTTAAATATGAATACCCTTAAGTGCCCAATGGTCTGAAGGACAAGTCGTTACTCAAAAGCCTTGTCTGTTTTGTTATACATTCCATAGTGGGCTATAAGGTTAACATGATAAATTGTATATTTATGTATATAGAGGGTATATTGATGAATGTTCATCATTTTGTGATAACTGCATTGTATTTAACAAAAATGGTTATATTTGTAATAAAACGTGTATGCGGAGTTAGTTTGTTTGTTTCTTTTGAAATCCTTACCAACAGAGTCAAAGCCAGCAATATGGACAAACATGTAAATTATTTCATGTATAGCCTAGCCATGAATTGTTATGTAAATTTTCTGTCATCACTTATCATACGTGAGAAAAGAAAATTATTATCTAATATCGAAAATCAACAAATTTTCTTTTTATGAGTATGTCACTCAGTCACTCAATTTCTCTAAAAACGGTGAATGAGGAAATTCAACTTCAGTTATGACTTCATTATCACTCTTACGTTTTTATCCAAACCTTGGACCGGTTGCATAGCCAAGGTGCTATCGAGCGCCTTTTGGTACCGCTTTGCTATGTACATGTCGATGGCTTAGAATGAGAAGGTCGTAACTACCAAATCGATATTTTGAGAAAACACGGAACAACTGTCTGACATTTACTCTTTACTTATGGTAAAACAAACTTTTACAACTTCATTTTGGTCAACATGACAAGTTCAGATTTTTATGAAAATGGGCTCATAAGAAGCGTCTTGTGATGCTTATTCTAAATATGTATGAATCTTAAAAGGTCGTAAGTGGCACTTCTCATTCTAAGCCATCGATGTATACAATGATATGCTACCAGCAAGCAGTGTTTGCAAATAACATACTTTGCTAGGCAAGTGCTACTGCGCGCTTTCTTATGCAACAGATCACTTCTGTTCCAAAGTCCAAAAAGGGACATAACTCTGCAAAAAAATGATCACAGTTAAGGGACCTGTCCCTATGAGCTTAGCTATTCGCAGTGAACAAATGTGTGAAGTTTCAAGCCATTCCCTTCAATGGTTACTGAAATACCAGCTTACATGCAAATCTTAACACAGGGACACCGACACCAACACATGGGCGAGTACAATAGCTTTCTTCGAATAGTCGAGCTAAATATACAAATTATATATATTTACATATTAAACAACTCATATTTTATTTGTTTAATATAATATCAATGACATCATATATATATTACAATTATCAATCACATTTTGACAAATTGGCACAAGGTGCTTAAGAACAATCAGCACAGGGGTTCTACTGAGGAATATATAATGCCCAATACTGAAAATGTCATACCAGTCTGTTTTGGGTGTCATTTGCACTAACCCTACTCTGGAAATTTTAAAATGTATGATGGGGAAAGGTTGAAAACAAGACTACTACTCCATATACACTGTAGTAGTGTAACTGTCCGGCAGCTAGATCATTAGGTCTGAGACCTGCAATCTATTTGCCAAATATTGTTTGAATAACAAGAGACACATATACCCAATGGCAGACCAATAGTCAGAAATGGTAATGTTCAAGGTGACCTTTGACCTAAAAAACAATAGGGGTCATCTACTGTTGCTGACCAAACTCCATTTAGTTTAAAGATCCTAGGGCAAAGCATTCTCAAGTTTTTGAATGCAAACCATCTGTTCTGAAAAAAATTGTAAAGGTCATTATGACCTTGACCTACTGACCTCAAAATCAATAAGGTGTCAATTACTGTTGCTGTCAAGCCTCCATGCAAAGTTTGAAGATCCTAGGCCAAAGCGTTCTTCAGTTATTAAATAGAAACAATTTGGTCTACCAACCTACCGACTGACATGAGCAAAGCAATATGCGCCCTCATCAAAGATGGGGGTGGGGGCATAATTATGTTCTTGTCACTTCTGAAGACAGAAGTGACAAACTTAATGCTAAAATACCAAGCAACTGCCTGCAAATCAAATGTCTCTAGGTACACACCATGCATGATGAGAAATATGGTTAGAAAACATGAGTACAGAACCTATCGCTAGCCTAGAATTAGAAGGTCATAACTACTACTTACGACCTTATAAGACTAATGCATATTTGAATTATACATCATAAGGGGCTTCTTATGAGCCTATTTTCATGAAAATCGGAAATTTTCATATTGACCAAACTGAAGTTGAAACAGCTTGTTTTACCATAAGTAAAGAGCAATTTTCGTACAGTTTTTGCTTGTTTTCTCAAAATATTAATTTTGTAGTTACCACCTTCTCATTCTAAGCCAGCGATATAACAACATACTCACTTAAACTTAAATAGCACAATACATAAATAGAACTGCAATGTACCTTAAATGTACAGTTAACAGTTTTGTTTCACACTCTAAAACATTGAATAGTCAATGTATTACACACCTAGAGATGCAAATTAGCACATACATAATTAAAGTGTCAATGATCGTATTGAAGATTGCAATATTTCAATAAATAAATTCAAGAAGAAAATTTCTCCGGAAGAAGGTTGTTTTCTTAACGAAAAAATATGTAAGTACATGTAGCATCATAGATATTTTTTTTCTCAACTGTGGTAATAAATATACTGTTAAATCATTTAATATTGATGGGATGAAATTTTGAGGTTTGGGTAAAAAAGACCATTTTGATGGGACGTTAATTTTTGAAATTTGCATTTCATGTAATAAATACAAGGGTCAAAGATATTTTTCGATGGTATTGTGAACCATGAAATTAATCTCCCACGAAAATTAATGATTTTACAGTATGTTGAAAATCATTAATCAAATGACACACTGTTAACCTAGTTAATTACACAGCAGTATATTGAATTAGGATTATTGTTTCGTTTCGGTAAGAATGTGCAATGCTGCATTTGCCTTCGTCTACATGTAATAATATAATATGTATAATATGTCATTCATCGCTATGTATTATAGTGATTCATTTCCTATTCATCATTATGTACTCATGACTGTAAATATGCATCTTAATTTGTGACAATGCTGCTTTGTTTAATTTCGTAGTTACTATTTGTATGATTATGTTTAAACCATTTATCACATGTTTATAATACTATGTTAAATCACTGAAAAGTGGAAATAAAGAGTATATAAAGAAGCAAGAACTTGACTGAATTAAAAAAAAATAGGGAGCAGAAAAACATGTACTTTTGTGTGTCAGAAGACTGTTATGGGATGCTGGAAAAATTCTAATTTTCTGCATGATTGACATTTTTCTAGGAATTTTTTCCTGGAACTGACCTAACAAGTACATATACACAAGAAATTCACATTTAAGCCTATTATGCAGAAATTACACATTTATTTCTCACCCGCACTAACTCCTCACGGAATCTACTACAAGTAGTTCACTTTTCTCCGATTTAGTCACCACAACATTTCACAAGGACACACATCGTTCAATGTTCACCTGTGACAACAGCTCAAGTGAAAAGTTTTTTTTACCTCTAAAAATATTTTTGACCTCTAAAAATACGTGATGGACATACCATGTGACTTTTTGGCTAAGTCTGCAAGTAAAAATATATCAACAAAATGTTTATTTATTTCAACAGAAGGTCCAGAAACTAGTCTCAGGCATCAATGTGATCTGTTTCACAAAACCATTAAGTTGTGTGGGTTGTGCTCTTTCCCTGCTTGAGCGTTGGTGATATGATTCATGATCTCATGAAAATTTGTCAAAGAATAAGATACTAACGGGTGTTTTTAACTTTTTTGTTGACATATTTTTACTTGCAGACTTAGCCAAAAAGTCATGTGGAATGTCCACCCTGAGAATAGTCATAAAATACACAACAGCTGCACTCTTTAGATTGGGAACCGACACCTTGCTGTTAACCACTGCTGATCTCAGGAGGTTTCGATAGCTTCTGAATCTGAAGAGTCATTTTGATACCATTGACTAAATTTTCATAGACAAAATACCAATCATTTTGAAAGAAAATGACCCATTCAAAAATCTTGAAATATCAAGGGTCAAAACCCCTACTCCCGAGACAAAAAAGCTCTGTTACTATCTAAAGTGTTCACCTACTGCGTAATTCAGTTTATTTTGATAAATCAAAAACTGCAAAAACCCTTCCCCACTGCATTACTATCTTGGTCCATTCATTGTCTTATAGAACACTACCTTTCCTATCACGAAGATAGTTCAGAAATAATCCATCACACCACTGTTCTAGAAAACATTGAATACTATGACCAAAATAATATACTGAATGCCATTGCTACACAACACACAGCAACATATGGGCTTTTCCTTTCACCTGAAAATAAAATAGAATTTTCACAGTTTTCATTGTCACAGCAACCGGAATTTTAGTTAAATTGCAACAATAAATTCAGGTATCTAATCCAATACTCTTTAATAAATTATAATACACACCATCAATCATTGATGAGTTCTGCTTAGATTAAAATAAAGTGAGTTGTGTCTAACAATCCAAAGGTCCCCAGTTTAAATCTCGACAAACAATGGAAACCCCAACTGGCAACATAAATGTAGACTCTAATGAACCAAGGAGTCTAAGGAAACGTGCCAAGATTCCTAATGCGATCGTCATACTTATGTAGGTTTATTTAAGTTTCCATAGCAACAACAATTGCTTGAAAATGAACATACATACCAATTCTTGCACATTTCCAGAATATTCCAAGAAAACTGAAAAGATATAAAAAAAATATCATAATTATGGATATGTCTATTTTGTTTTGTCTAATTTTGGCAAAATGTGAATGAAATATTAAGGTTTTCTTCACAAAACCGGTTAATTATTATGAAAAATGAAGTGTCAAGACTTTTACATAGTGAAGAAATGAAAATTTAGTGTTTAAACTTTTTAAACGTTGCGTGGTATAATAGTTGTTATATTAATTCTTTGTAAAACATTTAATTTTACTTGGTACTAGTCAATAAGTTACATCATGTACTTTCAGAACATCATTATCTTTTGATCATTGTCAAATCTAGACAATGAGTGCTCAACAGGAAATAACCGCTCAACATTAATCTATAGTGTGACATCTTTATAATTGCTTATCACCTCAGTTATTATTATTGTTTATTGTTTCTTTCCTGATTTAGATAGTTTTACTTTCAAACAATGATATGTGTTAATTACTTAATATGACATTATCTGTTACATCTTTCCTTTAACAGACAGGTTATCATATCACTTATCTTATCATTCCTGTCTATTATCTGTCATGATCTATAGGGTACCTATATAAGAATACATGTTCATATCACACAGTAAGAATCAATCAGTCAGTTGTAAGATACGTTTAACTTAACTTTAAGGAACTGTCTTTGTGACATTCGTTGTACTCAGTGTGCTTACTTTGTGTAAATGCTAGGACTTTGTGAAATTACTTGACTAAGCTAACTTTGTGACTTACTTATTATTATTTAAGATATTTGCTTACGGAAATACATGTTAAAGGAACTGGTAACTAATTATAATAAATAGTATTCATCAAAAGGATTTACTGGCTTTAGTTGTGATTAAGCTCCACTACCTTACGCGCAGAGAATGGATCGATGCTGTGGCCATTGTTGTTACATTACCGCATGCGAAAGACATAATGCGGGGTGTAATAGTCTGGTGTTAGAATCTCGGGTAGCGAAACCTTCGGTGCCTCATCACTATCGGCAAAGCGAGTGTCAAAGCCATAATCCCCATATTCAATACAGAAGTTGCAACAATTGTTGTTGTGAGCTGCAGCGTCGGAATCAGAATCAACAGTGCGGAAAGTGTGGAGATATTCATAGTGATCACCAAATATGCAAGGCAAGTTCGCGAAAATGTTACATCTGTCACAGATATGGACACTACGCCAGATTGTGTAAATCAAAGAAAGTGATCATCAAGCCAAAAGTATGTAATTCTTCATCAATAAATCTTATTCTGGATAATGTAAGTGAAACGCCTTTTTCATGTATTGAGACTGCAGAGATGATTCGTGAAATGAATTTCAATTCAAGTTTAAGAATATCTCAGGAAAAATACAAAAGTTCAAAATTCAACATGTTTATTGCTACTCTGGAAAATATGAGAGATAAACTGGAAGCTAAAGTCAAGAAACTGACGGATGAAACTTCCCAATACAAGCAAGACATCACTACTTCGAGAGAAGAAACTACCAGTTTGGAAATTTGTAACTTACATTACCGCATGCGAACGACATAATGCGGGGTGTAATAGTCCGATAAAATAAGACCGGCAAAGGTGAGTAGACATTCCTTGCATTACAAACACAGATCTGAGAAAAACTAGCCTATCATATATAGTTCGATTTCGAGCATTGAGCCGTGACTGCACTTTTAAAGTTTAATCCATTCGCCGATAAAGATTGGCGTGGGATTGACTATTCAGATACAAAATGTATGTATAGCACACATAAGTAAGTAGCATATCATTAAATAATGACTATTGAAATCAATAAATCACTGATTACCCGCACAAATAGGCTCGTCTAAAAGGTCATGGCTCAGGGTTCAAAATTGAACATTACCTGTAGTAATGTTTTGTTATTAAATAAATTGAGTTTTGAGTATTGGTTAAATCATACAATTACACTGGGTGAACAGTGGTGTAGTGGTTAGCACTCACGAAAGCCAATCAGGAGTTCCCTGGTTCGAATCACTGTCAAGGTATTTGGAATGTCACAAACGCTTTTTAGTGTTTCCCTTCCAGCTAGAGATTAAATGGTGGAAACCCAGAGGTTATCTTACATGTATATGTGCTATACACTGGGCACATTAAAGACCAAAGAGAACCGAATTATTCCTTAGGTCAAGAGCAAAGACAGCATGCCAAGATTCCTCATATCACACAAACATTCTGTCTTTTCCCTTGAAGCTAGAGGTAATCAAAGGCTAATTAGACAAGGATGAAACAGAATGGTCATACACTCTGGCTATCTACATTGTAGGTTGAATGCATAAAAATACAATTACCCCTGTTTGTTTCTATCCAGTAAGCTTGGAGCTATTGATCGGATGTACGCACATGTGCATATCAACAACAGTACCACTGTCAACAAACTTTGAAAATTGAAAATGGCAGACTGAAAGAGATAAAGTATAAAGCAATCCATGAAGCTTGAACAAAAATACAAATTCCCTAAAATGAGTTTCAGTTTTAACCATTGTCCAACATACTTGACTCTTACAGCTACTACACTAGATGGAGCATCAATAAGCAATTTAAAAGAAGCTCCAAGAAGACAGCACCCTCGTCTATAAACTAAATGTATGTCTAACAGGTTTATTTGTACGTACTGTATCTCTTAGCGATCTGTTGAAGTTTCGTTGCAACATAGTGGTCACAAATGGAACGTTTATACAACCTTATTTCAACGTTGGCACGCAACGTTTTTTCAACGTGGTATAAACATTCCTGTGCCTGCTGGGTCTAGGCCAAGCCAGAGATTATCAGATCCCTGGTGTTGTTAAAGAGATGTTGCTCTACAGAATTCCACTTTTAAAAGGCTGTACTGTTCAAACATCAATTGAAATACGTTTTGTTGTTTTAGACTTGTAAACTGAGTCTACGTGACTCCCCCAATGGTTTTGACTTTAATGGAAGATGGAGTCAGATCAAATCCAAAGACTTATGTCTTTGATCTGATTGGCTGTCTTGGCGTGTTTTGACAGCCCAGTTTCTCTTTATTTCCCAGAAGCCTAACAATGAAGGAATGCATTCTGATACAAACTTACATAAAGTATTAATGTTCAACTTAATAATAGGCGTTTAATACGTACAACATTAAATAATAATAAATTGATGTCCATATCCGAAAACTGGTACACTTAGAAAAAGTAAAACACTCATTATTCCTATGCATATAAACGTATGACGTTCGTTTAGTTAATTAATACATTGAATAACAAGCACATGTAAAACGATGCATGTTATTTTAAAGGAGTATCGCGTTATTAAACGTAAAAAACCAAGTTCTTACCATTTTGACGTGTTTACGGGTTTCGAATAAAAACCAACATCCGGTACAGATTACAGATATCAGCTACAGTTGTTTCCCTTTTTCTGTATTTGTTGGCTACTATATTGGGCTCACTCTCTGGGTCGTGGTTAATCAACCGATGTCGCTAGTTTTTAACAATGTGCATTACAAAATAGAGTTTCAAAAGATACAAATGTTGTTTTAACAATTTACTAAGTTATTTAAATTTGCTAATAGGAGTTTATAAGGGGCCATGGACACAGAAATTTAGGTCTTTGGACCCCCACCACAAATCACAATTACACAACACATAACTAAAAACGAGAATACGTTCTTAACCACTGAAAAACCAAGTCACAGCTGTCTGAAAGTCGATAGTCCAAGTCACAGTTGTTAAATGGCTAAAATACTCTTTAGCTATAACACAGATATATTATTTAGAATGTCTATGGCTATAAAATGTTAAATGACATAGTTCCTGCTATAAATAAAACTTAATTACCTAGTTTCAGCTATAAAAGCAAAAATTGCCTGCAAACATCTGTAACAAATATATATGACCATCCATATGAAGACGGGAATAAAATGCTGAAACTATATCTTCTTTTATGACGTCATGTGACCATGACTCACTATTTCTTCGTACTAACCTACTTGGCAGCCAACCTACTTAGGGTTGCAGTTTGGGAGATTTTTTCCCTCGTTCTTTATTTTTTAACCCGAAGAAGGCTTAAGCATAATTCCATAACGTCGGTGAAATCAATATACTAGTGGAACCACATCCGTTGTTATAAATGTTAGTTCGTCATATTTATTTCTTGTGTTCAATTCTTTTACAAAATGTATTTAAGAAGAAAATCGTCATTGGATACCAATAGCATGTTTTTACTTAATAATTGACACAGTGAAAATGAATAAATATTTCTGTATGAAAAAATTGCTATATTCATCCTTAAAAACGTGCCCTCACACTTATTTATAAATGGGGGCATATATATAGCAATGGTGCTGTTCATCCGTATGTAGGTATGTAACGCAAATCTTCCTTACAAACCGTTTACCAGAGTTATGGAGCTTTGTTACTTTTACTATTCACCCCGATTGGGACACCCGTGTCGTTGGACACATTTCTAGTTATTTTCATTTAGTATCTTAATTTAATCTAGAGCTGGGTCCAAAAGAAGAACCAATACTTGAGGTAGAATACCCGGAATGGCCAAACTCCTTTTGAAGAGTACTCAAGTTCATTCTAAAGTGTTTATCGTTTCAAAGTTTTGCAACACAAAATCGAGCTAAGCAGCGTACATGAATAAAACGTAAACTACCGGTAACTTTATCTCTGAAAACGAAAAAAAATCGTGTTTTTTTGTGTTTTCAACGATAGTTACCTGTGTCTTAAACATGTGTAGGGACAAGGAATACTTGATACATTTTTTTGTAATCATAAATGCCCAAGACGTCGTGTGGTTCTCGTAGTTGTTAATTTTCTAAACTAAGTTGCTAAACATTTGGCGATCTTAGGGGAAATATCGGGTGGAAATTGATAATTATAAGTTATTTGTTATCTTAGGAGGAAGGAAGGATGTTTCGATTGCCCAAAACATAGTTCGTGTGTACGCAAACATCATAAATAAAACTTTATTGATAAAATAAAGCAACAGAAAGAGCAAAGTAAATAATGTAAATTATTAAAAGTAATGATATTATTCAAATTCCAGACGAAGCACGTGACTTTATGCTTTGTGCATTCAATAGTAAGTAGAGCAAATTATTAAAATGCAACAAATGGTGGGATTCGAACTTGTAATCATACTGCAAATTTCAAATATTATTTTTTACATGTCACCGATTGTAGAGCAATACCACAGCATGCTTATAATTAACCATCCTCTATAATGTCTACCAGGAAACTCTACCTGGAAACTAACCAGAAAGGTGTGTGATATCAAACAAACAACTGTCTCCAACATTTTCTGATTGGCGAATTTGTTGGCGCAAAGTAAAAATTACCCAGAGCATGCAGCGGAAATCATGGAAAAGGTTCTGATGTAAAGCGTTATAATGTCACGTCGACCATACATAACCACGAAACGGTAATTCGAAATGAAAATCACGTTAAAGGTTTTTGTAGTTAACTGCGCTAAACTGACAATCGATATCTTAGAGACCTCAGTAGGTATCGTATCTTTGAAATCAGCATGGCTACTGAGCGTAATAAATCACAGTTTGCACACGTCATATGGACTCACTGAAAAGGTGTTGGCTCATGGAACTACGCATCGGCAATATATACGCATGAATTATATAGAAAGGTACAACAGATCGCTAAGAAATACAGTACGTACGAATAAAACACACCGAAACAAGTATTTAGGCGAATTGAATAAGCTGGTCCATAAAAGAAATTGGATTTTACACTTAAATATTTGAATTTTCTTACAACGATTCCACGATGGGTAAGTAAAATTAGAATCCTTTCTTTTACTATTTATCGTATTTAGGAGAAATTTAATTTAACTGTTGAAAGTAAAACTTGCATCTCAAATTGAAATTTTACAAAAAATACGTAGCTGGGTTAAAGATAAATCTGAGGATTGGGCTCTTGAACTTTTCTATTATGTTTTTTTTTAATTACACTTTTGCAAGACTTTCAATGTTCTGTGTCCCTGTGTTTTGTTAATTGTGATCCAAAAGTAATGCCCGGTCTAAAGAATATGTTAAAGTGTCTTAATAGTTTACAGCAGTTAACTACATGATGTACATGTATATTAGTCTGTCTAACATACCCTATGTTTAGAAAGACAACTCCTCAATCTACTCTTTTCTCATGAAATTATTTCCCTTTTCATCCTCAAACATAGGATAGATAATCAAGCCCAAAATAAAATCTAGCGAAATTTGAAAAATGTTATGCTATTTGATTGATAAAATATATTATCTAGTTGAGTGGTCAGACTAGATGTACGAGATATTTAATATTTTCTCAAGAATAGATTCTTGTTGCTATTTTCGGAGATGACCTCGGTTAGACTGGTACCGCCGTCCGCTTTGAAGTACGGGAACCGTTCAATTTATAGCCGAGACAGTGTGTATATAGACAAGATTTCGGTCTCCGGTGGTTTTCTTTGTGACGCGTAGTCACTAGGTCGAGATTGTTTGACTAGTGTGTATATAGTGTTGCGTAAGCAAGGGTAGCTGACGGTAAGTGATATAGATATCATACAGCGAGTTCTATGGACATTCATTACATAACGTGGTAAAGGCTAGATTCACAGACTTTTTGAGAGAAATAAAGTTCGCTTGCCTGTTCGGCACCATTGGTCGAACGTTTATATGTTAAATGTGTTCATTGATTTTTGGAATCGCCTTCTATTGTCGCCACTTCCCGGATGTGTTGCGGACCTAAAACACATATCCTTACACCTATCAAAAATAGTTCGGCGATATTCAACTCGGAACATGAAACTTTCAAAATATATTTTATTCCAATAATTTAGATCAACGTAATTTACAAAACTTTGAAAAAATATAAATCTTTGTTTGTTACAAAAGTATTTCTTGGCATTTCATTAAACAGTATTAATTCTACATACAATGTATTTACATTTGTCGTAAATTAATTATGTACCGTATCCCCCCGTATAAACGCCCCGGGGGCGATGCATTTTTCAAAGGGGATGGGCATTTGTTCGAGTACGTTTCACTTCAGTTTTTGCAAAATTTTCCCGTCGTATCGCGAATAAAAATATCCCATATTTCTTTACACTGTATATCATCAAACTTAATAAGTCAAAGGCCAATTTGAACACACATTTTATACAAAAAAAATTATACACATTCATGAAATGCTTTAGAGTGTATACGGTAGTACTACTTTCACAGCTGGATTTATCAATACGCGATCGGCGGAGATATCTCGGGTCTCAACTAAAATTACGTCATAGGAATGTTATCGAAACTAATATGTAGATCTTCAATTTAAGAGATGCCTGGCAAAACGTACACGGCGTCTTTTTAATTGAATGCGGAAGATAAAGGTAAGCACCACGTCAGTAAATTGTTCAATGTGGATAGTACAGTTTGTTGTACGTGAATTTTAATGACGCGCGGTGATTAGTACATGATTGACTGTTATATTGATTTATAATTAGAAGCTTTGCATTTGGTGACGAACGTCAAAGTATGAACTTGCAAGTTAACATAGGTGAGACCACAGAAAAAGTAGTTTGATTTATAGCAAATGGGTTTTCATAATTTATGTTTTGCTGTGCTGCTATAATAAAAGTCCTATCAATTATGAAACACCCACGTATTATTGTTCATTACACTACATACAACGGAAGTATCGCCTTCCAACAGTACTTTGGTTCATATTTGAAACCCGTTACAATTACGTTGAATATGGGGAGATGATTAACCACTTATATATCTGAAAACCAAACAAGACTTTGGTGCTAAAATAGACAAATATGGCTATCGACGGTGATGACTTAGCGTTTGGTCGTGGGAAGCTTGATAAATATATCCATAGACATTCTAATATATATCTGTGATATATCGAGACAGCGATTGTTTTATGTTATGTAAGCTAGGTTACCAAACGGTTAGTGATAAGCGCTCAACGCTTAAATACTAAGAGAAGTATAGTCAGTAGTGGTAATAATTATGTATTAACTAGCTGTTGGAACATACATATAGCGTTGGTGTGTCATTAGTTCTGGGTACCATAACTAAATGATCTTTTTTTGACTGACGTCGATGAATTGGAATAATCACTTAAATGGAATAATCATCGTCTAAGAAGCTTGGACTAGTGTGTCATATGCCCTCATATGCTTTTGAGTGGAAAAATAATTTTCTGACGGCAGGAACAAAGACCTAAATTACTGTAATTTAGGTCTTTGGCAGGAACAAACCCTGTTCTTTCAGCGCCGTCGGCGTTTTGATTATCATTGAAAACTTTACCACAGGTGCAAGATACAAAATCAAATTTGGCTATTTGATTTTGTGTCTTGCACCTGTTGACTTTACTTACATACCCGCTACTAACTTACTACTAAAAACTATATTGACGGCTTTACGAGTTCCGTTATTTATTGAATGAGTACTAGCTTTACACCTGACCCCACCGGTGTGTGTGTCAATTTCTTCCCTACAGAAAGCCCCCGTAAGTAGCTTGGTAAAAAGTTGGAATATTTGTGAATAGGGTTAATCTATTATTGATTAAAACATTATAATAAATGCTAATGATCAGATTTATTAAAAATAAGTTTGCGTTTATTCGCAATTGTGAGCGTAGATGCACAAAATTAGAAAAAAAATCATTTGACGGTGCTGCCTGTACAATTACCACGGATTATTTATCCCACTAAATATTTTTTAGGAAATGCAAGAAAGAGTCAACTATTACATTTAGATGATGATGCATCAAGCGTAAAATTTGTATGACATTGTTTATATGATGGTAGCTTGAAAATCAATCCAAATAGTTAAGTGACACTCTACAGCTCTACGAGTAGGCAAGCTTCTAGTAAATTATTATTGGTGGCACGGTGGTCTAGTGGTAAGACGCTAGACTGCTGATCGAGAGGTCCCGGGTTCGATTCTCGGCCGGGACACTTGGTCATTTCAGAAACGCTATTTAGTGTTTCCCACCCAACTAGAGATGATCCTGGTTGGTAACCCAGGGGTAGTCTCGCGTGTATCGGTGCTTTACACCGGGCACGTTAAAGAACCAAGGAATCTATTCGAAACGAGCTAGGGTATCGCACCCGGATTCCTTGTATCTCACTTCTGTTTCTTCATTGATTGTCTGCCCCTGCCAGACACTGCCAATAATATCTCGGCCGTTGTGTATATGCCGAAAGGTCCTACAACGTATTTATCCAGATTATCCAGATTATCCAGAAGTTTGCCTTAGTCAAACAATCTTGACTTAGAGACTACTCCTCTCTTTCGTCAAGACCCATTATGTACTTAACCGATCAGAATTCGAGTTTCATGAATTCTGTCTTTTCGGCAAAATTGGAGCAATTTTCGGCTTTGAACATGCTAAATACATATCTGTGTAATCAATAAATCGATAAATAAATCGGCACGTGTAATTTAGGAAAATTTAATGTAAGCATAACTGTGAGTATCCGGTACGCGTATACCGCCCGTATAGATGAGCGCAACACGTGTAATTCATACGCTAACTGTAACGTTGTGCGAATCGCTAAGCGAGCAGTAGAATTAATAACTTATTGTATTCTGTTCGTAAGTCATCAACTATCAGTTTACAAGAAGAATCAGCTCGATTTGTTAACAAATCTTCGTTAATTTACATCACTGTGAAAACCAAATAGTGCCGAAGATCTCCCAGCATCCTCCATTGTTCTAGAAACTCATGCCATCGAGTATTCTGATTGGTCGATAGGCATATGCAATTTACATTTCAACAACAAATAGCCGTGATGTGGAATTTATAAGTGCGACATCGTCATGTTAAAATTGTCGGACAAACAAATCGCTGAGTGTTTTATGGATGTTTTTGGCGCAGATAGTGAGAAAAAGGGTTGATCTTCGTGGTCATGCTATATGTTTCATGGTATTTACAACTTTTCATTCACCTTTTCAAGTGCCGATAAAAATTTGATCGCAACCCCCCCCCCCCCCCCCCCCCCAGATATATCCCACATCTGCATTGGAGATAAAGGTCAGAAATTAAAAAATCTCCTAGCAGATTGCCCCACATCTAAAGTTTGCCTAGACTCTAGACAAGAGTGTCACTAAACTATTTATTTCAGCCTGGTTATGTCCTGGCCTATGACTCTAGGACGGGCTTGTTTTGTATCTTAACTGTACGTGTTGGATTGGTTCGACTAGTCTCAGGGGTAGGGATTTGATTTGTCCCAGTTTCAAACCGCTTAATTGACTTGGTCACTTAATACCAGTATCTGATTATAAGAGCTAAAAATCAGAAATTCGAAGGAAGCTCCTAGAAGACAGCCCCTCACCTAAGATTCGATAAGCTCTATACTTGGGTGAATTTAAGGGGACGAGAAACACGTCCTGTCTTCAAGTAATGCACAAGTCCATTGAGTGATTGACACCCCCCCCCCCCCCATAATCCCATAATAGGGCTGGGGTCAAGGGAGAAAAGTTCCATGTTTTTACCTGTCCAATGTCCTGCACTGCCCTGTGAGTGCGGGACTTTTGTATTGGTGGTGTTTTTAATTTATATATCGTGTGACTACTTACTAGGGGCATTTTACCATGGTAGTGAAGGCATCATGAATCACGTCCGACTAAACGGTCCTTTCGGACATTTTGAGCATCTTGCTGCATAGTTTGACGATGGCAACCATTTCTCTCAGACCAATGTCTGATAGTATCTGAGGCTCTCAAAGTTTACCTAGCTTTGCACAACTTAAATTAAAAACATTTGACTCTTTTATTGTCTTCGCCATGTTATCGGTACATTCGAAATACCGGACATTAACACGGTGTCTAAATGCTGCAGGGTTCCTAATAAGCATTTATTGAACGCAGTCTTGTTTATCATAAGTTAACGCACCATAATGGCATCAATAAATGCCTACTGAATGGTCTGAGATATACAGGATGTCCTCGAGGGTGGGGACAGCCATCATGATCCATGGGTCCTTACTGTGGAGATGGACTCATGATACTGATAGGTGCCAAATAAAGCGTACATAAATACTTACAGAGGTGACAAGTTTTTTAGTTTAATATTTGATTTATTTTAGGGCTAGTGGCATGAATGATTGCGACTTTATACGCGTTTTGACGAAGGATCATGAAGAATGTTTCCTGCTAACCAAGCTGAAGCGAGGCGGACATGAGGGATTGGAGCTGACACTTTGTCATGAAGGCAAAGTATGGACTGGTTCAGGTCAGTTAGACAGTTACTTAGTTCTTATACTTGTACCCTAATAGTTATGTACAGCCGATTACTTCACTATGTCTGTGAGAGGCAACAAAGAGATAATAAATTATAATGCACAGAAATTCAATTCCACAGTCAAATTTGATACTTGGTTGAATATGCATTGCAGTTAGTTAAGATTAAAGAAGTTTGATTATGAATTGCAGTTAGTGAAGAATTTTGACTATGCTTTACAGTTTACTGTTAGTAAATATTTTTGATTTTGCTTAGCAGTTAGTGAAGAATTTTGATTATGCATCGATTTTTGTGAAAAATTTTGATTATGCATTGCAGTAAGTGAAGAATTTTGACTACGCATTACTGTTAGTGACGAATTTTGATTATGCATTGCGAGCTAGTAATTTTTTTTGATTATGCGTAGCAGTAAATGAAGAATTTTGATTATGCATTGCAGTAAGTGAAGATGACATGGACAATTTAAGCTCCCGGTTAAAAATACAGTTTACAAAATATGTGAAGGAGACTGTGGAAGCTTTGACGAACAATTCTGAAGGCAAAACTGTGTTCCAGTACCAGTTAAAACGTCACAAAGACAATGCTGAGTTTGCTTGGAAGAAACATATTCCAGATGATGATATCACAGTAAGTTTTTTTGTTGTTTGTTGTCTAAAAATCGTCCGGTGTCCTACAGTTCTGGAATAATGCCGAACTCCAGATTGGCTGCATTAGAAAGAATTATCTTTCCTGCGTAAGTAAAAGTTATTTGATGAAAATATTCAAAGAATGGACAAGGTTATGGTCATTTGAAAGTCCATCAACTAAATTGTAACAATGTTTGAAGCCTAGGTAAGGTGTTGGGATGTGTTCTTATGGCACCTAAAACCAATTTGCTACTCGTTTTCAGGATTGGGAATTATGCCATAGTAGAACGCCTGAATCTTAGGGGTTTAGTCAAATTAGTGGTAAAGGTGCTTGCCTTCTTATCAGCCCCCCTAGGTTCATATCCACGTGGAGGCACTCATATATATATATATATATATATATATATATATATATATATATATTGCCTGCCATGTTTCAGCAAAAATGTGATTGCCTATGGCAAAAAAGGCTATACTTATACTTAGATGCCTACTGCCTCATTTCTACACACCTGACTTTGAGTGACTTTCCACCTTGCATTCATCAAACTTGTTAAATAAATATCACTCATGTTATGTTCTGTATTTATTATTCATAATCTCTGTAATTTCAGTTTCAGTTAGGCAGTGTGACATTGAAGCCTCGTGCTGATTCCGCCCTTGTTATAACGCGCATCTATAATCACTGTATTGAAGGCATAGATGAACTGAAAACAAGAATTCATACTCTGGAGACAGATAACCAGAGGCTCTCTCAGGAACGGATGAACGCTTTAAAGGTGGATATTTATATTTACAGAGGTCCTCATGGGTTTCATTTGACTCAGGAGTCCATGTAGGGGTTTAAGTGGGGAGCGGTGGCCTAGAGGTAGGGCGCGCACTTCGGGATCGAGAGGTCCCGGGTTCGATCATCCTCTGGACCACTGGTTAATTTCTCTGAGCAAAACCCACAGCTCCACTCCACCATGGTTTAAAATGGTACCTGTGAGGGC
Organism: Spisula subtruncata; assembly: GCA_963678985.1. Lineage (NCBI taxonomy): Eukaryota > Metazoa > Mollusca > Bivalvia > Venerida > Mactridae > Spisula > Spisula subtruncata. The sequence goes on along the minus strand of OY787674.1, from coordinate 29,605,454 downwards.
AGTGTCTATTCCTGGGCGCCGCAGATCGATGTTGGCTGCCACACCACAGGAGAGAAATAGTCTCCCCAGGGAGACACGAGTGTAGGTTTCCATATGTAGCCCAATGACCAGGGGAAGTTGAAATGTCAAAGGGTGCTTGAGTGGCCTAACAGCTGAAAAGAGCCCTAGAAAATGGGTAACTTTTTTCTTAACTTAAGTTCTAACCCTAGAAATTTCCAAAAAAAGTGGAATTTAGAACTTTAGAAGATATTGGATTGAAGAGTCATATTTCATAAAAATTACCGATATTTTGCCTTTAAAATGGTAAAAAGTATCAAATTGACCCCCTTCAGATTCAGAAGGTACTGGATCCCTTGTCCTACAATTCCGGAATGATCTGGAAAATCTGGATACACGTGTATCTGAACTAAAAAAATGAACTATTTTGCAGAAAATACCAACTTAGAACTTTTGACTGTATTATGCTCATTTTTAATTTGTTGTTTAATTTATGAATTCCATAATTTCACTCTTGTATCTTTGTTATCTGATATTGTCCAGGGCTTTTTTTGCCAAAATTGTGAAGAAGCCCTAGTCTGTTAGATTTGTGAAACATAAAGCGCGATTTTTCTTAAAATTGTGAAATTCAAGCGTTGTTTTGCTTTTGAATTGTGAAAGAGGAAGCGCGATATTGACTTTAGTAAATTTGTGAAAAGCAATTTACAACTAATATTTCCCTTTATTTTGTAAAGAAAATCACTGAAGGCTTTACATATTTCATTATTTAATGTTTAAGCTACTCTGGTTTTGTCAAATTCAAATTGTCAAAAATTTTGGGCACGGGCAAGTGGCATTTATGTGGTTTGTGAAACTGGCATTTTGGAATTGTAAAGAACCCTCCTTCAAATTGTGAAGTAGCCTTATTTCGGCCTCTGTTATATAGTGAAAAAAGCCCTGATTGCTTTAATTTAGATATCTACACATAGATTAGATACCAAATTGAGGCCAAAATCTTAGGCAGGCTAAAGTTGTCTTTTTGTGGACTGTTTCGTTCCCCAGAACAACTCGATATTGCTGTTGCATAAATCTGGCAGTTAAAGCATTAATAAGTCAATCACTTTAAATTTGAATAGGTCGTTAGTCATAAAATTTGAAATGATTTCAAACACTTACTGCTATGTATTGAGACTTCACAAAAATGGCCATACTCTCAGTCCAGTAAGGTGTTTCAAATTGCCGGATTTAAAAAGCAGTAGACATGTCCGTCGGACTTGTAATTTGTGAATATCTGATGTATGTATTTTATTTTACCAAACAGAGACTTGAAAAGTGTGTTGTGGCCAAAGAAGAGCTGGAAAATGATTTGTACTCAAAGGTAATTGTAGTGTTGTTTATAAGCTGGTTCATTGACATGGTCAGACTTGTACTGACATTTTACATGTTTAATACATGTAATAAAGCAGCACCTTTTAGAAAACTGCAAGTATGGGCCATTGTATTGAGGTTGTTGCTCTACAGATTAGGGACTAAACTCCATTGATGGTAAAAACACTTTTGTAGACATTTTAATCTCAAAACTATGTTTTACGAATCCATTTATAAGTATTCTTACAAATTATGCTGCGATCAACGGCGCTATTGATGAAAACTGTCGAACATGTTCTACCCTCAGTTGCGGCTTTTCTCAGCATTTATACACTCCAATGTTAAATGTATATCTTACTGCATTAGTCACACAATAGATTTTAAGGGTTGATAAGGTAACACACCGACATTATTCTAGATATATAAGGCCAGATTCTTATATAAATGTATTAGGTCGGTCAAGCCAAAAATATGCGATTTTAAGAGAACTTTTTGATAAATTTTGCTATTTACCATCTGGAGTTGAGTCCTTTTGAATATATGAGTACAGGTATATGTCCACTTAGGGAAATTTTGAATGTTTTCTTATAGATTGTTGCTCTGCAGGGTGCTGCTCTGGAGAGACTGTACTGTATATCTTTTAGCTCTCTTTTTCTAAGAGCCCTGAATTATAAATGGGAGATGAATTTAACTGCCAAAAGTCGCCTATGATACTGTAAATCATTTATTTACAATGGGATGTCACGAAATTTCGTGGTTTTGGTTTAAAATGCCGTATCAATTGGACATTAATTTGTGGATTTTGTATTTCAGGAAATGATACAAGGGTCAAAACTATTTGATTTTGTGGTTGAAGGTGAACCACGAAATTTAATCCCCCATGAAAATTAATTATTTTACAGTATATGGTTTATTTAATCATTTGACAAGTTGACAGTTGTATACCTTCACATGGAGTTAAATGTCAGTGTTAGACTGGGTGATAATGACTTACCTGTTAGAAAGGTTAGAGTGCTAATTAAGTCATGGAAGGTAGGTTAGGTCTTAAGGTGATACTGAGACCGGGTGCATCAACCTTGTTCATGATGAGGATTGCCTGCTAGACTATGGTACTTTGTTCTTTCATTATAAGCCGTTAGGATAGTCTTGCCGACGACCCTCAATTTGTTTAACTGTGAAAATGGTATAAAATCAGTATGGACAAAAAATCTCCTGATTCTAAATGTCTTCTACCTAACTGCTACAACTTCTTTATTACTGGATCATATTCGTAGTCACAAAACTGCTACAACTTCTTTATAACTGGATCATATTCGTAGTCACAAAACTGCTACAACTTCTTTACTACTGGATCATATTCGTAGTCACAAAACTGCTACAACTTCTTTATTACTGGATCATATTCGTAGTCACAAAACTGCTACAACTTCTTTATTACTGGATTGAAACATATTATATGGGGTCCATTTTCTTAATTAGATCATTTACTACAAGTCGGTGTTGGTGTTGGTTTTGGTGTAAAATTCTAAAAAAATCAGTTTTTCAAGTCTTCAATGGAATGTATAGTATGAGATTGAGAACATGTTTATAATCACTGGGCCAGGGGCATTATTCACCAACGTCGTAAGTCTAAAACTCAGACTTAGACTGAAAAATGTCATTATTCATAATCACTGGCATTTTTTTGAAATTAGATTTAACTATGTGAAATTTTATCTGACTATTTGTTGTTACCCACTAAATTTATATCAAAATTGGTACATTTATAACAACATGAGAGCGAATAGAACATTTGACAATGTTAAGTCTAAGTCTATGTTTTAGACTTACAACATTGGTGAATAAGGCCCCAGGAGGTAAATGTACCGTTGGCTGAGCAGAGGCATGTGTTAAAGTTGACTTTAACGTGGTACGTTACTATTACAGTTCAGTGTTGTATTAAACAAGAAAAAGGAGAAGATCAGAGAATTGAAACAAGAAGGTATATACCATTCAAGCCGTAATACAATTCTATATAGCTGGGTAATACAACCGATTTTGCCACCTGCTATTTTGCTTGCCTGTTCGTCTGTCCCACTCAAAAATGAAAATGTTAATGAAAACTTTCCAGTTTTTGAAACTCACTATTTTTCAAGTCCAAATATTGGATCTTGAACAAACTGCTCCGGACTGATTCTTAGACCCTGATGTGATGGGACGGCACAAAATTTTTCCATGCTTAATAACCTGAAACCATTGGTGGTACTTATTAGTCAACTACCGGATTTCAACCTGAGGGGACTATAGGTTTGCGCTCCTTCAGTCCGTCAAGAAATCTGGATCCTGCCATAACTCAAGCAGTTTTCATTCTAGGTTTATGAAACTTGGTATGTGAATAGGGACCAATAAGGAGATTATGCACATGGTTGCTATGGATACGAAAACACTGAATTTAGTGAAAACACTTCAAAATCTGGACCCTGCTATAACTCTTTACAGTTTTTTATTCAGATAAAAATAGTGGTTACCATGAAAACATAAACATTGAAAACTGATAGTGGACTTCCGTTTTTCTTGTAATTTCTAATCACTTGTTAATATTTGAACTGCTTGATAGTTTTGTTTTTTATTTTTAGTTGAACAAGGTGTGTCGAGTCGTGGACCTGATAGTACAGCAACAGCAGCAATAGCAGGTAATTAGGGGTTTCATTCGTTAGCAGGTAATTAGGGGTTTCATTCAGTAGCTGGTAATTAGGGGTTTCATTCAGTAGCTGGTAATTAGGGCTTTCATTCAGTAGTAGGTAATTAGGGGTTTCATTCAGTAGCAGGTAATTAGGGGTTTCATTCAGTGGCAGGTAATTAGGGGTTTCATTCAGTGTGGCAGGTAATTAGGGGTTTCATTGAGTGGCAGGTAATTAGGGGTTTCATTCAGTAGCAAGAGCCCGTTGCTTAACATGGCACTATCGAGTGCTTTTTGGTAGCGCTTTACTACGTCTCTTAAGGTGTGCTACCAGCAAAAATGATCTCTGATTCTGCCTTAAGCATACCGTTTCCAATCACTTTGCTAGGCGAGCGCTACTATGGATTCTGACCCTTGAAATTAAAAAAAAAACACATTTTGGCTGTCAAATGTCCAATGTTTTGTCATCAATATTTAATCCTTTCGTTGGATAAACCGGACCCCAATCTCCCAAAAATCTCAATATGAGCTAAATCTCATCTCGAGTATGACATGCGTCTGTTTGATTATTTCTAGGGAAGGCTGGAATCAAAATTGGAATCACAAAACAGAAAATATCATTTTGAGTTTATTACAGTAATAGTGTTTTTTCCAGAACCCTTTAGGGGCATGGCGTTTTCTGAGAAAAGGGCACTTTTTTGCGCGCGACCTTATGAAAAAAGGCACTTCGTTGCACCCGACCTTCTGAGTTAAGCAACCACTTAGTTCCTGGCAATTCAGCACCAGTACATTTTGGGAAGTTGGGGAACCATGCAATATTGAGTCCTGGATCTAAACCAGTATTTTAGTCTTTCATATAAGAGCAGTTAAAAACTGACAGACAGACAGCATCAATGTTATATGCTTCCCACTAATAAGTGTGGGGCTACAACCATTAAAAGACACTAAGACTTACATATGGATTTTTTACTTTTCTGGCAAATGATTGCCAAGTTAGCAACAAACACTTTGGATATGCCACATACACAAATGTACATCTCCAGTGTGTGTTTATGAAGACTAAAATGAGCAAATCAATTGAGTTATTTCATTTTTATTATTTACAACCTTACACATAGATCTACAAGAGGAGGATATATATAGCCTATAATAATAGGCCTACTTCGTTGGCATTAGTAGGCTTGATATATGGATTCTATATCAGGGTTCCCACAAATGTGGTAAGGTAAAATTCCCTGACTGTTTCCTGACAACACAGCAGTTTTTCCAGACATTTTGGAGTGATCAGACCTTTTTGTGAGAACAAAAAACACTGACCTTGAAAAAATCCCTGACCGTGGGAACCCTGTATAATATTGCAATTGGTAGCTGACATATCATACTAAACAATAAATGGCATGATTTAATCATATTATGTAGTCTTATCTGCCAGAGTGTAGCCAATTATCAACGTAAACAAACTTATCCGAAACAGGGATGGGGTACTCGTACTTGTACTCGAGTATTATGAGTACAAGTACTGATTTTCCAGTACTCGCTTGTACTCAGTACTCAGCTGAAAAAAATCAGTACTTGTACTCGTACTTACTCGAGTACCATACCTAAAATACTCGGTACTCATGAGCATTCATATCAGTACTCATGATTTTTTATCAATGAAGGTATATCTGGCAACATTCATTATGATCCTTTTGTGTTCTGTATTATCAAGTGAGATAAAGTGTCAATATTGCTGTTGAATAAACAGTTTTTCACACCTAATTCTATATATATATATAGTTGACCTATTGTTATTACATTCTCAATTATTGAGGGTACAATAAAGAAAGGAGATGATTGATCAAGTTAAACAGCCTAAGGGTGATTACAGATATTTTTTCTCTTAAATCATTTAATATAGCAATTAATTGTATATCTTCATACAATTTTTGACTTATCAGTTATTAGTATAAACTTTTGAACAGAACATTTATAAACAAAAGAGAATATTGTTTAAAATTGATTCTCCTGGTTAAATATCTGGGTTGCATTCATTGTAACATATCATGTCATATTTTGAATAGAACTTTGAAATGTTAGCTTTCCATTGGTATATGAAAATAGCGGATGACATCAAGCTTTTTCTTATAGCATTTTGCTGAAAGTGTATATTATGAATTACCCTGTATATACAAGTTTTGCTAAATGCGGAATATTGGCAATGTTAGAATCAAAATGATATGTACTTGTCTTTCTCCTATCCATAAAAAATAATAAAGGGCGGTCACTAGATGCGCTTATTAAATGACAGCCATCCAAAATCAAGAGCCTACTTTATTCAATAGATAAAACAGTTTAACACAGGTACCTTTTCATAATATCTTTTAAAAGTCAATTGCAGCTAATACAACAGTTACATAAGTCAGTATTTTACAAGCACTTGATTTACTAAGCGGTGCTGTTGGAAAAGTAAGAGGAAAGTACTGACACTGTCATCACTTAATCTTTGTAAATTTTGAGAATATGATGTACCCGTTACAAATGACCTATGAACAAGTTACCTTGAACATAGTTTTAATCATTTCTGTCACTATGTGGACTGTGTAATATATATATAATGTATAGTATTCTAAATTATGCTACTACAATTTTGTAAGTGGGTAATTGCTCGTAACCTTCAGGTTTATGTTAACATTGCTGTACTCAAAAGTACTCATCCTGTACTCATGAGTACTGTATGTAGTACTCAAGTACTACTCGAGTATTGGACTTAAAATAGTACTCAGTACTCACTTGAGTAAGTACTAAATTTCAAATACTCGAGTATTACTCGAGTACTGATGCTCAGTACTCGACCCATCCCTGATCCGAAAATACGTGGATATCCGAAACTGCGTCACTCACAGTATTACTGACCTGATAAATTAGACCATTTTTCGTTATTTATGAGTTTAAACCGTTATAGATTCGTTAAATGCCCTTGGAACGTCTTAAAAGTTCGTAGAATACAAGCGTTGTCATCGGCAGAATTGTTTACATTCTCGACACGGCATATTTGCAGAACAGTTCAACACGCGCGTCACGTGACCTGTATGTCGGCATATTTTCACAAATTCTCGCAAGATAAATGTGCAATGTGTTTATGCTACTTTTAATTACTTTAAAGCGTAAACTATATGGATTTATGCGATTTATAATAAAAAATCTTCCACTGGATTACTGTTTTAATCGCCACGGAGCGTACATTTGTGACAGACTTTTAATTAACGTCAGTCGTAACATAACTTGGATATCAACAACGCACGTGAGCATATTAAATAGTTTATGATATTAAAACTTTGATTAGGCAATCATCGTCGGCAGTTTTATTTTTAATTGGAATACTCTTGCGAAAAACATTCATTTGTTAATTGCCGATGCTCGCCAACTGATTGAAAAAAATAGCGACTGGTTCGTGTTTTATGCCCGTGAAAAGTCAATTGCCGACTGGTTCATGCTTTTTTATGCAAAATCATGATGCAACCAGTCTACTGGAATTTTCTTCCTTCTGTAAAAAACATTGACTGGTTCACACGTTTTTTCAAGGTAAAGAAGCAACCAGTCACGTGATTTTTTCACCCGACTACCGAGACCCCCGTTGTGTAATATACACGTTGACACGTCGTATCCTAGGTGACTAGTCTTGATACGACAGGATGTAGGACAGTCTACATCCGCTGTTCTGATGAAATTGAGAGGGCACAATAAACAATTAGCAGCTGATAAAAGGGCACTTGGCGCAAAAGGCCTTTGATAAGGGCAGCATGGCGCATCGTTAGTTTGGGAGAAAAGGGCATGGCGCATGCGCCATGCTGAAAGGGCCTGGAAAAAACACTAAGTAACATTTAAAAAGCTCAAACTTCAGAATTATCTCAAATTCAGACTCTGATTTGAGCAAAATCTCAATTTGTGATGAGATTTCTGCTTGAGATGTTTCGGGAAACAAGAGCCAGTTCTCGTTAAACGATTGTAAACCTCTTGAATCCAGTTCACTGTTAGGAAGGTCTTGTTAAGCTGTACTGCCACGAAATACATGAAAACTGCCATGAAATACATGAAAACTGCCTTGAAATACATGAAAACTGCCATGAAATACATGAAAACTGCCATGAAATACATGAAAACTGCCTTGAAATACATGAAAACTGCCATGAAATACATGAAAACTGCCTTGAAATACATGAAAACTGCCTTGAAATACATGAAAACTGCCTTGAAATACATGAAAACTGCCATGAAATACATGAAAACTGCCTTGAAATACATGAAAACTGCCTTGAAATACATGAAAACTGCCTTGAAATACATGAAAACTGCCATGAAATACATGAAAACTGCCACGAAATACATGAAAACTGCCTTGAAATACATGAAAACTGCCATGAAATACATAGCAACTGCTTTGAAATACATGACAACTGCCTTGAAATACATGAAAACTGCCTTGAAATACATGAAAACTGCCATGAAATACATGTTAACTGCCTTGAAATACATGACAACTGCCTTGAAATACATGAAAACTGCCTTAAAATACATGACACAAAACTGATGAGAACTGGTGCTACTACATGACTGCACTTCACAGTTTACAATAAGTTGTTAATTGCTAATATAGACAACTGTTAACATCTTAAATGGCAAGGTGTGTGTGTGTAAAGTGGAATGTAAAGTAGGGAAGGTGTTTATTTTTGATTCCCACATATAGTGCGGGCGACATATTGATTTCTTACTTTAGGTCTGCATGGATGTGTCCGAGCTTGGTCTACAACCATTGGTCTGGTTTGAATGAAACTTCACATGAATACTTGAAATCTCGCCTAGTTATGCATATTGTCACGAATTTAAAGTTGGGTGATTTTTGCCGGAGCTATGGTCTTGTACGTTTTTGTGTCAGAAACTACTGTATTTGTCCAAGTTCTTTACCACATGTACAAATGTATTCTTATAGTCAACAATTAGTCAAAAACAAGTGTGTTTTACAATAAAGTTATTCTATTAACAGAGTCTCAAGCAGCAAGTAACAAGAGACCGAGAGAGGATAGCGAAAATAAAAGGTATTGTACTACTGTTAAATAATTAATTTTCCTGGAGGATTAAATTTCGTGGATTTCTGGTTCACCTTATACCACAAAATCAAATCTCATTGAACAATGATTTTGGCCTTTGTATTTATTGACTGAAATGCAAATTGCATGAATTTCCGTCCCATCGAAATGGTCTTTTGTACCAAAACCATGAAATTTTGTCCCATAGAAATTAAATGATTTTACAGTAAATGACATATACATCAATGATGATTGACAGCAATCCAGTAGACATGAATAGAGTGACACAGTGTTGCTACTGGGGAAGATGCTTGGGCCTTAGGCCACTAAATATTGTGCTTGCTTTGTAACTTGAAAAAAGTTGCTAATGGCACCAAAAACATACTTGTGACTAGTTTTCAGGATTGGGCATTAACCATTTGTTGAACCCATGTACATAAAATTGCTACTGAGACACCGCAGCAGTAGTAGACCAGTTTTAACATAGTGAGCATAGCCTTTATTTGTCAATCAGCTTTCTGCTGAAATGTGGCATGCATATGAGTGCTTCCATCTGTAACTTGCTAATCCGGTTTAAATTCCCAGTAGTGGCAAATCACATCCTTCCAAGATAATTGATTGTCCAGTAAAAAAAGTGATTAGAAATGTCGTTTAACTTGAATAAAGCAAGAAATGAATATATATGAGCCGTTCTCCAGGAAAACCGGGCTTAGTGACAAAATTGTGAAAATGTTGATGAATATATGGTTAGAAAAAAGAAACGCTTGTGAACAGATTCTGAAAATTTGAACAAATTACCAAGTTATAGACTTTTTAAACCAGCCACTACCGCCTACTTTTTGAGTGACGTCGCGAACGTCATTCTCTACATTTTTGACATAACGTCAACAGGCATTTCAAAGATCCAGTATCTGGTAAATTTTTGACGTAAACTTTTAAAATTGTGGCACCTTGAAGAATCATATTCTTACTTTAATAAAACGTGTCCAATTTGTGAGTGTTTGCTTACAGAGAAAAATTGCAAGTGTTTTAGCCACTTAACCCTTGTTTTAATTGCTATCAGTTTGTTTTAGATAACAATCACCATAGCAACAACGGAAGTTATTTTAACACAATTTTAAAGAAAACTTTAAGCTAATGGATAGTACTATACTTTCCATTTACTTAAATATTAAATCAAAGGACACAAGTTTTTTCTCATTTTAAACATTTTTCTAAATCTTATTGCATAATTACAATACAATGTCATTAAGCCCGGTTTTCCTGGAGAACGGCTCATATATAGAATCCGTCATAAGTTGTCTTTGGAGATCAATTTTTTTTACGAGTCTAGAAAACACAAGCGTAATAATGTGTTTTCTTGATGAGTTTAAGAAATGTTCATCCCTTAGACAATGTATGTCAGATTCTTTTTATCACATTACCATAGTTACTAAGTCAAAACAACGTCAGAAATCACGAATTTTGCTTCATGGTTTGTTGTCACATGTGTTGGAGAACATTGTTCCGACATTTGTTATCACATGGAATGTTACATTATTTATGTGATAAAAATGTGTATGTATCTATTTCAGTGATATTGACGAGAACACAGATGACGAGACAGTAAGAATCTTTATCATACCTGCCAAACTAGTTCAATCCAAAATAGGAGTGATAAAGCAAAACATGTCAGAAGATACTCTAAAATGTGATTTAAAATCGATTTAGATACATAAACAGGGAATGTATTAATTTCTAGTGGTTATAAATATGGGATAGAAGATTATAAAAAGAATCAAATGTACCTTTGTTCAAAGTTAGGTGACCTTGGAAAACCAGAAATTAAGAAAGAAAATAGGAGTAACTCCACTTTAATTGGAGAATGTGGCATGTATGACCTTTATGTAAATATGAGATGTAGGAACCACCTTGATTAGTGCAGGGGTGTCCATTTTCAAAATTTATTCAAAAGTCTAAAAAATCACCATTTCTGAACGATCAATGACTTATGACCAAAGTACTTTGATGAAAATATCTCAAGAAATGGCCAATTTATGGTATATTTAATAAGCTCTGAAAGATTTACTTTAGTAGTATACAAACTGAGTTAAATATGGAAATAATGTCATTGAAGACCTCATGTTTGACAAAATATTTTGGTCGCATACAATTTTCCTGATTTTGAATTCAACCCTGTTGACATCTCTGCTAGTGGATCAGAACTGTGAACACATTTTTCAAATATATTGGTCACCCCTTGTTCTGCCCTAACACTTACTTGTAAGTGGGGGCATATCGCAAAAGTGCTGTCTGTCTATACATCTGTATGTAATGCAAATCTTATGTGTTGAATTCCTCATTAACCATTGAGTGCAATTCCTTCAAACTTTTTCAGATTAACAACCCCATTGTATAGATGACCATAAAGTATAGAATTTTTGCTGTGTCACTTTTTACCAGAGTTGTTGCCCTTTATTAGGGCCCTGCAAATTTTTTGCAGGTGCCCTATAGTAATCACCCTGTCCGTCCATCCGTCCGTCCGTCTGTCTGTCTGTCCGTCTGTCCGTCCACATTTTTCATGTTTTTTCTTAATAACATATTGACAGTGACAATACCCACATGTGTAGCAAAGGGCAACAACTCTAGCTTTAATAAATTTTGGCTTGTGCCCATTTTTCGACTTCAAAACTTTAACATTGGCCATAGTTCAAAATGTTTTTCTTAATAACTTGCAAACCGTTAAAGGTATCGACTTCCAACTTTAAACATAAGGTCACAGTTACAATACACTATTGTATGCCAAGTTATGTTACTTCAGCTACAATATTGTAAGAATTATGGCCCTTTGTAAAATTACAATTTTCCTCATTTTTCATCTTTTTTTCTACATTACTTCAAAATCGTTACAGATATTCAAATGAAACTTGCTATACATATTGACAGTGACAATACGCACATGTGTAGCAAAGGGCAACAACTCTAGCTTTAATAAATTTTGGCTTGTGCCCCCTTTTTTGACTTCAAAACTTTAACAATGGCCATAGTTCAAAAAACTTTTCAAGATATTCAAATGAAACTTGCAATACTTATTGACAATGATAACGACAGGGCCCTAATCACGACAGTGATGGTTCTAGTTACTTTTCTAAAATGCCCCAATCAGGGCATCCATTTTCTATGCACTCATTCTAGTTCATTTAATGAATGGTTTATGATTCTTGTTACTTTAAGCCTAGAAGAAAGAAGAATCGCGCTACTGCTGGTAAGAAACAAGATTCTCTGGTTGATGATTCCCTCATTCTTGATGATGATGATAATGATGATAGCATACCAACAACTTCAAGGTACCTGCTATTGATCCGTCTATGTAGAGCTGGCCCCCGGGTACCCAGCTATTGAACCGCCTATGTAGAGCTGGCCCCTGGGTACCCAGCTATTGAACCGTCTATGTAGAGCTGGCCCCTGGGTACCCAGCTATTGAACCGTCTATGTAGAGCTGGCCCCCGGGTACCCAGCTATTGAACCGTCTATGTAGAGCTGGCCCCCGGGTACCCAGCTATTGAACCGTCTATGTAGAGCTGGCCCCCGGGTACCCAGCTATTGAACCGTCTATGTAGAGCTGGCCCCCGGGTACCCAGCTATTGAACCGTCTATGTAGAGCTGGCCCCCGGGTACCCAGCTATTGAACCGTCTATGTAGAGCTGGCCCCCGGGTACCCAGCTATTGAACCGTCTATGTAGAGCTGGCCCCCGGGTACCCAGCTATTGAACCGTCTATGTAGAGCTGGCCCCCGGGTACCCAGCTATTGAACCGTCTATGTAGAGCTGGCCCCCGGGTACCCAGCTATTGAACCGTCTATGTAGAGCTGGTCCCCGGGTACCCTGCTATTGATCCGTCTATGTAGAGCTGGCCCCCGGGTACCCAGCTATTGAACCGCCTATGTAGAGCTGGCCCCTGGGTACCCAGCTATTGAACCGTCTATGTAGAGCTGGCCCCTGGGTACCCAGCTATTGAACCGTCTATGTAGAGCTGGCCCCCGGGTACCCAGCTATTGAACCGTCTATGTAGAGCTGGCCCCCGGGTACCCAGCTATTGAAACGTCTATGTAGAGCTGGCCCCCGGGTACCCAGCTATTGAACCGTCTATGTAGAGCTGGCCCCCGGGTACCCAGCTATTGAACCGTCTATGTAGAGCTGGCCCCCGGGTACCCAGCTATTGAACCGTCTATGTAGAGCTGGCCCCCGGGTACCCAGCTATTGAACCGTCTATGTAGAGCTGGCCCCCGGGTACCCAGCTATTGAACCGTCTATGTAGAGCTGGCCCCCGGGTACCCAGCTATTGAACCGTCTATGTAGAGCTGGCCCCCGGGTACCCAGCTATTGAACCGTCTATGTAGAGCTGGCCCCCGGGTACCCAGCTATTGAACCGTCTATGTAGAGCTGGCCCCCGGGTACCCAGCTATTGAACCGTCTATGTAGAGCTGGCCCCCGGGTACCCAGCTATTGAACCGTCTATGTAGAGCTGGTCCCCGGGTACCCAGCTATTGAACAATCTATGTAGAGCTGGCCCCGGGTACCCAGCTATTGAACCGTCTATGTAGAGCTGGCCCCCGGGTACCCAGCTATTGAACCGTCTATGTAGAGCTGGCCCCCGGGTACCCAGCTATTGAACCGTCTATGTAGAGCTGATCCCGATCTCCCAAAGCATCTCAATTTGAATTACAAATCTCAACTCATATTAAGACTTTAGTCAAATCAAAGTCAGTATTTGAGACAAATCTGAAGTAGAAGTTCTTTAAGTGCTATTGTTATAAAAAAAGAACAATTTTCTCAAATATGAATGACAATACATGCTGAGATTTGTTCAGATTGAGATTTTTCGGGTAATTTGGGCCTGGTTACCAAACTAAAATGCTACCAAATAGAGCTATCCCGCGTTTTACTATGGCTATGCAAGGCAATATTACTAGGGAGTAGTGCTTGCTAATAGCATACCCTTACTCAGCCCTTTGCTAGGCCAGCACATTGTTATGCAACAGGCCGCTTCAGTAGCGCTTAATAATGCTTTGCTGTACAATGGTCTGTAATCTGCTAAGGCTTGCTGATAGTAAATAAATTTTTCACTTCATCCGCTATGTTGTGCTCTTTTAAAGCAGGAAAAAAATTAGCGAGGCACTCATAAGATATGTTAAACTTTATTTAACGTTGATTATGGTTTACATCAGAAACATAAGCTATAAACTTGTATTTGACATAACAAGGCAATCAGTTATTTAAATATACTGCCAAGGGAGATGATTCCGGACAGGAGAAGTTCCGGACAAACGGTCGTAGACGGTTTATTTGGTTAAATAATTCATTGATATTGGTATCAAATCACTCAGGTGCGTATTTAAAGGAAATCTGGAAGAAAAAAAATCAAAATCAACAAATAATTACTCATATACCGAAAATATCGTCTGCTGTTGTGATTTTGACATCAGCACCGCCGGGGGGTAAACAAATTTAGTGCGCATGCGCAATATAGCGCGTGCACAGCGCGAGCTACAAAGATTTTATGGTGTTCAATTATTTATTTCATAATTCTGTAACAAGATCGTGGCCGAGTGGTTAAGCAGCTCGACTAGTAATTATCTGATGCTTAGGTCCAGCGATCGAATCACGGCGGCGCCAAAAAAAATTTTTTTTTTTAATTTTTTTTTTCTTCCAGCATTTACTTTAGCGCAATAGACGGAAATTTGTCCTCATTATCTGTTGAGAATTTTTTTTTTGATATCTTGTCAATAAATCTGAAAAACTTTTTCCACATTTTGTTTCGATTTTCGGCCGGTAAACAAGATACGGTATGGGTTGGAATTTAACATGTCACGAGCGCCCCCTGGGTTGAAAACATGTGCGTCACGTGTTGTCATGTCGTAAATATTGACATATTTTTGCATGATTGTGAAGAAGGAACCCTGTTCTAAATATTTCCTGGTAATATGTTTCTAAATATTAGTCGCGGATTCGAAGCAGACTGTCCGGTATATCTACGGTAATATCGTTGAAAATAGCACAAAATTGCCCCTTTTCAGGCCCCAATATTTTGCTGTTCACGTGACGTCATTTTTCGGGAAACCTATTTTTAGCAAAGATCCTGAACCAAGGTATTTGTAAACACAAAAAAATCTGAGAAAAAATCTATTTTTAACTCCAGGGGAAGCTTTTTATGCGATTTCTGTCCGGAACCTTCTCCTTTGCCAGTATACAAATAACATTTAAATGAGACATATAATAAAATATACAAACAACGTTAAATGGACCTAATTGGCATATGCTTGCAGAAATCTTTCCTGTATACACATGTCACTTTTATACATTATTATACTTACTACATACTTACTAATTGACAGATCACGTCGACAGAGAGGTAGAGTACAGAAGAAGCAGACTCCTGCCAAACCTGTCTTACCTAGGGTAGGATCTGGTGAACCCACACCTGGGTATGTATCTACCATATTCAACAGAATACGCACCCCACCCTCCCTAATACCACCACACCCCCTCCCCATTTTGGAGATTTTTTCTTATATTCCAACTTTTTCACCTATTATTTTATTGAAAATTAGGATCCCAAAAAAGGTACTGGAATTTCACTGAAAATCCTTGATTTTAGACAAGCAGCCTTGAAAATCCATTATTTGCATAAAAAGGATCTGAAACTCCTGTTTTATCACAAATAAAACTACATAACTATAAGGTTGAGACTGTCACAGTTAGGTTTTGAACAGAGCTCAAGAGAGTATTCTTCGCTAGAAATAATGGCAGTGCATAATGATATTACCGTACAATTTAGCCTCGGTAAATATTGAAAAAAAGCCTCAAAACTACCAGTTTTACCTTACATTTTTACTTTGAAAAGTCCTTGAATAGTCCTTGTTTTTTGGTGCAAGAATGTTGAATGAACCATGTTCATACATAACATGCAAACAATTGATGTTTAACTTTCAGGTCTGAGAAGAAATCTCGTCTACGCAAAGGAGGATCTTCAAATAGCAACAAATCTAGTGATAGCATTGAGGCTGATGATTTGTTTGATGATTTGTAGACATGATATCGGCCACTTCTAGATACACATCTAGCACTTTGCTACTCTTGTATCATCCTACTCGTTAACTCTTTGTATCTTCTTTCTCAATTTACCTTCTCTTCATTTTCTCTCAATTTTAAGTACCAACGGAGACAGTAACTATTTTGAGGAATAATAAATAAAATAATACATGGGTGAAAGTTTTCAGGCATATGCCTGAACTTTAGGTTTTTGAGTAAATGAAGATGTCTGGGTTTTTTATTTTCCCAATATAAATGGTAAATTTTTGAGAATTTCAGGTTTTTCAAAATTTCTAACTTTCACCAATGATAATATGATTTTCAGGGCTTTTACTAGCCTCCTATGTGAGGAGTCAAAATGCCACTCCGGACCCTCCAAAATATTGCAAAAAAATTAAAAAAATCAACTTTTTAGATTGAATTTTCAAAGAGTCAAAATAGGCACTTTTGTCAAATTCAAGAGTCAAAATGCAGTTTCAAGAGTTAAACGAATGCCCTGAATTATGTTTACTTCATTCAAAGGTAATGGATCTAGGGTATTTATCCTTAAAAGTTAATGTATGACTATTGTTAAGGACTTTTAACATTAATAATTCACTTGGTATGGTATTATAATTTGTCATTATTTTAAATACTGCCTTACTGGTATTAATCCTTTACTTCATGGAGGCACATTTTAAACATCTACCTTATCCCCATTGGGACACATTTTGTGCTCATAAGTCAATATTCAGAGGTGAAGAAGCACCGAGGCAAATTCTTTCTAGGCTGTATCAGAAGCAATTTTTACTTCAATAATATGCATATTTAGGTAATTCATCTTTCCTCAAATTGCGTGGCTACAGGCCTGATGTATATCCAGATTTGTCGAAAGTGTACCAATTTAAGTAAGCCCTGTGCTTGCTTTGACTGGACAAGTTGCGGGCACATCAATTTTGGTAAACTGTAAGGACATGTCGATAGCCTGGTTGAAACCAGACGGGATATATTGGTTCTCAACTTCCCAGGATCTTGTTATCAAAATAATATAAGCCCCAAAATGAGACAAACTGGTACCCGTCTAGCACACAGGTAACTGTATCAATGATAACTAAAATAAAAATAGATTTTTTTTGTAAAATTTACCAAAACTGATTTTTTCGTTTTAGCCTTTATCAATGATACAGTTACCTGTGGTCTTGTAGGTACATTATGCAATGTGCTGTGTATGGAATCTCATGATCAGTATGATTACGATAAGCGTTCAGAACACGCCCACTGATTGACTGCCTCCATCATTTCTCCATGGATACACATTTTAATTAAATCGCTAATATATTTCAAATAACCAGTATGGTGATATTATACACAATATAAGATGTCTCTGTAGATAAATAAGTTATGTATCTATGGAGTAAAGGGTTAATATTTGGTATACTGTATTCAACTACAGCTTACATTATCGGTGGACGTCCATGTTTCACTATGTACTTGTCTTGACTACGTTTATCACTTGGCCAGTCTGGATGATAAATAGTAAGAATATTACAGGCTTTGAGTGCTGCAAATACATACTTTTTCTGTCAGATTAGATATTCTAAATAAAAAAAATTTAAAAACACGTTTTTTCTCAATGTTCATCTTTTTGGGACGTATCTGGTTTTCTTTTGGTTCAAAAACAGATTTTTTCTGATTAGATATTCCAATCTTTACAAGATATTTTTTCGGAATATTTGTCTTTTAGCACCAACCTGGTTCTATTTATGTTTCTTCTATCAATTTAGCAAACTCTGTTTTTTGTACTTTTTTTTCTTTGAGTTCTTTGGTTTGTTATTGTGAGTGCTCTTCAAATGAAGAGGAGAAAAACTGTCATTTAATTTCATAAATATTTGATATTGTTCATACTCAATGGTTTATGTCATTTTAAAATACGATACAAATTTTAAGAGAAAATATCTTTTGGGTGGGGCATTTGTAATAGTATGAATATCTCGTTTATATTTATAAGATTATTTGACTTATAAATGCTGATACAACAACTGGAATGACACTTTTAAGCTGAAACATAATTGATAAATAATGCTATGTGTGTGAACATTGGATTCATGAATGGTTATCGTACTTTTCAAAGGCCAGTTTAATCTCTTGGATGAATACATAATATACTACTACATGTATGTACATGGATAAATGCACTGTTTGGTCATATCTCTTTTAATTAGTATTTCTTGCTTGTTTAAATGCCAGAAGAATCATTAATGATAGGTTGCAAGTACATAGGTGTTAATATCCAAACTTATATTACATTGAACTATACATTTTCCTAATGATATTGAAGGTCTCATGGAAAAGACACGTAAAGAACTCACGTTCTAGGGTTATTATCTAAATTTGTCTATACAAACCATTGATCATACAGCTGCCATTTTGATTCACCTCCGGTGTCCTCCATTAATCAGGTGATGCCAGACCCAATCTTCTGTTAGATTTGGGACGGGAACCTGACTAGAATGCTAATTTTAATATTTTATTGATAAATTATCAGTGCAGAGTGCCAGTTTATTTTTAACACATTTTTTACATTTTATGTATACTGGTGAGTAGGATAGATGTGAAACTACTGTATCTGCTTCTTCACTAAAAATGAGATATAACAGTTATGTGCTGAATCTTCAACATACAATATCGATGGCTTAGAAATAGAAGGTCATAAGTGCCACTTACGACCTTTTAAGATTCATACATATTTAGAATAAGCATCACAAGGCGTCACATCATAAAAATCTGAACTTGTCATGTTGACCAAAATGAAGTTGTAAAAGTTTGTTTTACCATAAGTACAGAGTAAATGTCAGACAGTTTTTCTGTGTTTTCTCAAAATATCGATTTGGTAGTTACGACCTTCTAATTCTAAGCCATCGATATGTGAACCCATTATTTAGCTGTTAAAAGGCTGTTTCACTGTTGCAGTATTGCGCCAATCAATATATTGTCTCATTCCCCACAGTTGGAGACTTGACTTTGTGACCCTGAATCATTTGATGTGTCAAATATCCGGCCGCTCAGGATATTGTTTGGAGTTTAAAGCCATGTGTATGCCTGCTGCTCCACCCTGAGGCAAAATATTGATAGGTGCATGTGTGTTGTCATGAATATATATTATAGCCCTACCAGATTAAACTAAGACTACTTGCATAATATGTAAAAGTCCGAAGATAACGGTATATACATGTAGTAAATTAACATACAAATCGAATTCAATCGAGTATAGCCGGACGAGCTTGACAGACTTTGATGACTGTCAGTTTAATCTGGTCAAGCTATATCTGTGTTTTGTTATGGGTCATTCTTTAGAGTGTTTTATGTGAATATATTCAAGATTAATGGTTGTATTCATAATGTAGAAATTAGTGTGATGTGTATTCATTAGTGAAGTCTTTGCTCTAATCCTGAATACTGTACTAGTTGTATACCGGTACTGTAAAATCATTGATATTCATGGGGGCTTAATTTCGTGGCTTTTGTGAATGATCTTAACTATGAAATTAATTCTCCACAAATATTCATAACTTCTATAGTTATATAGTTTGCAATATATTTTTATGAAAAATGACTTTAAGTTCTAGTGTTTAATTGATTTTAATTGCTACTACAATAATCATGTACAAATGTATTAAGAATGTCTATGCCTTTTTAGCTCATCTGTGCATTAAAGGGTCAAGTCGAGCTTTTGGGAAGCTGAAATATTAGCCATGTGTCAAACACTTTCTTTGAATGTTATCTCTTTATAAACTTCACAATGAGTTTCGACCAAATTGCACAGGAAGGATCCTTAGATGATCCTTTATTACTATAAGTATCAATTGTTCCAGTCCGTTTCATATCTAGCTTAGGTAACTTCACTGTGTAAATGCTTGACATTTTTCTAACATCATAAACCTTTTTGCTAATATGGTTTCATTTTCCATTGTAAATCATTCGTTGCATTTGTTTCAGTACATGGTATTAATATATCTTTCACTTTGGACATAATAGGGCTTACCTTTTCTTTAGATTGTTCCTTAAATATTCCTGTTAGTTTAACCTCAAACATCTTAGGGGGGAGGAGTACCTGTATTTTACTGATGGTACTTTTTGCCAACTTAAACTAAAATTGTTTGGTTTATACTCCATTTATTTAACGTTTAGGCATATGACCTCCCTTTTTGCTGTGCTCTTTGGTCTAATGAAGCATTGTGTACCAATTGTAACACTTAGTGAAGTTCGACTGAATATGAGTCTGACTGACCTGCCTACTGCTATAAATGTCAAACAGACCAAATCTTGAATACTGTTAACCAATTTACTTTAGTGAATACAAACTTTCACGTTTTGCCGATCATCTACATTTTCACGGCTCACAATTATCGCATTTTTAATTAAGTCTGCCATGAGGTTCATTACTTCATATTAATGTTTTGAACACTTTCGCGGCTACTTAATTTCACACAATTGCTACCATTCATGAGCCTTGTGAAATAAAATCCTGCGAAATAATCACTTGGTTTACAATAGGTGTGTTTGATTGTAAATTTTAGTTCTTCTCCCTTCCTGGAATCTTCCCCATTGTCATACCTGCCAAGCTAGTTAAATCCAAAATAGGAGTGACAAAGTGAAACATGTCACAAGATACACTTACATGTGATTTAAAGGGATTTAGATGCATAAAGAAGGAAATTCAATGTATTAATGCCAGTGGTTATAAATATAGGATAGAAGATCATAAAATGAATCATATTTTGTACCTTTGTTCAAAGTTAGGTGAACTTGGAAAACCAGAAATTAGCAAAGAGAAGTAACTCCATTTTAATAGGAGTAACTCCACTTTAATAGGAGTACTTGGCAGGTATGCCCATTGTTGATACTAGTATAGACACGTGATATTGTTGTCAAGTTGTTGTTGTAAGACATTGAATCAAACTTTGTTAACTTTTGTATTAAGTTTTCATTTGCAATACAGAAAGATGAGATCACATTGTATATATTGTGACATTCAGTGTTAATGATGCCTTGAATTAAACTTTTAATTTTTACTCTGTTGTTGTGTTCTCTCTTTTACATGGGTCCAACTTTTCCTGAATAAACCAGAAATTCGGAATTACTGCACTAAAAAGAAAGCTTTTTTTCTTCAAAAAAAATGTAAAAATTAATTTGAAGAAACAATATCAAATATTGAATGATTTATAGGCATTTGAAATCTCATATGTTGAATAATGCTGATGATAAAAGAACAATGTTTGAAACGGAACTTTGGTGTAGAGGTGTGTGCCTATTACTTGTGAGACAGACTTATGTTCTAATGTGTGCACATTGCTCCAGGTAGTTGTGTTGTGTCAATGCATTTAGATTTCGACATATGTGGAATCCAGGATGTTTATGCCGACTTTTCAAGGGATGTCTTTGAGTTAACACTTTGATTCCACATGAATTCCATTTTTCATGTTGCTCCAATATACTTTCTTCGGGAATCCATTTCTTGTGAGATGCATAATTAGTAATTACATATACTTACTCTCAAACGATGCACTTTTCTTCTCCATTATTATTATTACCAACATTTCCCCCATTTATGCCTTACGGTTAGCATGCCTTTACCTAGCATTGGGTTTCTGCTATTCATGTATTGGGACATAATGACAGCAAGGAACCACAGAAACACAATTTCTTAACAAAAATCTTTTATTTTCATTTATTTTTCGTATTTATCACAAAGAAATCAAACAATATAAAAACTAGCAACAACCCTGTTACACAGACAGCAAATGTTAACGACTATAAGCCAAACGCACTCCTATATTTAATTCTATCTTCAATCACAAGTTTTATGTACATGTAATCTGTATCACCTATAAACGATTGTCTCGTAGAAATACTCTGTTAAGTGTAGTTGTCCTCCTTTCCATAAACAAAAGGAGCCCGTATTGTCAACCATGATTTGACATACACTAATGAAAAAATGCATTATTTTTGCGATTCGTTCAGGACAGGTACAGTATATCTGTGTGGAACCTGTTGTTTTTATGTTGGTCATTCACTAATAATTATAACATTTGTCCTTTCTGTGAGCTGAGGTATATTGCATTAGGAACCAAATACAATAGGTATTTCTTCGTAAGTACATGTATAGTTGACTTATTGTCGATTCAAAGATGTCTGTCAAAACCGCCACAATGTTCCATTTCTGATTAGCTAATTGCAGCAAGTATAACCACTACGCTATAGGACTATTAGCTTTTTAATCATTTAAGTGTATTATTGATGGTAAAATTTAATCCCGACATACATTTAATAATCGACCGGGGTGAATGTTTGTTTACCCGGTTGTGACCGAGATCTTTGAATCAACTATATATAGACTTCATAATAGTTTTAGCCACATGTTGATTTTTTCAACCAATGGGAACATGTCTTACAAAAGATTGGCCAATGAGCAACCATATGTTGATTTGTTCAATTAATGGGAACATGTCTTACAAAAGATTGACCAATAAGCAACAGCATGTTGATTTGTTCAACCAATGGAAACATGTTTTACAACAAAATGACCAATAAGCAACAACATGCTGATTTGTTTAACCAATGGAAATATGTTTTACAAAAGATTGGCCAATAAGCAACAGCATGTTCATTTGTTCAACCAATCGAAATATGTTTTACAAAAAATTGGCCTATAAGCAACAACATGCTGATTTGTTTAACCAATGGAAATATGTTTTACAAAAGATTGGCCAATAAGCTACAACATGTTGATTTGTTTAACCAAGGGAAATATGTTTTACAAAAGATTGGCCAATAAGCATGTTGATTTGTTCAACCAATGGAAATATGTTTTACAAAAGATTGGCCAATAAGCAATGGCATTTTGAGTGGGGCAAGCTTAGCCAGTGAAACATGTTTTCATGGGTGAAAGTTGTCAGGCATATGCTTGAACATAGCGTGATGTTATTTTGTGTCTGTCTTTAATAAATAATAATAAATAAATATTGAAATTTGAATTTGTTTTTTTTTTCGTACCTAAAAGTACACACTAATGGTTTAATGAAATAAATAAGTAAATGAATGTGTTTTACGAATGCTAACCCCCATACTTCATTTACGAGTCGTGCTATAAGTGTAGACAAAGGCTGTTTAAAACAGGGCAAAATGACTCTAATGGTACTTTTGCTATTAATTAGCATCTTACAATAACAGTTTAAGATAAGGTTTAGGTACCAAGTTGGAAACATAATAAAATCAATTCGATACGGGTAGCACATTCTGAAACAACTGTACCTCACAACCGAAAGTCAGGCTCGAAAAATCAATGCATACTGCGTGTTAACTTTGTGTGAGACACGTGGTTTTTATGTCAGAATTTAAGGTGAGGTGATACACTTACGAGTATTAAATATAATACGATAGTCACGTATGTACCTGTGCAATTACCGTTGGTGCAATAAACTCAACGGCTTCTTGTCTTCACAACATGACCAAAGTGTTAATAGTTAATACATGTACATCTATCTGATTTGGACAGTCTATTACAAAATGGTGGATAAGACATTTATTTTGTATTTACATAGACACAAATGAAAACTTTTTCACAATTTAAGGAACGTATGGACAATTACACAAGATTGCTGAAACCTTAAAACGTCTATAATTTTGTGCAATGGTCCGATACACAAAATATCTGACTTGTACCAGACTTGGTCACTTAAAATGTTCGAGGCATTGGATATGCCACAGGTTTCCATCACAGGTAACTGTATCATTGATAACGAAAAATAGTCTTTGTCAATGAAACAGTAACCTGTGGTTTCCATTGAACGTAAACATAAACAGTATGTGAACATAACATTTTAATGAACATGTTGCATAAACATTCGTTCACAAACAAAACACACCATGACTTCACAACGTACAAACAGCAGGTTTTTAATAACTATTTTCAACCAAGGACGGAATTTGAAGGTTCACTTTTGTAAGAAAAAAACTAAGCTACGGAAAAATGAATATTTACTAACACGAACATGTATATATACATATAAATTCTAAACACGAGTTCTCATTTACTCGAATAGGGTATTTTGGAGAGAATTCATTTTTAACAAGCCAATATACGAGCCAAGAAGGTCAACAGTGAGTTTATATTTAGACACATGTTCTTGGCCAATCAACAAGCTGCTTTCAATCACGTGATATACGCTTCAATCAAAATCACTGCACATTAAATTCATTTATTCAACATGTTTTATTTCGTTGTCTGTTTTTAAGAAAGTACAATTTTATATCATATTAAGGAACTTCTTGCGCTAAGATTTGCATATTTGGAATGCATGAATTATTCCTCCTTTTGAAGAGCGTTCAGGGGGAATAAGCCGGAAGCAATGTTCTACCATGTTGTTATTTACTGACGTCACAACTTCGTGCACGTTTAATTTTGACAATTTCGTGCACAGCACATATTATGTGAGTTAGTTTGTTTATGTAAATCTATTGTTGCTTGTTCCGCCAAGGTGAAAATTTGATTGGGCCTTTTGGCTTCAAGTTTGTGAGGTTGATCTCTTGGAACTGTCCACTGAAATTATAAAGAAATAAACAAAAGTAAGAATTATGTGTGCTTGTTCATTTCACCGATTTCGTGAAAAGGAACATCTGCAAACTTCTGTAATTATGATTAAACTAGTCCATCGATCGAAGTGCATACATAATTTCGCCGTTGTTGTTAAAAACAGTAAATGAAGTACCAGTTTCATTCGGTCTCTTGTGATCACGCTATTGTGCAATTTTGGCATTGCTCCGTGTAGTCAGTGTGTTGTGGTGTTATTGCTTTCTGTGTTCGTCTGGTTAAGTCGAATGCTGCATTCCCTGTTCGGTTACCTCATATCTTTTTTACGGGTAGGAACCACAAACCCAAGCTCTGTGCCAACCACCCGAATCGGTTGCGTGGCATGTGTGTGCAAGGGAGTAACTTCAACTTTGAACTTGGAGAATTGAATGCCTGTTTGCATGGAGTTCACATTTGGGCCCAATGACATTCGCCAGACAGCCAATTGTGTGACTGGAGATGAGCTACGGTGAATAAGTCTTCCAGACAAAGACGCATATGATAACAGAGGGATAGGGAATAAAAGGGGAGGACATCTAATTTACAGTTTATGCGACTGTGTACAATTATCATTACCATAGTGTACTATGTATAGTCCGCCGGTGATAACTCTAGCCTTTAATTGCTAACAATAAAAAATGAAATAAAATGCATTTTCGGTGATCATTTTTGTATACTCTTATATAAGGAATTACTTTTAATACATTTAATTCTTTCAAACAATACTAAAACATTGTCGACCTGATTGTGATGTTTTTAGACATTTTATGTTTGTATACAAAGCTAGAGTTATCGCCGCGTCGGCGATCTATTCCAGAAAACGTTTTCCTTAGTATAATATATATTTAAAATATTATAGATACAAATCATTCATTTCTAGCACCGTTTTATGGAATATTCACAATAGCAAACACGACATTGGCAAGATTGTGTAATGTTATATGTGATATAGCTTGGCCACATTGACACGAGCCTGACCTATTGTTTAGCACAATTTAACGGCCGATATATTATCTACGTTTATAACACCGATTGGATGTTTCCATAACCGGGATGCATCACGAAGACGCTCGAGGTGCAATACAAACACAAAAATGAAATACCGATAGTGCAAGATTTGCTTGCGAAAATTTATATATTCAAAGCAAGGACCTTGTAATATATTCTTGCATAAAGGTCAGGCTCACGTCAAAATAGCCAAGCTATACATATGCACCAGGCTAATGAAAACACATATCATAGACTATGAAATATATCATATGTGCACGAATGACCTTGAACGATGGTTGTGCGAACATAAGTACAATTATTTATTGTATAGTAAGGAAACAGTTGCTGATAAGCCATATGGTAAATTTCCTGACATTAATGATAATATGTACAGCTGCCAAGAAGAATATGCATCTAACCATACATACGCGATTCATCGTATAAATGATTTATTGTATGCAATGAAGGTAAACGTGTTACCCAGTCTATGTAATTTGGCAAGGCCATAAAAATATAAAAAAAATAGTTCTTGTGAGATGCTGAATAAACAGGATTGATGAGTACTGGGTGTGTAGGAAATCGTTTTATTTTTGATAATTTTTTTATTGCATTTAATCACTATGTAACTTTATGCACTTGAAAATCAACCATTTACTATGACGCCCAGGAAAAGGCCAGACACGTATTAAGGACCATAGCGACTAAAAACGGAATATGAGATTACTAAAGCAGCACTATTATTTTGTTTTATTGGCCTAAATATTGTGTATCGCACACCTTGTCTATGCCAGGAAATAAGTAGTATAATACAACATTACTAAGTTTTGTGTGCAACAGATTCATATAGAAGTTCATGGTTTTGTAGATTTATGTATATATTATACTTATGGAATAGACTTGCAAGATACTGTACATAGTCTTTCGCAGATCCATATGGGGTTTTCGTGGAATCGGCACCTACAGGGATCTGGGTACTATTTAATCAACGCATTTACGCAAATCTTAACCTTACGATCAAATTTTAATTCTTTATCATACTTTTACAACCATAAATAGTGATAAATGGAGCTGTAATACTAATCAAGATTCAGTTAATGACCTCCTACAAACGATATCTAAACGTTTGTGTCAGTGATTTTAGTTTGACCATGAAAATCCCTCAAAGAAAACAGGCTATTTGGACTCGCTGAACTAAACAGCTGACCCGGGACACCTTCCTGCGAAAAAGATCTTTACATCTTTGAGAACAATTGCTAGAGATGTACCAAGATTGTTAAATGTGTTTTTGAGACACTTGTTATTAAATGAAATGTAACTGGACATGATGATATCACGACACGAGTACCGTCAGGAGTTGGTTCAATTAAGAATTATAGCACGCGTTGTTTTCATAAGCCTTTATGTTCCAATTATAGGATACACTCCTGAAGATAATTTGAAAACTCGTTATATCGAAATGAGAAGATTGTTAGTTACATATAACCTTTTGAGACTCATACATAATTGGAACCTGCATTACAAGGCGCTTCTTATGAGCACATTTTTATTCATGAAAATCGGAACTTGACCAAACCGAAGTTGAAAAAGTGGGGGCTTGCCATATTCAAGTAAAGAGTAGTTTTCAGACAGATGTTTTCTTGTTTTCTCAAAAATTGATATCAATTTTGTACATACGACTATCACATTCTAAGCCAGCGATATATAGTGTACACTCAGATAATTAGAAACTATGTGTTTATCGACGGTGCCAAACCCAAAACCCCGTAACTTAATTTAGGCGCGAATACTTTTTTGCTTCATCCGCATCTGCTAGACGTCCCGCGCATTTCTGTCTTGTCGCCATTTAAATAGCCAATCGCGTTACTTAGATGGCGACAAGACAGAAATGCGCGGGACGTCTAGCAGATGCGGATGCGGTTTTGGTTTGGCACCGTACGTCGTTATGTAAGTTAGCCTTGGAATTTAAACACACCATCGTACGTTAAAATTGAAAACTTACGGAATTATTGTGAGCTGTAGTTGGTTTCCCGCGCTTTTAATCAGCTGATGGGCCTGCATGTGCGTCAAGCCATCAGCATTATGTCCACCAATAGCTTTAATAGCATCACCATTGTTTAAATATGCGGCAGCCGGAGAGTTTGGGTCCACCTGAAACGAAAATATATAACTCGTTTATTTAGGTTAGTCATCTCTATACAAAGCATGATGTGCACCAATCAATTGCATCCACGCTCCACCCCGTGGATCCTCGGGTGATAACCGGGGAAACGGCCGTGTTTTTACATTCCAGCTTCCCCCGCACTGCCGGGAAAATGTTGGGGATTTTTTCCTCGAAACAATACCCCGGGGACAATATTTAGTTGTCAGGGGCCGGGGAAATATCCGTGATTTTACCATCAGCTGTCCCCGCAGCGCCGTGGAAGGGCGGTGTTTTAACAATCCAAAAGTAAAAACCATGGCCCATCCCCGGGGGTGGGGGCCATAGATCCAATTGACTGGTGCATACAAATGATAATTTCTCTTATTACGTTCTTAATTTGACAACAACTGCCCAGTATGGATATTGCGAGAGTTGCTTTTAATGTTATGTTTACAGAAAATGTAACAGCTATTGTCTGAACAGGTGTTTTAGTTCAGTATTGAAATATAGATGTCTGGATATGCCTAAATATAATTGAGTTTACTCCGCGAATATCACGTTATTTATGTGTAAAATATCATTCTGCCCAGTAGGTCTACATAAGTAGTTCATCTTTTCTATTCAGCGTCTTCTAATGACAATACGTAAAAGTACCCTTGTGACCTATTGGTGATATTAAACTATGTTGGTTCTCAAGAAAGAACGTTCAGTGTATAGGTCTCAAATCTCCCGAAGCATCTCAAGTAGAAATCTCAACTCAAATTGAGTTTTTCTTAAATCAGAGTCGTAATATGAGACTAATCTGAAGTCCCAGTTCTTGAAATGTTAGTATAATATACTCAGAATATCAGTTCTATTTAGTGATGCTTATTTTGAGTCCAACCTCACATTGATATTTGAGATGAGACTTAGCTCAGATTGAGATATTTGGGGAGATCGTGGCCAGGTATGCAACACATGTACACCCGTTTGGAAACCCAATAGTATTAACATGATTAACTTCATGCCAAATGCGCACTTCAATCATGAAAAGTAATTGATTGTCATGAATTGACGCACACATCATTTCAAAATAGATTGGTGAAATGCTATCAAGCGTGGGATTTCAGTTACGCCCAGCGTTTGAAATGCATTTTGAGCTCATCTGTAACGCTATTGGCAATATTTTGCCAATATGTAATTCGTTTGCCAGAAAACATCGAAATTGTTCCAAAGTTAAGACAACGTCTCGAAGCAGAACATTAAACTCGCAGTTTCGTCTCTCCTAAAGTCATTATTTCAAAGATATCTGACGAAAATAACAACAATAATAATTGATATTTGAAGTAGTATTCACAGCAGACGATGTCTGTGTGTATAATAAATAACCGCTTGAACAGACGTTAAGCACAATTTGAGAAAATAACTTTTGAATCTTAAATATTACTATGATCTTGAAAAAGTACGTCGGTGTCAATAAGTTTAGAATTATCTCAAATATGCTTAAAATTATGTTGCATCTTAGCCTTATTCACCAATGTTGATAATCTAAAACTCAAACTTTAAATTACCAAATGTTCTATTCGCTCTCATATTGTTATACATGTACCGATTCTGATACTATAAATGGGTATACACATTCAGTGGGTAACAACACATAATCAGCTAAAATTTCACATGGTTAAATCTAATTGCAAATAACTGCAGTGATTATACATTTTGTCAAGTCTAAGTCTGAGTTTAAGTCTTACAACATTGATGGCCCCTGTTTTACCCTACGCACATTTAGCACCATGTTCAATTAGCCTCCATCAGACGAAGCAATGCATTTAGTCCAACTAGACAAAGCGTGAATGTTCCTCTATACAAAACATGCAGTTTATCCCCACCAAAAGAAGAAGAAGTTTATACGAAGCCGTGTGAGATAACCACATCAGACATAATGTTCGATATTCAGACCCATGTCCCATTCACCTAGTGCAATTTCCCTACCTATGTCCCTTCACCTAGTGCAATTTCCCTACATATGTCCCTTCACCTAGTGCAATTTCCCTACATATGTCCCTTCACCTAGTGCAATTTCCCTACATATGTCCCTTCACCTAGTGCAATTTCCCTACATATGTCCCTTCACCTAGTGCAATTTCCCTACATATGTCCCTTCACCTTGTGCAATTTCCCTACATATGTCCCTTCACCTAGTGCAATTTCCCTACATATGTCCCTTCACCTAGTGCAATTTCCCTACATATGTCCCTTCACCTAGTGCAATTTCCCTACATATGTCCCTTCACCTAGTGCAATTTCCCTACATATGTCCCTTCACCTAGTGCAATTTCCCTACCTATGTCCCTTCACCTTGTGCAATTTCCCTACATATGTCCCTTCACCTAGTGCAATTTCCCTACCTATGTCCCTTCACCTAGTGCAATTTCCCTATATATGTCCCTTAACCTAGTGCAATTTCCCTACCTATGTCCCTTCACCTAGTGCAATTTCCCTACCTATATGCCCCTTCATCTAGCGCAATTTTGAATACATGGCTACCTACACACCTTGTTACTAGCACTTCAAGCAATATTCGCAGGCATTGGCACGAATTTACTACGATTAGCCTGTTGTAGCATTCTTAGAATTCCAGAAACAAAACAATTACTTTGTCATAATGGGATTGCTTGGTGATTAGATTAAATCACGTGATATGTCTCGTGATTTCTACATGTGCAGCTTTCTGGGACAAAAATCAAGTGTGATCTCCCTTGATAAGTGATACGCTGTAATTGTATACATGGCTGATAAGCAAACATTACACGTGACTTTGAAGTACGAAATGTGCTGGAATGTATGTAGCGTACATGTACTTGGAATTGAGATCTCTGCCTCACAATACTGTATGCCGTATAAGTGGTTAAGTTAGCTGCATGGAATTATTGGCCAGTTCGCGAAGGCATAACATTGGCCAACATTTTCTCTCCAGTAAACTTTGGGTTACAAAGAAGTGTTACAATGAAATGAAATAGAAACAATCGCTTAAATACATTGACATGTTGTATTTGCAAACGGCGAATGTCTGACATCCAAACTTCGTCTTGTATCCCATCAAACAAAAGCATACATGTAGTAAATGACAATTATGCAGTACACTATGGGGTGTAATGGATTGCTAACATGGCTAAGGGAAGTAGCGAATTGTAAGTTCGTGGTCAGTACAGACTGCATACAGATTGGAGCACGTACATACGTCGTAGCACCTTTTGCATGAAGACTTTTCATTGCATTCGGACTACTTATTCACACTTGTCAGAACCAGGGACAATATAAATGTTCCAGAACATGTATAGAGCCTGCCTTTTGCCAATTTAAAGTGTGCTACTTGTATGGACAACGTACGTGAACAGTACGTGTAAGTACGGTCTCTTTATCTTAACGATCTGTTTATGATTGTGTGCCAACAGCACGAAGATCATACGTCACATAAGCACGATGTATATGCATGTACAACCCCCTTAATTCTCGTTTTATGGACCGAATTTCCCCTTAATCGATGTCTAAAATTATATTTAAATTCTGACCTAAGGTAGAATTTCTTTGACAATACATTTTATGAAGACATGGCAACCTGTTAATAATTACTTCAAAAATATACTCTGGTAAACTGTGAAATTAAATTAGGGTGATGGGGGTCCCTGAAAACAATGAACTTATAATTTTAGGTCTTTGTTTTAAATGGCAAATGTTACACGGGAGTCAATGGGGACAATCTTTTTTTTATGTTATACAACTTCGAGATTAAAAAAATGAATATAAAGTTGATTTGAATATCAAATTAATATCACTACATCATAACTTTTTTGTTTTGATTTACACAGTGTAGTTTACTCAGTGGTATCTCCAGCTATATTTCACTAGTACTGTACCAGAACAATGTAATAATATAAAACCAGTATTTACTGCAAAATCTTTTAATTTCGATGAGACGAAATTTCATGGTTAGGGTAAAAAAGACCCTTTTGATGGACGTAAGTTCGTGGATTTTGCAATTCAAGCAATAAATGCAAGGGTCAAATTTAATATTAGATGGGATCAAATTTTGTGCAGGAACATTGAAATTCTAGAATTACATTGTTCCTGGCTTTAAAAAGCTTAAAATACTATCACGACAGATTGCTGGCTAATGAAATCTCCGTCATAAGGCGCTTCTTACATGTATGAGCCTATTTTCAGGAAAATGGAAACGTGTCATGTTGACCAAACTGAAGTTGAAAAGGCTGGCTTTACCATAAGTATAACTCTAACGCGGTATTGGTACATGTGCCGCCTAAATTAAACAGGCAAATCATGTATAACAACTTAAGGATATTGGAAAAGGGATTACCTTTTCAATGTGTATAGCTTGGCTATTTTGACCTGAGCCTCACCTTTATGCAAGAATATATTACAAGGTTCTTGCTTTGAATATATCAATTTCCGCAAGCAAATCGTGCAATATCGGTATTTCAGATTTTATTAAATCAAATCAGTATGTTGTTCAACGGTTTTTCATGATTGTTGTAAATGGTTATTTATATATATATATATATATAACAGGTTTATATAGCTTGTACAGAAAAATCCAACACAGGTGAATCACCTTAAGTCTTTATGCATACCCTATACGTATACTTCCCTTTGAGGGCAAATAAACCTCCCTGCGTGAATTAGTCACGGCTCAAAAAACATGGTTTATCTATAATGGTCAGTGATTTCTGTTTATATTGACATTGAGTAATATCGCGTTAAAGTTATAAAGGGTGATTATCAAACAGTTTTTCTTGTTATCTCACAATATTGATATTGTAGTTACGACTTTCTCATTCTAAGCCAGCAATTTGTAGATAATACTAGTCAACAATATTATAGGAGAAGAAATCCTGCCAATATGACGTTTTTTGGTTGATTGTTTGACATTTGATCTTGAATTTACATTTTCAAGAATGTTACAGAAACCATAAAAACCTTTTGTCTAGATCATGATTGATATTTTTGTGAACATTGATACAATTTAATGAAGTTTAAGCTTTGCAAATTTAGAACTTTCAATTTATTTTATGGTTTGGCGGCCATCTTGGACGCCATTTTGTTTCTAGAAACATGCTCAATGACAGTCAGATTCATCAAGTACCAGATCTTAGCTTTTGATATCTGCAATAAAAAAACTCTGCACTGGATTGCAGGCTTATAATGGTGAAATTTGCTATTCTACCATTGGACTACAAACCTTACAAAGGATGCAATGCAATGTTTACCAAAGTTTATCATCTGTAGATAGTACACGTGGCATTCGTGCATTTTGTGATTTATTTGACGCACAGGATTTCCGTGACCGATCAATAAAATTTGGACAATAGCAAAGTGTCCACGCGATAATACATTATTATTACACAAAATTAACAATGCATGAATAAAATCTGTGACAAAATTTGGTTGTTGGGACTAAATGATGTGCCCTTTCCAAAAAAACACATACCGACCCATCTTTTTTTATTAAACCTAGAGTTGTTTCCCTTTGACCAATATTTGCACAATCTGACCACCGAACATAGTCGAGGTAAACCTCTGTGATTCCCGGCGGATTACGCGTTTCTAACAGAAGCAACCCCGATCATTCCCGAGGGTATCGGTGCTTCCGGGATGCTTCCCCGGTATAATAAAATGATTGTGCACACTAAATGTATCTAGAAAGGGGAACAATTGTGTTCATGCAAGTTTATTAAATCGATGAAACCGTGTGCCTGTGATCATGTGTGAACGAACATGTGTATCATAACGACCCAACAATTGAACTGAAAATTAAGTTTTTTCCCGGTTCGCATCGAGAGAAATACGCATTTTGGAAATGCTACATACATTAAATGACATTTTCTCCATTATACTAAAAAGGATGGAGCGCAATGTGGAATACTGAAAGTTTCATGCGCGGATCCATGTTTGTTTCTCAGGGGATACAATCAGCTACTTCCCCTTTATTACCCTTATTATGCTATAAATCCTGACAAACCAGTGCAAATTTATGATAAGACAAAAACAGTGTGACCAAACCTGACGTAAGACCCCCCCCCCCCATTCCCTTCGTTTGGCTTAAGTCAATCAAGTTGACAAATGATAATGAAATCCAATCACTGTTTTATTTCTAACGACGCTGTATAAATCAACTTGCGGTCACTGTATGACTTATTGTGAGGCTACACAATCCCATATGTTCGGCCTATTGCGATAATTGGATATGTACGAAATCAAAGACATGTTAGAGTTATGTGCCCTTAAATTGTTAAATATTCAAGGGCAGATAACTCATGGAAAATCACGATGTGTACATAGGAAAATAATCCTAATAGGGCAACACTATTATATTGTTTATAATTATAGTAAAATGACTCCATAATAATAATTATCCAAAATAGTCCTATAAATAAATTGAAAAAAGAAAAACCCCGGACAATCTGATTAAAATCATATCCACAGACCCGCTACGCTGCGCTAGGTGCCGGTAAGTAAGATCTCAAGTACTTTAGTCAGATTGGAAACCTGGAGAAAGAAACTGGTAAAAAGAAACTGGAAGACAGGGAACCAGGCTGGTACTGCGACAGTACGTAACAACCGTCTACATGGAAGTCTGAAACAGCCGCCAGTACAAGACAGCGTATACTTCGTCGCGAATCATCGACACAAATGATCTGGCACACGCTTGAGTATATTGTACACACACGACGTGTGGTACATGTATATGTATTCTTGATTCTATATGATGATATTTATGATATAATAATTATCTATCTACTCAGCTAATGGTTGTTAGCAAACTGTTTTGACAGACAATATCGTTTCTGACAGACGCACCAAAACATTACCGATTTGCGCTTTTCATATCATGAAGGAGTCAGCATAGATTTAGCCAGACTTGTTTACCCTTTGATTACTTACTTACTCACACAATCCGTATAATTAGAACCAGTCTTTCGAGGTATGTGTAGCCTTACCTATATGATAGCTCACCTTGAAAAGCGCATTGAATATGTCACTCTATTACCTTGATACACAAAACACATAAATCATCATATGTGTGCTCACATAGAAAACGTAGAACAACACTAATTAAGTAATTATGCAGTACTAGTAATTTATAAATAAAATGTGTGTATAATAGAATAATATTAAGAAATAGCTAGAAAAGTAGAATACAAGTTGAAGTGAAGATTAAAATATACTTATCGTAAGTACCGGTAATTTCCTATTTCAGAACGTCTCGTGCATACGATTTTGAGCAAAAGCTCATTTTGAGCTGATATTTCAACCTGAGATTGTCAGAAGATCGTGGACTTGAACTTGACTGGCATATTTGAAAATGGTTTTGACACTAAAGTGATACTAGTAGTTGCATGAGTATAAATCGCTGGCTTGGAATGAGAAGGTCGTAACTACTAAATAAATATTTTGAGAAGACAAAAAAAACATACTTCATGCATAGTCTCAGATCACAGGTAACTGTATCGTTGAAAACGAAAAAAAAAACGAAACAATTTTTTTTTGGAAAATTTATATTTTTCTTTCAAGATCCATTTGTACAGAAATCCACGAGCCGGTTCGAGAGGTGCACTTTGTTTTTAGTAAAAAAACTGCTTTATGCATACAAATTATCTATAAAAGGTTGTGTGTTTACACAAACAATGTTATGGGATAAATGCACATGTAAGCCTAAAATTAACTTCGTATTATAAAATCCATTGCTGAAAGATTTACTTTAATGTCTCTGGTGTAACACATTGTGAGCGAGGGCCCTATAGATTTGTTTTGAATGCACCATAAGAATCGGCTGTGAAACAGTATCTACATTTTATAGTATAACTTTTTAACTATTGGATCAATTTTGATAAGAGCTGGCATGTAAGACCTTTAAGCATGGCTGTATATGAATATAATTAGTTTATGGAGATACTGATAGTTATTTTTTGTTTTTGATTGGTTGAAATTCTGGTTCATTTAGAACAAATAAACCTTTATAGAAAAAAATAAAAAATAACAAGAGGGCCTGAAAGGCCCTAGGTCGCTCACCTGTTGCACATTGGTCTAGGTATCAGTACAACCTACATTCTGACCATATTTCATGAAGATTGGATCAAAACAGTGACCCCTGGAGAGAACACAATGTTTTGACCTAGTGACCTAGTGTTTGATCCCACATGACCCAGTTTCAAACTTGGCCTAGATTTCAAAAAGAACAACATTCTGACCAAGTTTCATGATGAATGGGTCAAAACCACGACCTCTGGAGTGAACACAAGATTTGTCTAAGATTTGGTCTAGTGACCTAGTTTTGACCCCACATGACCCAGTTTTGAACTTGGTCTATATTCCATAGAGAACATCATTCTGACCAAGTTTCATGAAGATACAATCAAAAGTGTGACCTCTGGTGTGAACACTAGGTTTTTCTAAGATTTGACCTAGTGACCTAGTTTTTGAACCCACATGACCCAGTTTTGAACTTGGTCTAGAATTTATAGATAACAACATTCTGACCAAGTTTCATGAAGATTGGATCAAAATTGTGACCTCTAGTGTGAACACTTGGTTTTTCTAAGATTTGACCTAGTTACCTAGTTTTTGAACCCACATGACCCAGTTTCAAACTTGGCCTAGATTTCATAGAGAACAGCATTCAGGTCAAGTGTCATGATGATTGGATCAAAACCACGACCACTGGACAGAACAGAAGGTTTTTCTAAGATTTGACCTAGTGACCTAGTTTTTGACCCGGCATGACCCAGTTTCAAACTTGGCCTAGATTTTATGCAGAACAACAATCTGACCAAGTTTCATGAAGATTGGATGAAATTGGTGACTTCTAGAGTGTACACAAGGTTTTTATAAGATTTGACATAGTGACCTAGTTTTTGACCCCACAAGACCAAGTTCCAAACTTGTCCTAGATTTCATGGAGAACAACATTCTGACCAAGTTTCATGAAGATTGGAACAAATTGGTGACATCTAGAGTGTACACAAGATTTGTCTACGATTTGACCTAGTGACCTAGATTTTGACCCCACATGACCCAGTTTCGAACTTGACCTAGATTTCATAGAGTACAACATTCTGATCAAGTTTCATGAAGATTGGATGAAAACTGTTGCCTCTAGAGTGTACACAAGCCAATTGTTGACGGACGACGGACGACGGACGAAGAGTGATCACAAAAGCTCACCTTGTCACTATGTGACAGGTGAGCTAAAAATAAAAAACCTGTGTCTCAGATGTGTATTTTTCTCAACGACAAATTACGTATGAACAACAACAATAAGGACGATACGTCAAATATTGCGTCAAAAAAAATATAAAAGTGATAAATCAAATGCAATTTAATAATTTTTATTCAAATTTAATTTAAAAAATCATACAAAATACAGGGGTTTTTTAAATATAAATTTATATCTGCTAGCTATTGTTTTCTCATTTTTATCCAATCTCTCATTTTCGTTTGTTACCCGGACGCTCTTAGTTTAAACACTGGTTGACATAATCGTAGTGTACGCTGGTGTTTTTCCGCTCTTGGAATTGTTACGGAGGAATAAGTTTGGACTGGTTGACAAATAATTTCAGAAAAACTTTTTGCCATTTTTCGTTAACGATTATAGTCTACTATAAAGACAAAACAAAATGAAATTGTTGCTTTGATTAACCTACCTTTTCTATAGTTTCCCGTACCCTATGTAATGTATTGTGATTATAATCTGGTCGGGATATCTCGAGCTTATTGTCTTGACGCATATCAGTCTAACATGATATCTCGAGCTTAAAGACAGGACGCGTGGTGGTCCACCGTGATATCTCGAGCATATTGTCAGGACTGTGGTGGTCCAATGTGATATCTCGAGCATATTGTCAGGGCACGTGGCGGTCTAACGTTATATTTCGAGCTTATTGTCTTGACGCATGGCAGTCTAACATGATATGTCGACCTTATTGTCAGGACACGTGGTGGTCTTACGTTATATCTCGAGCTTATTGTCAGGACATATGGTTGTCTAACGTGATATCTCGAGCTTATTGTCAGGACACGTAGTGGTCTTACGGGCTATCTCGAGCTTATTGTCAGGATAAATGGCGGTCTAACGGGATATTTAGAGCTTAATGTCAGGACGCGTGGCGGTCTAATGGGATATTTCGAGCATATCGTCAGGACACGTGGCGGTCTAACGGGATATTTGAGCTAATTGCCAGGACACGTGGTGGTCTAACGGGATATCTCGAGCTTATTATCAGGATAAATGGCGGGCTAACGGGATATTTCGAGCTTATTGTCAGGACACGTGATGGTACGACGTGATATATCGAGCTTATCGTCAGGACGCGAGGCGGTCTAACGTTATATCTCGAGCTTATTGTCAGGACACGTGGCGGTCCTACGTGATATCTCGAGCTTATTGTCAGGACACGTGGCGTTCCGACGTGGTTTCTCCATCTTATAGTATGGGCACATGGAGTCCCTAGTGATATATCGTGCGTATCCTTCCTTACTCACCTACCCCCGACAAAATATGCAGAATACGATTGCACAATCTAAAGATCGGAAACACCTGCTGTATAAACATCACTTAATCAATAATATTTATCTGAACTTTTAATACATATCAGCAAGTTTTCATAATTCGTTAAATTATATCCACAAAACTGCATAAAAATGCCATGTTTATTTCTTGAGACAAGATACCTTTAGATAGGCTATCAAGATAAGACATTTAGGCAATAAACTATGATCTAGCACTCAACTCTGATACTCTCCGATCTTTAGGAATGTTGCGTTTACAAATTTCCCGGAGTTTGTGCTAACGTTACTAATCACATGATTTCTCGAAGACACGTGTACGTACATGCACGTGTAGATATCGTTAGTGGATATGTGTAGATACCGGCGGTAGATACGTACATTGTACACAGCTAGGTACTGGTTTATCAAAGTACTTACGCAAAACGTAAACTTACGCTCAAATCTACATTCCTTATCTACAGTTTTTGCATCTTCAAATGGGGACAAGATATTGTTTGATATCATTAACTGAATTAATTATGCACTGATAACACATATCCATTTACCAGTATTTGTTGAAGTTGAAGAATTATAAAGAATGCAAATTTGAGCGTAAGTTAACGATTACCATAAATGCTTTGATAAAACAGTACCCTGGTGTAGAAGGATAAGGTCGTTAGGTGGCAGGTATATATTGGGGTGATGCCCCCCCCCTCAAAATATCAAATCTTTAGTGTAGGGCTTATTTATGGGCACCAAAAATTAAATTGGTATTTTAAAGACCCAATTCTGTATTTATTTTGTACATAGAAGGTGTTTAATATTTTGAAAAATCATAGAAACTAAATATTAGTGGGCTCTGAAGGATTTGAGCTCTTCAAAATGGAGGTTACCACCACTGGCGGAAGTTCAAATTTAGCGTCGTTAGAAACCGCGAAAAACTTTGACAGCAAAAAGCAAAAAATCGGCAGGTATGGGAGACACTTTTCTTGCTGAATTAACCTAGCTCAGACACGCTTTTTATGTAAAATGGGACCAAAAACAGGATTGCATTGGGTTTAAAAATACTGTGTATGGGGTGAAATTGGTCACTTTTGTATTTTTTTTACTAAAATTTTGAGGGGTAGGGGCGAAAACAAAGGACCATAACTCCACAACCCTAGGGGTTAGCCTTGCAATTTGATGTTATTTTCTTTGTTGCATAGTCCCTGAGACTGACACATAAATACTTTCTTGTCTTATTTGCTGTTTTCAAGAAATCCGCTTGACTGTTTGCGGCCTGTCGGAACCTCAAAATTGGCCAATAATATATCCCCTGCCCCCTTAGTACAACAGTACTTTTTTTAGGAAACAAGAAAAAAGCTGGCTACAAGTACCATTTACTTAGGGTAAAACAAGTTTTTTTACTTCAGTTTGGTCGACATGTATATTTCCGATTTTCATGAAAAATAGGCTCATACGATGCGCATTGTAATTTTGCATATTCATTATATTTGCTTTTAATAAGGTTGGTAAGTAGAATCTAGTTGACCTTTCTCAACTAAGCCAGTGATATGTATCACTGTGAAATATTTGTAACTTCTGCACAACCCTGGTTTGAACGACGAAAGTCAACAAAAATCGAGGGTTCAGTCAAAAACCTTGACAGTCCAAGATCATAAGATCTTTTAACACGAGACCAGGTCAACCCTCTTAGACAATAAGCTGGTTGCCCCACCCCTCCTGATGGAAGATAGCTTTACGACAGGACCCTTTCCAGAGATAAAATAGTTTGTTGGACCAGGACCCCCTCCCCCTGAAAAACATTGTTTGACCCCCCTCAGGAAAAATCTGGATCCGCGCATAATAGTACTTCAGTCATCTTTTGAGGCGTGTTACTTTTAATGCAATTAGTATACATGTACTCATTCTGGTGAACCAATTGCTAATTGACAGCGAACGATTTCTTATATCTATTTCATTTCTTCATCATCCTCATAAATCAGTGGTTAGTCAAGTAAAGCTTGGCTATATTGACCTGATCCTGACCTTTATGCAAGAATACATTATAAGGTTCTTGCTTTGAATATATCAATTTTCGGAAGCAAATCGTGCGATATCGGTATTTCAAATCTGTGTTTGTATTACATCTCGAGCGTCTTCGTGATACTCCCCGATTATGAAAACATATAATCGGTGTTATACGCAATATATCAACTATTAAATTATGCTAATCAAAAGGTCAGGCTCGTGTCAAATTGGCCAAGCTATACCTAGTAATAATACGCTGGTTGAACGAGAATGTACGTCATCAATAGAGCAGGAAATCACGAGCTTTCCTATATCAAAAGTCAAATTGGTTTTACTTTATAAGTTTATAACCAGTATAACAAACTAATATACATGTATAAAGAAATTATACATATTTCAGTAACCCAGTGACCGGAAATCACGGATCGCAATAAGTCATACAAGGATAATTACTGATAAGATTTATACATACATGTTTTGAATTTGTAAATAAACGATATGACCATCTTAGATTACACCAAATGAACAAACATGTTCATTGTATTTGAAATACATGTATAGGTGAAATCATTTTTCCTATGTTTAGTAAGAACAAAACGTTATGGTTTTTTATTCAAATATGGATCTATTTCGTATGATCCAGGAGTGATTTTTTATAAAGGAAAAGAAGCATGATCTTATATTTTATTATGGTTTACTTGTTTAAAGCCATGTATCCGGATAGATATAATGTTTTTGAACTAACTAGATACATGTAAATGTGTCGTGTTGTATTATATGAAAATCAAATTAAATATTCTTAATGGGTATACCTTTTTTATTTGAAGTGGAAGACAAAAATCCTGACCCCCAGCCAGCTTCAAACCCCATGGTTGGTTTAGGGCTTGTCTGGTTATGTTCACCGTCGTCATAGCGACTAGTCTTTTTTTCCTTCTAGAACGAATAGAATATTCCTAAAAGAATTATCCTCCAAACGAAACAACGATCGGTAGATTCTATAAAATATTTTTCACCAAAATTTCCACACCGAATATTTTCCTTTTTTTTACTATTTTAAAACTCTAAAATCCATTACACCTGTAGATATTAGAAGATATCACAGGTGGTGAATCACCTCAAAACTCAGCAACAGAATCCAACTCTCTTCTAATAGTTCCACAAATCACACGATCGTCTTCTGTGTCGAATTACACACAAACGTGAACACCTTACTATTCGACAAACATCGGACAGCATCGTAGAAAACGTTCGGCAATCACCGGGAAGCACCGCAAAACTATTCGACAATCATCGTGCACCAACGGAGTTATCGGCAATGTTCGGGAAGCACCGTGAAGCATTGCTGGGAAAACAATATGTATTCGGTATGTACAGGTAGGCTTTTATCATTTACAGGTAGATAAGGATATGAGATTCCATGCCAACATACCCCCCCCCCCCTACATCTGTGGTGATTCTATCAACGCTTCTCCCACGCTCTGGTAAGGTGTACGTAGCTTATAATACAGATGCGTACTAGTTACCGCCACACGCTGCTTGCAATTATTTAGTTTGTTCTTAGTACTAAATAGAAAAGTCTCATGCTTGGCTAAAATACATGTCTATTGAACGAGCCACTGCCACGGGTTTCATATAACCGGACTAAAACACAAACTACGCTTTATATTATCTTAAACTATATTACAAATGCTACGGGTTCAACTTTATTTTGGGTAGGTCTAAATACTATATTATAAATACATGTACAAGTACGTATCCGGGTTTTTTTGGTCTGGAACAATAATTACATATAATATTCTCGCTGTTTTTTATGTGTTCTACGCAACATGCGCAGTATTTACACTGAAACAAGTTGCAATAACCAACATTACTTTACTTAAATATGCCGATGCAATCATTGTACTAGGTGTCTGTTTCCCCAGCAAAGCGCTACATAGCACTTTCCATGACAGGGACTTCAAGCTTTTTATATTTAATTGAATGGAAGGAAACTGAATGAAGGCATTGGGAACCGCTTTGCTTAGGAAAAGGACACCAGGAGCGGTACCTGGTGAAGCACGAAACAAAACCACGCCTATCATACACGTGTTCTTGTAGTTACTTCGTTACATTGCAAAGTCAATATGAATACCAACTGTTCACCTGCTTATAAACACTTCAGAACTTTAGAGCCAACCTGTGCTGTTTTGACAACATTAACATTGGAATTACGGAAGTAATTGGATTGGGTGATTGTCAAGTCTGGATAACGTTCGTTCGTTCGTTCGTTCGTTCGTTCTTTCGTTCGTTCGTTCGTTCGTTCGTTCGTTCGTTCGTTCGTTCGTTCGTTCGTTCGTTCGTTCGTTCGATGTGGGAAACACTAAATAGCATTTCAGAAATAAAGTGATCCGGCCAAACAAGGACTGGACCTCTCGACTCGTATCCAAGAGAGTTACCCATTTGAACATTATAGGAAAATACAAGTTTTACACAATTACTAATGTTGAAAATGTGTTCACTATGGGCAAGATCCTGGTTAAATTCCATACATGCAATATCATACGGTAGCTCGTTTTATTGTGTTTATCTATCGTTCAAGATGTGTTCATTATCCATTTACGTAGAATACAATATCAGTTCTTACAATGGT
This sequence comes from Spisula subtruncata, assembly GCA_963678985.1. Classification (NCBI taxonomy): domain Eukaryota; kingdom Metazoa; phylum Mollusca; class Bivalvia; order Venerida; family Mactridae; genus Spisula; species Spisula subtruncata. The sequence goes on along the minus strand of OY787674.1, from coordinate 29,562,396 downwards.
CTCTCAGAGTAAATTATCGCATCTCCTATCAATAATTGTTGACAAGCTTGTCATGTACAGGTGTTCTTACTCCAACATATAGGTTACTGTTGACACTACAAGCACGCACCTTACAAGGTTTCCCGGATATAAAACAAAAATAAAAATGCCAAAATTGCAGTAATTTTCGATGTGGTAGGTATTAGGAATTTGTCAAACTCCACTTTAATTAAATCCAAAAGCTGTCTAGAATTCACCTGTTATTTAAATGAATATGGGAGTATCCGGGTCCCTAACGGTGCTTATTTTGGTACACATTTACAGCAATATTTTGATTTGAACGACAAACAATTTTGAGTCAGAGAGCTTTTGTATTAGATCTGCCACCGGATTGAGTCATGATTTTCTTCATTTTTTTTACTGACAACTGTCCGAAACGCGACTGTGACGGTACAGATTTTTGTTAATGCGGGATGTACGTCCCCGCAAATATAACGGTCCCTCGCGTATTCATTTTGACCAAGCTACGCCCCTGTCAATGTTTATCTACATACTCAGTGTTGGTTTTCTCCAGCAGGTTTTCGCCAATAAACTGATAAGCCACAATGTTCGTTTGTCAGACTACAGTAAACAAGTTGTTTTTGTTGAACTGTTTGTGTAGTTTATAAAGTTCCTCAGTCTCGTGGTTTGGAAAAAAATACGTGTAACGTTATAATATACATGCTGTCCAACTGAATGAGAGTTGACTATTTCGGTGTCTGTTTAATATATAATTTAATGTATATACGTTGAGGCCCATGTGGAAGATTGCATTATTGTAATATGTTAGCCTCGTAAAATAAAAACTTTACTTACTTGCTTGCTTGCTTGCTTACTTACTGTTTTGAAATATCTACATTCTGCTGTCACCGTTTTTTTCTGGGACCAGTTGTGTATCATCCACATGCGGGGCAATCTGACTATAAAGTATCCGCTCTTCCTTACGACAAGCGTAGCGAGTTTGAAAATATTATTCTAATCAGATTGCATGCGGAGAAGTTGTTAGTTGTTTGTGGAAGAGCTAATGATAACTGGTTAACCTTTTATTTGAAAGAAACTGGTTAGAACGAATGACTTCCGCAAATGAAATAGCGTCGAAAATGGCGATACAACAAGCATGGAAAATAATTATACAGATGTTCAAAACATCGTAAAGAAATTCTAATCTATCACCTAATGAACTCAATGAGTTTGAATACCTATCGACATATAAAAGCAGGTGGTATCGACGCAGAACATATTCACTGGCGACATTTGAAGACACAGTTCATAGATGTAAATAATGGAAATGTCTATATTTCATAAACAGAAGCCTTTCCATACTTAAATGATTGTTTCATGCATCATTTGAATCGAAATGGGTGAGTAACTTTGCTATTTACAAACATGACAAACAGGAACTCAATAATAAACAGAAACAAGTGTGTTCTTATAGTAGTACGAACAGATTAACCCGGTACTCGACATTTACCCATGAATATACATGTCTTACACCGTCTTGGTTGGAATACATGATTTCTTCGAGAAAGTCGTGCATTACTACCTTGCATTCAGATCTGAAAAAATATGTGTTATAGAGGGAACCATGGGGCCATATCCACACGCGAAGCATCTGTGGCATTTTCTGGAGGTGTATAACTCAATTGTTAACAAGCGTTATAAGGGAAATAACATGATTGTGCTTCATAAGCTTGGTGTAGGCTACATCTTGTGAAATGAACATCCTAGACTTAGACGTAACTATGTATACCTCAATATGTAGGCCTACCGTTGATGCACGTTAATGCACACTGTGTTAAAAACATAAAAACAATTAAAAGGTCGAAAAGAAACTAAATGCAAAGAATAAATTGTTACTCTCGATTCAATAAGTTATACTGTTGAGGAAACTATCCCATTCGAAAGAATAGCGGAATCTTCAGTAAACGCAGTTACATCCAGTTAAACAAAGACAAACACAGTTTACATGCAGGACGAGCTAATGCTGTAAAAATTGTTCTCATTTGACTTTAAACAGACTTTAATTTAGCCTTCAGAATATTCGATGTCCAGGTTAATTTGTTCGTACTATACCTAATCATGGTTGTTAACACGCCGGCCAGATGTTTCATAGGTCGGTAACCTTTCACTGACTGCTATTGTTATAATGCGATTCTTCGAATGCTTTTTTCTTAACATTTACTGTAAAAACTTGAAAGTCCACATCAATGATAAAACTACGATAATTTTCGAACAATGCCTGGAATTACAATCAATACTAACTCAAGCTTACACACCGAGTACTCAAATTCTGAATCCATTTGCATAATTTCGTTCAAGTTGAGTGCTGCCTTCTATGTCTGACTTATATTTTTCTTACCCCTTTTATCAGGATCTTCTATATATTTATAGAATCCCTGCTTTTATTAACAACGTTGAAATATACAACATAGCTAGCCTTTCAACAGTATTACAATTTATTCATATTTTTGCAGTTATAAATAATAATAACAATAAATAATAATATAACCGAAATACGTCTACATGTAATTTTAAGTTCATCATCGGAATCCATATTTTGTAAGGCTTTTCTTCACTTTCTGTGGCAGCATCATTTCTATTCTTTCCTTCTCTTTTTCTTCCCTTTGTCTTTCCTCTTCCTGCCTTGTCAGTTGTTGAAGCCTTTCCTCCTCTATCTTTTTCTTTGATTTGAAACCAACTCCTCTCTTCGAACAACTAGAGCTAAGCGGTGGAGGAACAGGACTCAATCGACGTCCGCCATTTTGAACTGAGTGTTGCCCGGATGTAGACGGGTGCTCTATTTTGTCTTTTTCGTCTAGTGCTATGTACTCCTCGATATCTTTATCCCAGTCCCAGTCATCTTCATCGTCACACTTCCGGCGTACTGAGAGGTCAACTTTCCTCACTTCTCTGCTAGAACTTTTCTGAGATGTTTCTAGAAAGGTGTAAAAACAAAAGAAGTTAAAGTGTAAAAACTTGGATGAAGAGTTGTTATATACAATGTACATGTATAATAAAACCGGTACACCGGTAAATAAATTTTTCAAAAACAGTTTTTTGTTTTCATTTTGTTAATTCTTTTTTACTGATACAATTACCTGTGATAAGCATTATGTCTCGTTGTCAACTTAACCAGGAACATTAAACTGTTTTTAAAATGAAACATGCATTTGTACATGTAGAAAATAGAATGATAAAGAAGGTATGACAAAAACTGGCTCTAATTTACCTCGATTTGAAACAGTTAATCAGAACTTGAACTTACTAAGTTTGCACCATATCATATTTACCTATATCAGTTGTTTTCCGTTTGACTTCTTTGCCGAGTATATCGTATGCTTGAGTGGCTTTCAATGGTTGACGTACAGCCTTCATTCTTTCTGCCTGTTGCTTGCGGTGTTGTCGTAACAAATCTTTCTCTTTTCGACAGTCTGTAATACTGTCCTGTTTCATCAATTTGGCGAGTTTGGAATGCGATCTGACAATACTTGGCTCTGGCAACAACTTTGGCATTGGTTTCCCTCTGTGTGGAATCTTTTCTGGATTTTTTTCTGGTGTCTTGTCTTCTTTTTCTGCTCTTTGTGTAGATGGTGGCACTGGTTTCGCTTCTGTGTTCATTTTCTTTGGAACACAAATGTTTTGAAGCACACTGTGGCTGTCTTGCTTCAACGCAACATCAGATTCAGCCCGAACGGCCACATGTGGTGCTTTTGCTTTGTTACACTCTTCAGCTCCTTTAGGGATATTTTTAGGAGTAGCAGAGTCGAGATCTGTTTTACCAGGAGTGGAAATGTCAGATCTGGCAAGTGGCAACAGTGGTGCTGGGGGTACGGGTGGTACTGGTCCTCCATGAGGTCTGTTATCACTTGGTACATGTTTGAGTTCAGGTAAGCGTCTACTGTTTAATGGTGGTAAGCGATTTCCCTTACCTCCTGTCTTTATTGGTTGTAGTCGCGTTGAACTGGAGTTTTCAGTGACACCAGATATGAATGGTGATACATCATTGCCAGCAACAACTCTGTCGACTTTAATTGATACAAAATATACATTACAAAACTACTATCTAATCATCGTGACATGTAAGTATTTCCTTGGTCATAAGTCCCAAACATAGCAATTCTTGGAACACGTTATACATTATTACGAGTCTGCAACTTGATTTAGAAAATTAAATATGTTTCTACGTCTCTTTGGATAATTATGAATCAAGGGCACGAACGTATTGGAAAACAAAAACACTCGAATTTCTATACAATCGCGCAGAAGATTTAGGTCAATTCAGTTCTAGCAATTAGATTGCTATTACGTATGGGTTTTCATTAGTTTAAACTCTCGAATATTACCAATTCACATAAATAATAGGACTGTTTATGCTGTTTTACTCACCGTATTTTCGGCGGTCTTTTTTGGAGTCTTTTTGTCTGAAATTAATAAGAAAAAGTATATTAAAATAAATAAATCAATCATTATTTACGATTTGTATCATGTATGAGGAAAAAATGTCGAAGGAAAGGTTGTCCGATTTTCGAAATTTGCTAAATCCGCCAATATTTCCACATCCACGGCTAAATTGATCACTTATAAGTTATATACAGTAAGTATGAATAAATGTTCGAACCCAACACTTTTTGTAACCGTTACTGGGCCATATGAAAGATCTAATATACACAGCCCATCCACAGGGACGGGCGATGGATAACAGGTGAAACGGTCGTGTTTTTACCTTCCAGCTCCCTGCACTGCGGGGAAATGTTGGGAATTTTCTCCGAACCAATACCCCGGGGACGATATTTAGTTGTCAGGGGCCGGGAAATAGCGGATATTTTATTTAACCGTCAGCTGTCCCCCGCAGAGTGGGGGAATGGCGGGGGTTCTGACTGGGGGTGAGGCGTGGATGCAACTACATAACTGATGCTTTAACTATTTATATTTAAGCTCTGTAGAGCGACCTACTAGGCTTTAGAGTTCGTTTTGTGCTCTATTGTGTCCGAATTTTGTCCCCTTAATTTATGAGTTCAACTGGAATATTGAAGACTATTAAAACTACAAAAGAAAAACACATAAAAAGCGTAAAATGTAAATGAAATGTATGTTACCTCGTCATTTTGAGTTGATAATTTTGCGTAGCAATCAGAATCTATTCCTACTCGCTGTTTCTGACGTCGTTACTATGATAGTTTACGTAATTGCATGACGTGAACGGTATTATGACGTCACAGCGTTGTTTTTGTCGTTTAGGCCTAACCAGAAACGGAACTATTGAGTCGATGTTGTAAATGACAAGACAATCGATCAGAAGAGCATGTTTCCAAGGCCCCAATGAAACAGAGTTTGGTAGGTGAGACTGATATACGGGTGCTCTAGTCTTAATGCTTTGTAAGTTGATGTTGATATTTTACCTCTCCATGGACGTATACTCCGACATAGGGTGCATATTTTAATAGAATTGTGGGTTAGGTGATTAGAGCATGAAAGTTTGCATGATGGTTATTGAATGGATTATGGTGAATATTACATATGGGCACATGTACAAAACAAAAACCTAACATGGCTTCCAAAACAAATAAATAACGAGTATGCCTACGCATGGTGTTGGTTTAGTGACAGTCCATTGTATAGTGATTTGTGACAGTCACATTTGGTCCTATTTGATACCTCGACAGAACATGTGATTCCTCATCTAACTAATATTCAGTGGATACAACAAAATATATCCTCGTTGGTAACTTAATTTTACGCTAGTTACACTTACAGGTAACTGTATCACAGATAAAGACTAAAACGAATACTGTTACATGTGGTTACACCCATTCATGATCTCAATGAGACTATCGTTTATATCGTACAGGCATTATTTGTCCTGTTTTGGACTCAATAATACCAAAAAAATGTACCAGAGTATTACCAATCTAAAATGGTACTCAAATTCTCGATCATATTCATGTACGGGTACAAGCCATAGGTAAAGACATTAATTTCCGATATTATTTGCGAACCTTCACCAACTACAGTAATTGATGGCCCTATTGTGAAGTTGAACTCGAATCTACTTAGTATGCTATCAGTTAAAGCCATTCCTGGTCACCCAACAGTAGCTCCTGATCATACTAAGAACTCGCAACAATCCAATGCCACCATTGCAGGCCATATTTGGTTCTCACATGTACATCTAACCATTGCCTTGTTATATAGGCCTACTCACAGCCATCGTGTCTAGTCAATCCTGATTCTCAACGAACAGGCAACAGGTCCCTGTATCAGGCTTTATTGAATACTCAGTACCACAAGCTAAATACATGCCTCGTACTACTTGGCATTGACGTTCATTATATACAGCCATTCTAGTTCCTGTCCATAACCACCAGACACAGATCAGCTAGCTGGTCTTCTGCTCCTCACGGACAGATCGGTGACGGGCCAGTCTGTATTTCTTGCGCATGTGTGCATTGAGTCAATTGTGTGCGGATTGAAGTCCGACCATTACCACTAAATCTGCCCTGCTTATAAGATGATATGCATCTGTCCCGGTCTAGTAAATGGTGATATAATGATGGTGACTTTCTCCTTGTAAGCTGCTTGCATAAGTGATTGCTCTGACTGACTGGGCACCTCGCTTAGCTACATCTAGTTGGTCAGTCTCTTCATTTCCGGCCAGTGTGCTGGGAACCACTAGCGATTGTTGAAATATGTAGCCACATCACACGCTTTGTGGTGTATAGAAGCGTGGGAGAGGCCATACGACACTTTGTGGCATAATTGGTGAGTTATGAGGTCCGGGTGCTTTGTGAGGCACCGGGGTGAATTCCTTATGTGTTCTCGACGTTATGTGTTAGACCTATTTCCTCGGGGACTCCCAATGGGCATAAAGGCTTCTTAGTGCAATCTTGGGATTGTATCACCCGATGCAAATCAGACTGTATTGCAGATTTAGTAGGACATATGACTGCGCCAGTTCCATGCAAATTGTAAACTGTCGGAAAAGGGGTTTTACAGCACCGGGAGAATACATTTGTGCAAATCTTCATCGCCCACGATATTTCCTCAGTGTGACGCAGGCATTGTGTATTAATTGTTAGTTATTTAATATGGAAGAAGCATGTCGTACATACTGATATTTCATCTAGATCTGTAGATAGGAACATGACAATTTACCACTAATTTCGAGAAATGCTAATGATTGTGCCATGTGTGTTTATAACAAAAACAAATAATACAATGCTGAAGTTATATCAAAGAAATCTAAATTCCTCCCATTATTTTATACATTTGGTGAGACTACAAATTTAACATTTATAAAACATCATGGTTGGCAAATGTATAGAGGATATAGATCTATCACAAGTTGTCATTTTTCTGATTTATTAATAAATCTTGGCCATCGGAAACCCATATGAACGATAGTCTTCAAAAGATGTTGCTCATTTAAGGTTCGAGATTGTGCATGCTACAGAAGATGCCCCGGTTTCAAGAACATCGGTGGTTCTTTGCAATGTAGTCTTTGTGTAGCCGGGTGTATAGGATTTGTAAAATAACTAATAGGGGAGAAACTTGTATGAGTAACCGGCTAGCTCAGTCGGTAGAGCATTCGCCCTGTAAGCGAAGGGTCCCAGGTTCGAGCCCGATCTGGTTGCACATTTTTCTTTCCCTGTAACATTTGGGTGCCTGATTTAAATAATGGTTCATCAGCAGAGTGTTAACGTCATGTCCGAATGACCGTTATGATTGCTTCTACCGTACTTAGTTTATGGTCTTCGATTATTTAGGTACACAACCCTTATCATTTACGAAACAAAAGACTTACGTGGGTGCGGAATTAATGAATTGAATATGATATCTTTTATCTTAGATCACAGATACAAAATGGTGTAGCGTTTTGTGTGTGCTCCTACACTTGTGGCGATGGGATAATAGACAGCCTACCATCGCTAATGAGGCTAGGACACACAAACAAATTAATCCAATTAATGAAATGGGACATTTCCTGATATAAACCACTCACCTTGTCATGATTGATGTTTTTATATAGCCAATAGCGAATAAAAATCGCAGGAATCTTCCAAGTTGTCGACTATTGAACAATCGTTGTTGCTACGTAACTACGTCATGGATTTGACGTCACAACGTCATAGATACGTCACATGACTTTATCAACTTACATTAGACCAAATTCTGAAAATATGATAAGTCTGCTTCGGAGGATGTTGTTCGGCCGCAAGCTTCATCGAAACTGTTTCAAACATTTTTATTATGGTAAATGATCATAAGTTAACTACTTTTCTACCAATCAGCCAAATTTGATTATTCTGTTGTGTATGGAACAGTCAACCGATTCAATCAGTCACATTTGATTTATTCGAGGTAAGTGACTGATTAAGACAATGTGAGCTACTGTATTAATTATGAATTTATTAGCAATCTACTATTTCAGTAGTTGTTTTATTCAAAATACGGTTCCCGTGCAACGTGTGACGTCATCAATGTCGTTTCTGTAGATCTGTTCGGTTGTGTTCTGTTAGGTTATAAAATACAAGAATACACTGAGAAGATATTTTGAGACTTGGATGTACGCCAAAAAGCTGAGGTAGTCTTCAGTTAATCACTATCGTTGATTGTTATTACACGTTTTGTTGGCTACAAGTAATATAATGATATAGATAACATTGCTTGAAGCTATATTGTTAGGAAACTCATGTGATATCAGACTGTTTGAGATCCGCTATATTCGCATCGAAAACTTATATTTTTATTGGAAATTGAAAATAATTTTTAGACACCTTCGTCATTACAGTACAAAAAGAGTTAAAGTTATCAGTTTTTGAGAGCAGTTCAACCACCCTTTCATATTATTGACTTCATGGCTATAATAATTTGAAGCACTACGAGTACAGTATATCAAACTACAAAAAGAAAGTATACAGTTTCTGTGTCTTCTTATCTAATCTCAACATTCTCCTATCAAATCGAATACTTAAAGATGTATTTTTTTAAAAACAATTCTCGAACCAGTTTTAAAATTATAGCTTAGATAGTGTTTTAGAAAAAAAAACCATTACAGACAACTAGCAGACTGTTGAGATTCGATAATTAGACACTGAAACTGTATACTTTCTTTTTGGACACCCTGTACCACAGTTGAAACGGATTCCCAATACTGAGTACCAATATGCGATTCCGGGAAAATTTTGCAGAATTGCTACAGTTTCTCTTCGATTTTTATCCGTCTTGGTTGCGTCAATGAAATGTATAGGGGCGTTACACATGATGCTGGGAGTAATGCAGAAATTACGCGAGTAATAGGTGCATAAAATGTAGTAGTGTGCTTATTTTTTTAGGACACTTCAATAAATAAGATATCAAACTATTCAGAAAAAATGTAATAAATCTATGATAAATGTTCAATTGTGATGAAGTATAGTGCGAAAAAACTGACCTGATTCCCTTAATTTGGTATACATGATTTAACAGTGGATTTCTTGTCTATAATATGGATCATTTTTTATAAAACTGAAACAAGTTTTATTATAAGACCTGACCAAGCTAAAAGTTTGGCATTTGTTTCCATGACGATAGAGTACTAGTATCATTAATAGGTATAAGTCTTACAAGATGTAATATAAAGACTATCGTGATCATAAGTACGACATCGTCGCGGAAATTGATAAATCAACACTGCACTCTTAGTTTGTAACATATTCATGCATGCCCAGTAATCATTTTAAAATTCCAATGAACGGACTCAATAACTTGCAAATCTACGAGTCCAAAATTTAAAGAACAAGCCCAGAGTCCAAATATTTCATTAAACGTTAGACATTAAAGTAACCTGTTAAAGAAAAATGGAAAACTGACTTCTTTTAACAATATTTTATAAGGCTAGTTGTTGAGTAACCAGAGTACTGATTATAATTAAGGTATGAAGCAAGCTTCAAAAAAAATTTTTTAAGCAATCTCAATGCATTATTGTGACTCACCTAATTTTAAACTTTGCATTTTCACTGATTTTTGTAAGTCCAGGACTTAATTGGACTCGCAGGTAAAAAAATCACAGATACCGATGGAGGACCGGGTTAGTTTGTTCAGACTATACGATTTTTCCGGTAGTTGGCTGGTATCTTAGATCTGCAGATGACTTTCTATAATCAGATAACTTCATGTATGAACCATTCTGGCTAATTGTTAATGACTGTTTGATTGAGTTAATGTACAAAAATGTACATATAAATCAAACGTGTCATGGTTTGTTTGAAGCAGAACAAGAAAGATTGAATCTTAGATCTTACCGACAAGTTTCCACGACACCCCCTACTATACAGACATGCAATGGCTTACTCATGTGTCACCATCAGATTATGTTAATCATTAAGTATAGCTTGGCCAATTTGAGACGAGCCTGACCTATTGATTAGCATAATTTATCAGTCGATATATTGTCTACGTTTTCAACACCGAGTGTATGTTTTCATAATCGGGGAGTATCACGAAGATGCTCGACTTGTAAAACAAACACAAATCTGAAATACCGATAATGCACGATTTGCTTGCGGAAATTGATATATCCAAAGCAAGAACCTTGTAATATATGCTTGCATAAAGGTCAGGCTCAGGTCAAAATAGCCAAGCTATACTAATAAATAAGCACAGGCCTGCGAAATTGTATCACAAACTGTAGTTATGACCTCCCCGAGTTTTCACCCATTCAATATAAAAGACTTATAGTGAATGGGTGAAAACTTGGGGAAGTCAAAACAGCAGTTTGTGGTACATGGCATAATTTCTGATATCTGTTAAACTAGTAATACTATGATACTTCTTTATCCATGGATCCAATAAAAAACATGTACATTTTGTACATCAATTTTGAACCTGTGTCCGTACAACAGTAAAACAGCAGTTGATAAATTTATAATTACAGTGTACATATACATACGATGGTGTTCTGTAATATCACAGACTGTTATCACCAGACTGCTTAGGACCCATAAGAATAGCCATTTCCTTTGTTTAAACTAGCCAAAAGAGTAATAATTTAACAAGGATGAGGCATATCTGCATGATGTACATACGGACATTGAGCTGGTTTTGCTCACAGGTAACAGTAATGTTGAAAACGAATATTTTTTGGGATTTTTATTCGTTTTCAGTAATACAGTTACCTGTGGTTGTGCCTTGTGTGAAGACTGGATACCATCAGTTGCTCTCAGCTTTCAAGTAGATGCTTATCATGTTTTGGTGGATGTGCTCTTGCAAGTGTTTTGCCCATTGAGAGCTTTACTTCATGTGATACTGTAAAATAATTAGTTTTTCTTGGGAGATTAAATTTCATGGATTTCGTGGTTCATCGTCTACCACGAAATTTAATCCCTTCGAAAACTAATTTAGACCCATGCATTTATTACCTGAAATGCAAAATCCACAAAATAACGTCCCAACGAAATGGTCTTTTTTACCAAAAAGTCACGAAATTATGTCTCATCGAAATTAAATGATTTTACAGTATGTTATTCAACAGTTGCTTGCCTTGTGCTCTATGTTAAGCCAGCTGCCCCATTATCACAAATACCAGTGTGTGTGTATGTCTTGTAGAGGATGGTTAATTCCAACTAACATGAGTCCTGTACATGCATTTATAGAATACTGTAAAATCATTTAATTTCGTTGGGACGAAATTTCCTAGTTTTGGTAAAAAAGACAATTTCATTGGGACTTGAATTCGTAGATTTTGCATTTCAGGTAAAAAACAAGGGTCAAAATGCATATTCGTTGGGATAAAAGTTCGTGGTTGAGATGAACCACGAAATCCCCGAAATTTAATCCCCCACGAAAATTAATGATTTCACAGTAGTTCACTTTTACCACATGATACATCTACTGTATTTTAAAAGTGACAGTTGGCTTGGACAAGCCATCAATCTACAAACTCAATATACAACTAACAAAGAAGACCATAGATTTCTAAATTATTTATTTTGTGAAGTATTTTCTACAGCAAAATATACTATATCCTTCAAAGTTGAACATCTTGTTCTACTCAGAAAATTAAACATAAATCTATGACAAAAAAAGACAAGAAACATAAAAAATTCCATGACAACCAGGTTTTCAAACAAGGCCCATAATTTTGCTGATTTGAGGTTCCAGCAAAAACAAAGCCCATAACATCAGATACACATGCAGTTCTGGCAAATACAAGGCCCATTACTTTGCTGATTCTCAGTTCTGGCAAATACAAGGCCCATTACTTTGCTGATTCTCAGTTCTGGCAAAAACAAGGACCGCAACTTTGTTGATTCAGTTCCGGCAAAATAACTTAAAGACCCATAACTTAGGCTGATATCCAGTTGTACTAAACACATATGCCTGCTTCATTACTATAATTAAACTAGATGGATTTTTTAAACAAAAACATACGTCTACCACAATGGGCAAAAATCATCTGACTTAAAATTCCAGATAAGATGCACAACTAGGCTATATTGGAACTCACGTTTCATGTGAAGTTTCAATTTCATTGCAATCTGACAAGTGGTTAAGGAGAACAAGCGCTGAAAATTTTTGTGACATAGGCTTCATCCAGACCACAATCTCCAAAAGCATCTCAAGTAAAAATCTCAACTCAAATTGAGATTTTGTTAAAATCAGAGTCGCAATTAGAAATAAATCGGGAGTTAAAGCTCATGCATTTTACTGTAATTAACCCACAGTACTTTTTCTGTTAAGTGAGGCTAATTTTGAATCCAGTCATGCATGTAAACTAACATATATTTTAGACGCATACTTATAATTGAGATGAGATTTTTCTCTCATTGAGTTGCATCGGGAGATCAGGTCCCGATCTCCCGAAGCATCTTAATCTGAGTTCAATCTCGTCTCAAATATCGGCATGTGTCTTTAAGTTAATTTCCATTGGATACTTGATTAAAAACTAACACCACACAAGCGAAAACATTATTCTGAATTATAACAGCAAAATATAAAGAATTTGAACATTAGATTAATCTCAAATGCAGACTCTGAATTTTGCAAAATCTCAATTTGAGATGAGATTTCTACTTGAGATGTTTAGGGAGATCGGGGCCTGACTGACGTCTAGCACAAAATAAATATGTCTCCCCTACTATATGTGGGAGACCTACAAATCTTTCAGAGATAAGAGCAAACTGAACTCGCCAATCATAAAACCAGGCCTAGTGATTATAAACATGTTCTCATTCTCATACTCAAACTCCATACTCCATGCTCAAACTTGAAAAACAGCTTTTTTAGAATTTTGCATCAAAACCAACACCAACATGTATACACCAACCTCATATAATATGTTTCCATTCAGTAATAAAGAAGTTACAGCAGTTTTAACTAACACTATGCTCCAATTGGGGTACAGAGTATGGGCTGGAGCATGGGGTATGTTCTCTAATGTTCATAATCACAGGGCCAGTTCTTCCTCTTGATAGAACCTGGCTCCCATCAAATACAGCATGATATGTTTCAAATTATCTTACATATTTTGCACAGATATTATCGTAAAATTAGCACTTGAGGCAAACAATATTGCATATTTTTGGTATCAAGAATACGAAGCAAATTGTGTTAATATTCATTTACAACATAATAACATTTCTCCTTTTAGTCTACCTAAGAAACATGATTTAGGGAAACAATTTTCTTCACAACTCAGGGATTCATTAAGCAGGGGTTCTACAAAGGCGTAATATCCAAACCAGAAAATGAGTCATCCATCTGTTTCAGACATAAGTACACATACCTACACCTTAACTATGTTCAAACACTATTTTATTGTTAAAATCATACCAAGGAATTTCATATGACCATAACTTTCATTACAGTTAATTTTTGGATAATTTCATCAAACAACTTTCATTATGTGCAAAAAGAGACTTCTCCCTATTGCAGCAAATCCGGATTTCTGGATTTGTCCGGAATTGTAGAATCCCCGATTTAGGTATAATGCCAAATCCAGACAACAAAATGTAAGTCACTTTGGGCACTGTTAGCAAGCTTCTCTACATCAAAGCTTCGTTGGATTGTTAAATTTCAGCTTATGACATTTCAAGTGACCCAGAAACACTAGGTTATTGATGAGGCGGTAATCAAAGTGGGAACAGAAACCAAATAATGAAGTGTATAAAAGTGACAGCTCATACCTAAGGTTAGATTGCAATAATTGTATATAGAATTATATCAGTTACTATGGCGTATTAGTATACAATTAAAACTATAAAGCAATAATTACTTATTAATTAGTACTGTACTAATCACTTGTAATATGATCTTCAGATAATGTAAAAGAGTATAATCAAGGAATAATATTCCAAATTCTTTTATTCAAATCACAGTTTAGCAAACGTTGCAAAAAATAAGTATACCTTATCCCATAGTCAGGGTGGACATATCACATGACTTTTTGGTTAAGCCTACAAGTAAAAACATTTAAACAAAAAGTTAAAAACAACCGCAAGTTTCTTATTCATTGACCAATTTTCACAAGATAACTATGATGCTCAAGCCAAGAATGAGCACTACTTATTTAATTTAATAAGAGGTCACTGTTTTTGGCCGAAACTGGCTCAACTGATATACATGCAGTTGAGTCAGTTTCAGGCATAAACTGATCCGTTTCATAAAACTATATGGTTGCATAGGTAGTGCTCAATCTCAGCTTGAGTATTGAACATATCTCGTGAAAATAGTCATATTTTTATTTGCAGACTTAGCCAAAAAGTCACATAGAATGTCCATCATGATCGCAGTGCTAATGGATTAACAAGAGGGTTAAGATAGGCTCTAGATCGCTCACATGAGTATTCTTCATAATGCCTGAATCATAAAACCCATCCAACATCCACGCCCCAAGTTCACAAAGGATTAGTTTTCAGGATCAGGATCAAGATAAAATATATATCCTTTGAAATTCAGTAGATATGCTAAGGTTAAGCTTGCTATTTTTATACATGTGGATATATAAAAACATACCCTTCAATTTCAAAGTCATTAAAATAAGTGTTTATGGTCAGTTATGAAACTACTAACTTGATCCTCATTTTATAAATTGATCCGCATTTTTTGGGGCCAGGCCCCAAGTTCACAAAGAATCATCTGATCTGGATAAATTTGATCCTTAAAATAAGTTTCAAATTTTTAGAAGCTTTTGGTAACTTGTGTCAATTACAACTTATACTTATGAAGGGAATACCTAATCTACTTCAAGTTTACAATGTTCAAACTATTCAGATCATCATTTTTCTGTTGCAAAAGTGAATTACGATACTTGACACTGAAATTGATCCTGAAAACCGAGGATCAATTTATAAAATGAGGATCAAGTTAGTAGTTTTATAACTGACCATAAAAACTTATTTTAATGTCATTGACATTGAATAATATGTTTTTATATATCCATGTGTATAAAAGTAGCAAGCTTAACCTTAGCATCTCTACTGAATTTCAAAGGATATATATTTGATCTTGATCCTGATTCTAGAAACTTATCCTTTGTGAACTTGGGACCAGAGTGTTAGAATGACTGTTTAAAAATTTTGATCCAGTAACCAGCACCTAATGTTTGACCCTACATATTGACCTACATAGCCGACATTCAATCTTGACCTTGATGTTAATAAAAAACATTTCCTGGCAAAGTTTCATGAAGATAGGACTTCAACTGTAGTCTTTTTACCGTGTCCAAAAGCAATTGTGCAAAGAGGAAAGGACGAAGAATGATCACAAAATCTAGCTCACCTTGTCACTGTTTGATAGGTGAGCTAAAACACACAGCAAACTATGTTATATTCTATAATACCATTACAAATTCTGCTAAAACATAAACAAATAAACAAACAGAAAAAAAACAAAGCATATAACCCTGAGTGATTAACAAAAAAAAATGATACAAAAAGTCCACTACAAATTTCGATCATTGACCTTCACATGGCCTTGAACTAATTGAGTGCACATGATTTTATGAATGAAGAATGACTGATTAATACAATGTCATCTTATATGAGAGATTAGCAAGAAAAAATATATACTACAGTACAACCTTTTAGACCAACACCCTACAGAATATGCAAACATTGTCCCGGGTATAGAGGTTATTGCTTGAGTGAGATCAAATTTATTTTAAATGTATATGCATGGAAATTTTGAAGGTGTTGTTATTTAGAGATTTTTGCTCTATTGAGGTTAAATTTATTTAAATTTATACGGGGAAAATGTTGAAGGTTTTTTTTATATAAGAGGTTGTTGCTCCTCTCTAGCGGGCCACTCTAGTGAGGTTGTACTGACAACTATATTTATGGTGAAATGAGACATCAGAGCAGGTAAACTCTTTTTTGGACACAAAAGCACTAATCTCCCAATGGGCAATAATAATAATTCTTGCAAAAATAATCAAAACTAAAATTCCTGACAACATGCGCAATTGGGCTTGATACCAATTATTCATACAAAGTTTCATTGAAACACAACCAATGGTTAAGACCAACAATTGCAGAAAAATTTGTGAATCCAGCACAATCAATATGTCTCTTCTACTATGTTCGGGAGAAAAAATTTGTCTCTTTAGCACAACAAGGTTTTATATCTCTACATACTATATAGTGAGATGTAACCTTGTTGTACCACAGGGAAGAAATATCCACAGGAAAAGCAGCCAGGTCTGACAGGAAAAGTACAGTCAATACATAATTAACTTCCCTGCCCTATCAGAGAAATAAGTCAGAACATAGTTCCCTCCCCTGACATATCTTAGAATTAAGTCAATATACATTAACCTCCCTTGTCATATCAGGAAAAGAAGTCAGTACACAGTTACCTCCCCTGCATAGAAATATTATTATTAACATATTTACATAGATTTCAAAAATAGTCTTTGCAGATCTGCAACACCGCAAAATACTGCATTTACTATTATTAAGTCTTTGTTAAATATTGGGGGAACAACAAATCAGGGATTCTGCTGAGGCACAATGCCCAATCATTAGGACACATTCCTACACCTTAACTATGTTTCAAACATGGATTTATTGTTAAATTTTAGATAATGGAACTTCAAATTTCATAACTTCATTGATTCTTTGAACGTTTTCATCAAATAGCATTTATTTTGTGCAGAAAAGAAAATTCCTCCAAATTAGGCCATAGGACCCCTGGGTCAATTGTCGGATAAGTGTAATTAATAGAAACAGAACAAGGATGACAGATTGTGAATGGAAGTCATTCTTTACATAGTAAAGCTTTTTTGCATGGTAAAATGCACAACATAATAATTTTCAAACACACGTTCTTAATTTTGTTAGTTGGATCTCATGATAACTGGTAACACTCCAAAACAAGATTGCCATATATCCCGTGTCATTGCCTTTGAAGAATAAGGTAGTAACAGCTTCTTAATCTGTATCACAAGGCACTTCTTACGAGCAGAACAGTACAGAGCAAATTTTATTAAGACTTGTACAACATCATATTGTACGTCCTCTACTTTATATATAGTCACACGTTCTGTTCTGTTCTGATGAGACTATTTACAAGATTATCGGAACAGGAAAAAAAATTATCAAAAAGTTACAACCTTCTTTAAAGCCAGTAAAAGATAAAAGCACATATTCAATGGTAAGTTCTGTGGAGAAAGCACAGATTCCATCAAACCGTGCATATAAAATACATTGCATCTACTTTAACTGCTGAACAATCACATATTTTCGCAAGGACATATATTTTTGAATATTTCGTATTTTAAAGTGAATAGCAAGGTTTAATATTCTTGATTTTTGTCCTTCAGAACGAAGAACTTCTTTCTATCCTTTAATGCTGTTATGCAAACTCGAAGTATATAATATTTCAAAACTTTTTGATTTTTCAAATGTAGTTAAAACTAATTCCTCATGAAAATATATAATTTTTTATAATACAATGTTTTCAGACAAAATGTAGATATGGTAAACAGGGGTGTCAACGAAGCCAAAGTTAAAATCAGGAAAATTTGAGGCAAACAAGAGACTTTCAACCAAATTGTTTCTATATTTAAATCAGTTTTTATTAAGAAATTCCTTTAAAACAGATCAAATTGACCTAAACTTTGCCAATTCTCAAGATATTTTCATTAAATAGCTTTTATTTTGGTTGTAAATTATGGCTCTTTCAGGGTATATAAATCCAGATTAATCCGGAAAATTGACACCCCAGGACCATAAAGAAGATACGAAGAAATGATTGCTACTATAACTTACCCATAAAGACAAGAAAATTTACCATAATCGCAGAACGACAAATTGCATGTAAATTTCACCACAGGAAGACAAAAGTTCACCGAAACACATCATTATAAATTATTGCTGATGTTGAAATAAAATTATTTGAACAATGTACAGAGACAAGACATCACTATAGGCATTCATACAAATGAAGACATATAAAGTTGCATGGTAAAACAATTCCCCAAACATTTTCAGTCTTCCCAAAATTGGCAAAATCTCTTCCAGGCCAACTGTAGTGATCTGTCGGTTCCTTGCAACTTGCACCGGTCCGAGCCCAAAATCATCGGTCAGTACCCACAGACCGATGGATTTCAGGAAGACTGCATTACAAGAGGCATTCCCTATTACTAGCATATTTTTCTCTCCTATCACATTAAATGAGCTAAATGTACAAAACACTATTGAATATCATAATTTGTCAGAAGAAAGTGTGCGCAAATCTCTCAACAATGTCAAAAATATATTTTAATCACCAATAATAATTTATCGCTTCCAGCGATTTATTATTATGTGGTCAAAAAGAAACACTTTGTGACTATTTCAGCTTCTTATGGAAATATATTTTCATTTTTTTCTCGGTAATTGGTGCAGTAGCAGAGCTTGACAAGCTCTAGAAGTTGTACAGTTACTGCACCAAGCTCAGCTTGTACTTCAGATTTAACTCAAATTCAGATTCCAATTTGATAAAAATCTCAATTTGAGACAAAACTTCCACTTGAGATGTTTAGGGAGATCAGGGCAAGGCCTTCTAATCAGATTGCGAAGCCCAGCCAGGAAATTCCTGTTTCATAAACCTGAATTATGGATATATCAAAGAATACTGAACAAATAGACACATGAAACGTTTGGTTTGATCTGTAAACAAATATACCCAACACAATACATGTCACCAAAATGTTGATTTTCTACGTTTTATGTGTCCCATGTCTGACACATCATCCTGAGCATGACTGCGACCGATAAATTTCTCAAGTTTTACAAAAGGCACCTCACTGTCCATCTTCATTGATCTGGTTCTGCGTCTTTTCAATTTTTCGGGTTTTTCGACCTCCCCACTTTCTGCATCATCTTTATCACTTTTAGATTTGGAATAAAACGTCTCTGAATTAAACAACAACTTCTTTTGTCTTTTGGTACCCTGTTTCACCATCTCCGCTTGCGAACTGTCCAACGATCGTTTAAATCCGTTAGATTTCTTCTTCACGTCCGGGGAATCGTTTGTTGATTTGAAATTGAATGAAATTTCCTTATCAACGACATGTATGGAATCGTTTGACAGCCACGAGCTGTCTAATCCATCCAACTCGTCCGAGTTCATTATCTCGGTGCCGTCAGTTTTTAATGAGTATTTTTCCGTCATTGATGACGTTGTGGAAGACACGGAAGTAGAAGCATGTAACAAAGATGGCGTCATTGATGAGTTTGATTCTGATGAATTCAACGACAATAATGGATTAGGTGATGATTGTCTACGCAAAGATTTTGGCACTTTGGATTTAGGTGATGGGGATGATGACAATGTTTTTCCTGATATAAATTCATCACAATCTGAAAGACAGACTGTGTCCTCTGATTTCAGACTGCAAACAGTTTCTGAACTAGAATTACTAGACACAGTCGAGCATCTAGAGAGAGAATTAACATGCACTGCTTTGTAGAATAGAATGTAAGCCTGTGCTGTGAGAACTTCCTCCACGGTCGATAGAATCATTCTTGAGTCATTACAATTCACCCACGAATCTGTAATAAAATTGTAGAAATTATGTTTGATCGTAGTATAAACTTGTTTTTACTCTGTTAGATGGTCTGATCACAGGGTATTTATGTAAGCCTTGTTTTGAGAATTTGTTGCCTATATAACATTTGACGATTGTTACGACAATCGCCCAACAAGGTGTTTGTAAAACATCTATACCCTTATAGCATAAACAGAAATGTGAAAGCTTTCTGCTGAAATATGGCAGGCATATGGATACAGGCATACATATGTGTGCCTCCACCCGGATTTGAGCCCTTGTTGCCAGATTAGACGGCAAGTGTACTAACCACTGAGCTACAGAGGCATTGAAGAAGTTTCACATGATATGCGCAACAGCAAAAATGCAGACAATTAGCAAAACACGAAATGTTTATAACCGCGAAAGTAGATTGGTTTACAGTATTGATCAGAAGTACAAAACAATGTTAACATTACCAGCTTCATCATTCCACGTGTATGCTGTATAATGTCCGGATCCGAAGCCTCGTCCATGATGGATGATGACACCAAACAGCTGATACTGACAGCAGATATCGGATGTGCTTGAGCAAAATGGTCTGAGATCAAGTAGCTCATCTGTAGCTACATGTGTACTAATCTTCTCTCTGTGTATTCTACCTGACCATCTGTAAGTAGAGAGATACACAAGTTATCTCCCTTTGTCTAATTAAACAGAAACACAAGTTACCTCTCTTTGTCTAGTTAAACAGAAACACAAGTTACCTCTCTTTGTCTAGTTAAACAGAAACACAAGTTACCTCCCTTTGTCTAGTTAAACAGAAACACAAGTTACCTCCCTTTGTCTAGTTAAACAGAAACACAAGTTACCTCCCTTTGTCTAGTTAAACAGAAACATGAGTTACCTCTCTTAGTCTAGGTAAACAGAAACACAAGTTACCTCCCTTTGTCTAGTTAAACAGAAACACAAGTTACCTCCCTTTGTCTAGTTCAACAGAAATATGAGTTACCTTCCTTTGTCTAGTTAAACAGAAACATGAGTTACCTCTCTTTGTCTAGTTAAACAGAAACATGAGTTACCTTCCTTTGTCTAGTTCAACAGAAACACAAGTTACCTCCCTTTGTCTAGTTAAACAGAAACATGAGTTACCTTCCTTTGTCTAGTTCAACAGAAACACAAGTTACCTCCCTTTGTCTAGTTCAACAGAAACATGAGTTACCTTCCTTTGTCTAGTTCAACAGAAACACAAGTAACCTCCCTTTGTCTAGTTCAACAGAAACATGAGTTACCTTCCTTTGTCTAGTTAAACAGAAACACAAGTTACCTCCCTTTGTCTAGTTCAACAGAAACATGAGTTACCTTCCTTTGTCTAGTTCAACAGAAACATGAGTTACCTTCCTTTGTCTAGTTCAACAGAAACACAAGTTACCTCCCTTTGTCTAGTTCAACAGAAACATGAGTTACCTTCCTTTGTCTAGTTCAACAGAAACACAAGTTACCTCCCTTTGTCTAGTTCAACAGAAACATGAGTTACCTTCCTTTGTCTAGTTAAACAGAAACACAAGTTACCTCCCTTTGTCTAGTTCAACAGAAACATGAGTTACCTTCCTTTGTCTAGTTCAACAGAAACATGAGTTACCTTCCTTTGTCTAGTTCAACAGAAACACAAGTTACCTCCCATTGTCTAGTTAAACAGAAACATGAGTTACCTTCCTTTGTCTAGTTCAACAGAAACATGAGTTACCTCTCTTTGTCTAGTTAAACAGAAACATGAGTTACCTTCCTTTGTCTAGTTCAACAGAAACACAAGTTACCTCCCATTGTCTAGTTCAACAGAAACATGAGTTACCATCCTTTGTCTAGTTCAACAGAAACATGAGTTACCTCTCTTTGTCTAGTTAAACAGAAACATGAGTTACCTTCCTTTGTCTAGTTCAACAGAAACACAAGTTACCTCCCTTTGTCTAGTTAAACAGAAACACAAGTTACCTCCCTTTGTCTAGTTCAACAGAAACACAAGTTACCTCTCTTTGTCTAGTTAAACAGAAACACAAGTTACCTCCCTTTGTCTAGTTAAACAGAAACACAAGTTACCTCTCTTTGTCTAGTTAAACAGAAACACAAGTTACCTCCCTTTGTCTAGTTAAACAGAAATACAAGTTACCTCCCTTTGTCTAGTTAAACAGAAACACAAGTTACCTCTCTTTGTCTAGTTAAACAGAAACACAAGTTACCTCTCTTTGTCTAGTTAAACAGAAACACAAGTTACCTCCCTTTGTCTAGTTAAACAGAAATACAAGTTACCTCCCTTCGTCTAGTTAAACAGAAACGTGAGTTACCTCCCTTTGTCTAGTTAAACAGAAACATGAGTTACTTCCCTTTGTCTAGTTAAACAGATATATATGGCTGGCTTAGAATGAGAAGGTTGTAGGTAAAAATCAATATTTTAAGGAAACATGAAAAAACTATCCGAAACTTGATCTTTACTTATGGTTAAACAAGCTGTTTCAACTTAAGTTTGGTCAACACAACAAGTTCCAATTTTCATGAAAATAGGCTCATAAGAAGCGCCTTGTGATTCTTATTATGAACCAGTCTTATATTGTATCAGTCTGAGCCGGTGATATATCAATCGTAGAATATATATCAAAATAATTGAACAAGAGATGTTTTCAAAGCATGTATATTTCCAGGCCTGCATGGAGTTACTTTACATTACTGAAAATTTGATGCGGTATAATTATATCAAACCTGAATCGTTTCAGATGTAGTCGAAGTATGGGTGGCAGTTTGTTGATGAGAAGTTGTTTCTTGGCTTCCGTATATTTGGTACCTGAGGATTTACTGCGGCCTAAAAACATACACACAACAAGACTGAGGTCAGTAAAAGCTTATACTACTGTAAGAAGCTTTGTTTGATAACCAGCGAAGGCATAATGCTGCAAATTTTCGTTTATGATGCAAAAAAAAACTTTGGTTTTAGTTTACATTGTTGGTGAGAAAGAGGGACCAATGGATGAATAGACGGACAAACAGCCAGGACAATCAC
This sequence comes from Spisula subtruncata, assembly GCA_963678985.1. NCBI lineage: Eukaryota > Metazoa > Mollusca > Bivalvia > Venerida > Mactridae > Spisula > Spisula subtruncata. The sequence goes on along the minus strand of OY787674.1, from coordinate 29,539,339 downwards.
TATATACCCCATGCACCAGAAGATGCCATGGCATAAGAAGAAATATTTGATAAAATAAATACAGGAGATGCAAAACATGATGATGCTCATGTCATAGGGTTAGAAAACAAAGGCTGTCCTGACTGAGATATCTGGTCAATAACACTCTCTGACAGATATTGTAAACAGGTTCACATATTTCCCATATAAATTTTCCTTCAGAAGTTCAGAGTTTGCAAGCAAGTCAAATCACGGGAGCTATGATGTAACCTGTATGTAAAATCACATTCCGTGAATGTCACTGGATGAGAAAAATGTGCAGTCAGACAGGAGCTTGAACACTGGTCCCTTTGCTAACTGGTGGAACACTCCTGAATGAACTATCAAGCTTCTTATATACTTTCACAATATTGGGACTAAATTCAGACTGTGCCCAACCAGCAAATTTGTCAATAGAATGACAGCTTTCAAATATCTGGTTAGAATTGTGGACTACCTTTATTGCATTTTTCGCATGCATAGATATTTCCTTCCAAGCTTTCTTCCTCGGTAAACTTGGCCAACATTTCTGAAATATACAAGATATTGAAATATTTTATGTAACCAAGAGATTTTATGATAAGTTATTTGACACCTGGCCACAATCTCCCGAAACAGCTCTAGTAGAAATTTCATCTCAAATTGAGTTTTGCCCAAATAAGAATCTGAATTTCCAAAAAACATTTACTGCAATAATCTAAAGAATAAAATGTGTTCTGCTTATAATGCTAGTTTTGAGTTATCTAAACTACACATAGCAATAGTTGAGGTGAAATATATCTCAGATTGAGATGCTTCAGGAGATTGGGCCTGGAAATAATCTTGGTAACTAGAAGGGACTTTGACACAAAAATGCATGTCTCACAAAGGGCCATAACTCCTACATGTCCTGCCAATATGCACAAATTGAAGCTAAGAATGTATGTGAAGTTTCAACGCACTAACCTTGTGACCAACTTCCAGCACAAAATAATGATGTCTTCCCAACGTTGCGAAACATTACAGTTACGTAACAACAAAAGAAATAGAAATGCTAAATAAAAACATTTTCCAACAAACTTTCCTTCCAATTTCTGATATAGAAACTCTATTAGTCGATGACAATAGAATAGTTGGAAGAGTTTTTGACAAAGGGCCATAACTCTGGTTAAATCAGACAATCTGAAATTCCTGCACAACTAGGACCTGTACAGTGAAGTTCCGCTAATAAGACCAGTCAAAAAGGTGGTCTTAATAGCGAATCGGTCTTATAAGCGGACCTTTTTCGTTCTAAATTTAATACTTTGCGACCTTTAACTGGCAAAAATCTGCATGATTTCAAAATAATCAAAGTGGTCTTATTAGCGGAACTTTAGTAAGTTTTAACACCAATACCTACCTGTGATATGACAAATATCTTCAGCTACACGAGAGTTGTGTTTGGTGATCTGATATCTGTTAGGGAATTCTAACGAGAGATCCATGTACGGTTCAAACGTTTGTGATACATTCCCACACGACTGGCAGGATACCTGAAATAAAGTCAAACAATGATGTACTTGTGCATGAGAAAAACACCTTATGAAAAAAAACAACATGAAGAATGCTTACACCAAACAGTACCAGAGAATACCCTGAGAATAAAGTATTAGTGTTTTTTCCAGGCATGCGCCGTGCCATTTACTCCCGAACTAACGATGCGCCATGCTGCCCTCATCAAAGGCCTTTTGCGCCAAGTGCCCTTTTGTCAGCTGCTAATTGTTTATTGTGCCCTCTCAATTTCATCAGAACAGCGGATGTAGACTGTCCTACATCCTGTCATATCATGACTGTCACCTAGGATACGACGTGTCAACGTGTATATTACACGACGGGGGCCTCTGAAGTCGGGTGAAAAAATCACGTGACTGGTTGCTTCTTTATCTTGGAAAAACGCGTGAACCAGTCGATATTTTTTACAGAAGGAAGAAATTTCCAGTAGACTTGTTGCATCATAATTTTGCATAAAAAAGCTTGAACCATGTTGCGACTGATGAGAATTAAAAGTCTGTCACAAAAGTACGCTCCGTGAAATTGGCGATTAAAACAGTAATCCAGTGGACGCATAAATCCATGTAGTTTACGCTTTTAAAGTAATTAAAAGTAGCCTAAACACATTGCACATTTATCTTGCGAGAATTTGTGAAACTAGGCCGACATACAGGTTACGTGACGCGCGTGTTGAACTATTCTGCAAATATGCCGTGTCGAGAATGGCCAATGACAACGCTTGTATTATACGAACTTTTAGGACGGTCCAAGGGCATTTAACGAATCTATAACGGTTTAAACGCATTAATAACGAAAAATGGTCGAATTTATCAAGTCAGTAATACTGTGAGTGACGCAGTTTCGGATATTCACGTATTTTCGGATAAGTTTGTTTAGCCTTGAAGCTCATGTAGCCTGTGTATCAAACGAAATTGACAAAATAAATATAAATCACTAACTCCTCGACACATATTTTGTTGGAAACTGCTAAAATGACCTTTAATCTTTAATAAAACTGCAACATCACATCAAATGACCTTTGGAATCGGAAAAAATACATGTAAACCAACACCATGTCAAATTTTCAGCAAAGGGAAATAACCCCATCTAGCCGGTGCAACAATAACTTTTTCCAAGTAAATTTGGTCCAGTTTGTTGACAAGTTGATTTTTTCCCGCCAAAAGTTGCACACGACCCTTTTTATCAATGGATGACGTCATAGCTGTCAACATTATGTTTGATAAATAAACAAGCGAGCATTGAATACATGCATGTCAAACATTGCCAAATAAATAAGGATTTACTCGTAGTAAAGGTATGGTGTAAGTTTTTTGTGTGATTTCATTCAGAAACTGGTCCATTTCGTTTTTATTTATTTAATTTACTTGTCAGTTATTGTAAACAATCCTGCAGGCAATGTCACGAGAAAAAGAATCTACAATTTCATGAGAAATTACATACACCGATACCGTGGATACACCGGTTTCATGGGGTTTCACTATACGTTGATTATTGGCTACAAGCTGGCAGATAAGACTACACAATATGATTAAATCATGCCATTTATTGTTTAGTCTGATATGTCAGCTACTAATTGCAATATTATACAGGGTTTCCACGGTCAAGGATTTTTTTTCCAGGTCAGGGTTTTTTGTTCTCACAAAAAGGTCTGATCACTCCAAAATGTCATGGAAAACTGCTGTGTTGTCAGGAAACAGTCAGGGAATTTTACCTTAGAACATTTATGGGAACCCTGATATAGAATCTATATATCAAGCCTACTGATGCCAACAAAGTAGGCCTATTATTATAGGCTATATATATCCTCCTTGTAGATCTATGTGCAAGGTTGTAAATAATAAATTTGAATGAAATAACTCAATTGATTTGCTCATTTTAGTCTTCATAAACACACACTGGAGATGCACATTTTGTATGTGGCATATTCAAAGTGTTTGTTGCTAACTTAGCAATCATTTGCCAGAAAAGTAAAAAAATCCATGTGTCTTTTTATGGTTGTGACCCCACACATATTTGTGGCAAGCATATAACATTGATGCTGTCTGTCTGTCAGTTTTTAACTGCTCTTATATGAAAGACTAAAGTACTTGTTTAGATCCAGGACTCAATATTGCATGGTTAATGTACAGGTGCTGAATTGCCAGGAACTAGGTGGTTGCTTAACTCAGAAGGCTGGGTGCAACAAAGTGCCCTTTTTCATAAGGTCGCGCGCAAAAAAGTGCCCTTTTCTCAGAAAACGCCATGCCCCTAAAGGGTTCTGGAAAAAACACTAAGTATATAAGCACTATTCTTGTTTAACCACTCAGATTCCATTCAGTTATATGGGTATCATGCCTTTTCAAAACAATATTTCAGTTAAATTGTTAACAGTCAACGTGTAACTCAATTTAGCCTGTATGATAGACGCATATTTGAAAAATACTGATCTGATTTAACGCCTTTTCTCACCAATGCTTGAGATAAAGTGTTTTAACACTCAACTTGCTACTTGATTATTATTTACCAAATACTTCATATACCTTGATCACAAATGACATAGAGAATAAACAGATTTCGCAAAAGTTATGTCCAGCCTAAAACTAGTCAATAACTGGTATCATATTAGGGCACACTTACCCGACTGACAAGTTGACCTTGAAATAAATTATCCAGCAACAAGGACGAAGGTTGACCTGGGGTACTGTCTAACTCACGCTGTATCTTATCCAATAATTCACTGAAATAAACAAACAGCAATAAATCTATTACGACCCAAATTATATACAGTACAGGGTTGGTATTCAAGAAGAATCTAAGTAGAAAACTTAAGAAAAGAAAACCTTTAAATGTGCTTTTAAAAGCGTATCAACTAAACAACAAAAATATTTTTACATGTATAGTTTTCAATTATTAAGTTAAGACTATTAAAAAAAAACTTAATTCATTTTCAACGTCTAAGAAATATTCTCAACACAAATATCATTTTTCATGGTAAAGTTTCATTGAAATCCGACCAGGGGTTAAGGAGACAAATCTGGACAAACTTTGTGACATGCGACCAGCACAAAACCAATATGTATACCCAAATGACAATATTTAATTTGACATAGTGGCCACTAGCCCAAGATCAACATCCCACTTTGAGGGGAACAATTAACAAGTAATTAGAAATTGTGAGCAATACAGCAGTCCCCTACCTGGTTTTCAGGTTGTCAATGTTTCTGTTGCTATGGCAACCACAAATTTTGTGCACAATTTCCTTATTGGTCCCTATCCACATACAAAGTTTCATAAACCTAGCTTGAAAACTGTAATTACAGGATGACGGACAGACTGACTGTGGGAAGGCAAAACATATAGTCCCTCCAGTGGTAAACAGGTAGGGGAGAAACATTTACATATAAACTTACCAGAGAAATTCCTGGGCATCATGTTGAGCATATCCTTTAAACATTGGAATGGCTTGCCAAACAGCTCTCAGGAATGCATGGGGACTTACTTGTGCCCATTTACCTGACCATAATACCCGGAATAATCCATGTAATTCACCACATAGGGAACTGAAAAGTGAATGAATGGATATGGATGAAAAATTAGTACTTCAATGAAGCGTACAATGTATTTTACTCACAAAACAGTGGAAACGACAACATATGTACAAAGATGATACTAGTGGTGTTTGAAACTGGCATGCATGTCCTCCAAAGATGTAGAAGACACAACGAGGAGCAATCTACAGCATGGCCAACAGACTCAACTCTTGAAGAGAAGCTCTATGGAGATGTTGATGATCTGAGGAAGACACTGCAGACACTGGGGTGATAGTGTGGATCGAATGACTGTGGCAAGGTGTTTGATTCTATGCTCATTTGCTATTCTCACCACTTTTTCAATTATCTACTGCGGCTAATTGACTAAACCAGTATTCCTGGACTGTTTCCTAACTGGTACTAACAAACACTTCCACAAGGAACCTGCACCAGCAACTTCTCCACATGGTTATCATATTTTCGTGACTTCTGAGTTTGAAAACCACAGATGGTTCTGATATTCCGAAGCAACTTACCTTAAAATCTAATCTCAAATTGAGATTTTGCTAAAATCAGAGTCTGAATTAGAGATAAATCAGATGTTGCAGCTAAAGAAATGTAACTGTAATAATCATCATTTCTGTGTAGTGATGTTAATTTTTAGTCCAGCTTCACATTGAAATTAACGTAGACACAAACCAATATTTGAGATGAGATTTTGCTCAGATTAAGATGTTTCGGGAGATTGGGGCTTGTTTTGCAGTGTTACAAATCCAGCACACTGACAAGGAGATGAGAAAAAAAATTGAAAGTGTGTTTCTTTTAAACATTTTTAAGACGCAACGGTAAGCATAATAAGCAGTTAAAATCGAGGGCTCAGCGAAAAACAATGGTACATGCCTCTATAAGTGGATGTAGTTACCATAGTTTTGCACCGAGCCCTCATAACAGTAATGTGGAAATATTGGCAAGTTACTATAATTTATAAGTAATAACTCACATATTAGCATTTTCTTTGCCCCGAGACTCCACATCACATATAAGCTGTTTAACCGGGGACTCTGTACTTTGTGCCGATCCACCATTTAAACCTCCAGACATTTTCTTCTTTTGTTTCGTAGAATTTAACTGTCTGTCAGACATCAAATGCTGAAGATATTACCAGTTTTGTTGATCAGTAAGAGCAATATATCTTGGACACCAACAAAAATGGACACTGTACGAAGGTGTTTAAGGCAAAAAATACTATTTATAGACATGAAATAAAAATCCTTTTATTATTTATTATAAGTCTACCCTCATTATTCAACTGAATGTCCTTGGATTGAATTCTAACCCGGGTACTCAAAATTTCAGAAAAGCTTGTAAGTGTTTTCCACATAACTAGAGATGAACTGGTAAGTAACCCAGAGGCAGTCCCGCCTGTATCAGTGCTATAGACTGGGTACCTTAGAGAACCAAGAAATCTATTCAGAAAGGGCTAGTGTATTGCACCAGGATTCCTTGTATCACAAAACACTATCTCATCCCCTGAAGACGGGTCATTGGCGGCTAATGTGGCAGGGAAAAACAAAGTCCCCACACATAACTGCTTCAGCAGATCGCAAACAAACTAGCAGAATTTTGTCCAGTACAATTTCATATAACATTCGGATAAACCAGAAACTTCCATAAAACCGGTCTTTAGAACAAGGCTTACAATTAATCAGCAGAGACTAGGTTCCAACAAAATTGATACCGCAGACACATATTAACAGACTGAAAACATTCCAGTAAAATTTTAATGGCCATAACTCAATTGCTTATCTAATAATAAATCTTGCATATTATATGCAAGAGACATATCAAACATCTAATAGCCATGTTTCAGCTGGAAAACCTGGTGTAAAACCTCGGTAAAAGCTCTCAAATATCCTTCACCAAATTTTACCTTGACCCTCAATTTCCGTAGCATGTGGTAACCATATATTACAGTCTACCTTACAGTGTTATTAACAGATAAATCACAATATAATGTGAAGCATATTGATAAAGTACTGCTAATTTTCCTGTGCATGTTTGAAGCTATATTAAAATCCTTCCCCCCTTCCTACAGCGGTAACAACATCTCTCGAGCTACATAGTAATTTTGTTCCAGAAGTATTAATTTACTACAAGTTTTACCTCTCAAGAACAACAACCTCTGTACAACAATCAAATTTTGTGTTCCCTTAACAGTATGTTTTGCTCTACAGAGGTTGTACTCTATGAGGTAAAAGTCTACTGCAAAGGGCTTTTAAAACAAACTAAGGGCAATAACTCCTGCAAAATTCAATCACCCTAAAATGCATGACAATATGCACATGGCACAACCAGACTTGGTCCAAATAATGTGGCTTGAGTTTATAATGTTTTACAACACAGGTTGTTAAGGACAGGTGGTTGCATACCCCAGGTGACCAATAACACAGGCTTAATCAGGGGTGAGGAAATCCTACGTCCGACTTGGGCTTTTTCGCTTGTGAGCAAGTAGATTTTTCCATCTAGCTTGCATAAGAGCAATGCAAAATTATTAAGAGAAAAAAATATCTTAAAAATGTTAAATTATAACAATATTAGTCTTAAAACATAATCAAATCCCTAAATTTTCCATTCTAAAAAGAATTAAACAAGTAATTGGGAATTGCAAGCAATACCGAAGTCCCCTACCAGGTTTCCAAGTTGTCAATGTTTCTTTTGCCATGGTAATCACAATTTTTGTCCGAATAAAAATAAAATTAGATGTGCATCATCTCCTTATAGGTCCCTATCAACAAGTTTCATAAACCATGCTTGAAAACTGTTTTGAGTTATGGCAGTATCAAGATTTTCTTGACAGACTGATGTCTAGAAACCTATAGTCCCCTCCGGTTGAAAACCAGTAGGGGTCTAATAACATAATCATTGAACTAAACCTTTCCCTTTGAAGCCTCTGCTTTCTCTATTTTTCTGGGCAAGTAGAGTTAGTCTTTGGGCAAATGGATTTTTCAGTGCAAGAGAAAAATTTGAGTCAAATTTAAAATCAGGAAAATCATATGCCGTCAACCATTTTTGTCAAAGAAGAGGCCTTCAACAACATTGTTTTCATGTTTAACTGCTTTTCCAGAATTCCGGAAAACTAACACCCCTGGAGAATTACATACCTGGAAGCATTCTACTGTTGTTTGTCTGGCGTAACGTTTGGCAGCTGGCGGAGGGATGACAACTGCTCTAGATTTGCCCATCAACTTTACATGAGGCGAACCATCTGGACTGGCATCAAAACTGTAACGCATCTTTAGGAAAAACTCTCGAAATGATTCTATATGACTGAAATACAATAGAAAACATAACTTTTCATAATCATACTTGCAGCATAACGCTTCTTTGACAGTGTAATGTGTTTATAATAGTAGGCAAGTCACAAGAAAGCAATGCCATGACAGACTTCAAAAATATGAGTTTCAAAAAATTGAAATTTTGGGTTAACATTTTCATATGAATGGACAAACAGACTGGATAATCACTATATGCATTCTCACCAGTAGATGCCGGGGCATAAAAAACTTTAGCCTGTGTGCTTTGAGTTCACTAAACACGGTGTAGCTGGCTTACCAGACTAGAATTCTATATCAACAATATTAAACAAGGTCAATGCAAAAAGTTATTTTTACAAAATGATCTCATTTGTTGTTACACTTTCAACAGTTTTGCATGCAATATATATAGAGAAACTCGGGTCCCTGTCCGGTGAGAACAATGTTATCAGGCGAGGTGATATCGTTCGGGTGGCGAGGTTTACCGAGCCATCCCGGGCGATATCGCCAAGCCTGATAACATTTTTCGAGCCGGACAGGGACCCGAGTTTCTATTTCTCATGAAACCAACAACGGGACACAATTTAGAGGCATATTTTTTAATTTTAAACTGGAGTTGTCGATCGTCCTTAGACCGCCCGCCGATTAACACAACTTCATTTGCTTCCGTACACAAAATATAGTTCTCAATTCTACGCTGTTCAATTAACAAAAATATTTAAAAAATAAATAAGATCTATTTCAGTTTTTAGTCAAAACGAGAAATCTAAGCAAATTATAAGTATTACCAAAATAAGAACATCGTGTCGTAAAAGTAGAATAAAAATCCGCTCATGAATTTTGATGTTTTTTTCTTCTGGATGATGCATCAATGAAACGTCATCAATGACGTAGTGTGTGTGGAGAAGGTCGCTAATTATGTCAAACTTTCTTATGTTATGCATCACACAATGACAAAATACGGATTGATTTAAATACTGGATTGTGTGTGGCAACGGACAGTGCAAAATTGTATCCCGTGAAATAGAAATAACTTCAAGAATGAACAGTTTAGACATGCTTGTAGAACCGAGTGGGCGGAGAACAGTTTTCAACAAGATCAACTTAATCCCGACAGAATGCTAATGAAAACAGATGGAAATACACAATGGTGAGTAAGACATTGGTCTGTTGAAGAGTCTTTTAAAGTTTGTTCTATTTTTTGTATAAATTGTAGGGTTGTGTACTGAATGTAACAATGTTTTGATTCACAAAAAAGCTCGGTGTCTCATGGTTTTCGTTTTGTAGGTCAACCTTCGCGAGTCGTGAAAATGAGATTAAAATTCCTTTAGGCCATAAAACTGGATATAGAGTGGATAACTATGACTATTTTAACGTTTATTTATCTTTGACGATGCTTAGCCAGTGTATTTATCTGTGTTTGTTGGTTTATTTCAGGGCCTTTCAAAACGATCGATCCATGGGCGACCCGTATGAATTCAAGAACAATTACTGTGGCGTAGCCCTACCTGGCGAAGAAGCATTGCTAATCTGGAGTGTAAAACTAAACGTTGAATAAATAATAGCTATTAAATGCACAATTCTGTTGTTTTCAATGATATTTATGACAATTTAAGACGGAATGCCATATTGCACAAAAGTCCGTTATTTGTGGGCGGAGCCAAAAAGTGTTCTCAGGCTATTGACCTGAGAACACATACTTATCTCAGGTCATGTGTTATCAGGCAGTTACCATGGTAGTTGCATGAGAAAGTTATATATACGAGGGTATATCCAAAAGTAATGTCACTCCTCCCGTGGTTTATTTGTTTATAGGCCGATATGCATAAATATGATATCAAAATGTTCAGCAATTCAATTCTGATTAATAAACAACGTGTTACATTATTCCATTTTCATAATTGGATAATATGTACTTTTAAAATATACCTATGGCGTCATATCGCCGCACACGAAAATTACGATATTTTTTCATTATCATAACGATTTTCTTTTATGCGTTTTTATAAAAAATAATTCTCGAAAGGGGGCGATACTTTCGTGACGTGATGAAACCAATGTGTTGTGCCTGTTGCTAAAAATTCATTGACGTCATTCTATTTTGAAACTCAAAATATATGTTCAACTCACTGATTACTTAGCGAAAACACCACACATTTGTGACAAAAAGACGCTGCGCGTAATAATGCACTTTTCTTAAAAGTTTTGAAAGTAACCTACTGAAACTTTAGTTACACGCAGCGGCAACATAGTCCCGTGTACCTGTAGTATAAGCCTTTAAAGGGACATGGATCAACAAATCGTTTTCGATATAAAATCATATAACTGGTTTGTAGTAGATCCGAAAATAACACCAAGAGTATTTTTAACGCCGTCCATTCAATTCGACGTTCAAAACTGCAACATTATGTGGTGAGTTAATTTTTTTCTGTGGGAATACTAGAGGACACTTTACAATAATTTGATTTCGCAGAGATTAAGTTTCGGGTGGGTTGCACATTTGTTAAGGTCGTGGAAATGACTGCATTGTTTATGAGTCGTTAGAAATTACCAGGGATGCACTTCTGCTGGATGAGTAGGTGTCGACAAGTAACGTCATTGTGACGTCGTTGACGTCGGACTTGCGGCGATGTTCGTAAGCATGTCTCATATAAATATTCATATTTCAAGAACTATTTTGTACATTTTTGAGAAATTTGGACATCATATTCAAATTAGACTGAAGTTACGGTGTGAAAAAAATCGTGGTTTTACTGGCATTATACACGATTTTACAGCATCAGTGACATTACTTTTGGATATACCCACGTATATATTACATATTAAGCCAATACAGTGAAAATTCCAGGTTTTTGTAATGAGTTATCGAGATAATAAAGTTTCCATCGCTATTGCACCTGCTCAGTAAATATGTCAAAAGATAATAAAATATGTTTCCTGAAAGCAAGAATAAGACAACTTGAAAAAATAAAATATTTCTTTTCTGCATCCCCTACCTACCCGAAAAAATGGCCCAAACCAAAATATTTTATAGGTCAAATTGTAATCATTTTTTTTTATTAAAAATGTGGTATTAAAATTTTATTTTTTGTATATATATGGGCTTCTTTCTCGTTAGTAAATTTTATACTTTTTTCACATTTAAGAGTCATTACTAAATGTTATTATTTCTATCTTTTGACCAATAACTATCATACTGAAACAATTCCAAAACAAAATTTAACCTACCTATCTACCCATTCTTAATCTGCTCTGGGAAGCCGAAACAAAGAATATTTTAAGTTTGGTCTTATTTAACAACATTAAAGTTCAACAACTTAGACAACTAATTATTCTGAAACCATGCAGATATTTGCAACCGTATAGAACCAATGTATTAAATTAGGAACGGAATGAATCGTTATTAAGATTCTTGTAGCATAAGTTAAGTTATTAAGACAAATATCTGACATTTAAATGAAATGGTTCTGTAATATTAGGATATATTTGTTATTAACAATTTTTGTAATCTCTTGAACATTATTACTTCATGCATTTTGTCATTTGAACAATATTACCAATTCAAGGTGCTCCAGGTTTCTCAACTAGTTTATTTTTAGAAAATGTAGCATTAGGTTGCTGACCTACGTAAGGTTGCAGAAATATGGCATAAGGTTATGAATCAGGCTAGAACAAGCGCAAACAAATTTCAATATGTCTCCCCACCACATTTTGAAGACATAATTTAATGAATACATACTTTGACTATATCAATTCATATATATTCCAAGTTCCAAAGATATCATTATTATATGCACATCATTGTTTATGACCGTACTTGCAGTTTAAGTGAAAAAGGTTTTCATTTATTGTATTAACCGCATGAAAAAACTCACTTTTAAATGTATTTATTCAGAAATGAAACAGCTATTGTGTTTTATAATGGAATTTAAATACAGTTTAGAATAGAAATAGCCCATGATATTGAAGAAATGACAGATTAGGTTTCTATCTTGAATATACTTGATGTTATTATGTCTATTAAATTATTGGTCGATAGTGTCTGAATCTTTGAAAGAACACTGCCCACCCAAAACAAGTATATAGAGGTTATTTCCCCATTTGCATGCCAGTATAACACTATCTGCAGAACAGAGAATCAACAATAATTTTTGAAGACCAGGAATATTCTTTTTATCAAGTGTAAATACAATACATTGATTGCTACCCTAGATGTAAGGTTCTTTGCCTGGCTTGAAAGGTATCTTGGTGGTAAAAACGCGGAAAACACAGCCCCTTTGACCCCATGGTTAGTTGAATTCAGAACATTTTCATCTTTATTTCTATCCTATTTTTTTACTTGGCTAGTAACTGTAGTTTCAGGAATTACTATGATTGTGACCATCTGATAAACAGATATTGAGTAATTTAACAAATTATAATTCTGCAACCGCCAATAAGTGTTTACTTATTTTTGATATGGTTTGGGTAATTTCCTTTTGGATATGTGGAAAGAGCAAAGTGTTGATTTTACTTAAGCAGGCACTGAAATTTTAGAAGAGTACCGCTGAGTGCTGAGCGCTGAACTTTCTCGTTCTTGATAGTAACCCTTGCTCATCTGTGAGTGAAATTTCTAAGAGTTACATGGGCAGATAACTCAATAAATATAGGTCAAACTGAGTCAGTTTTGTTTTGTTAATTTCTTGAGATATTTTCATCAAATCTTTTTTATTTTTCGTCAGGTATAAGGGCAGGACAATCTGGATAAATCAGGAATATTGTCACCATTTGTTCTATTACAAATACCCACCTCATAATTTGTAACACAGAGTTCATATAACATGTGTTCCCAAGATTTTTCAAGCCTGTGACCCCGGGAATTATGGACCGTTTCTTGAAGGTCACTCTAGATGATGGGCTTACATCAACCAACAGCTCCACGGATCTTCTCTCACGAGCCTTACGTTTCTTAATCACCAACTTCCATCCCGTTAAAACTTTCGACAGCAGATGTTGCCTGTCAACAGAAAAACAAAAATATCTTAATCAACCACCTTTCATAGAACTTGTTAAACTTTCGACACAAGATGTTGGTTGTCCAGAACTAAATAACGCTATTATTGATATTTCAAAGTAAGCATTCAACACAAACGTTTCTTTTATAATGCTTACACCATACTCAGTGGTTAGTGTGTTTGCTGTCTAATCTAGTGACCAATGTTCAAATTCAGGTGTAGCCATTCATATGCCTGTCATATTTCAGCAAAAAGCTGACTGATAATAAATGCTATGCTTGGCAATTTTAAAAAACTTTTTTTCGTGGAGTAAGGATTAAAACAATCTACAATCAAGTTTTTTTCAATATGTAGTTAATACTCAGGGGTGTCAACAGGAAAAAAATAAATATCAGGAAAATTGCATGTGACTGAATTTTTAAAAATTATTCCCATATTTAACTCCGTTTGTAATAAAGACAATCCTTAAAAACATATTAAATCTACCATACCATTTCTTGAGATATTTTCACCAAAAAACTTCAGGAATCATAAATACGGAATTCCAGATAAATCAGGAAAATTGGACACCCCTGTAATACTGTATTGCATAAACAAGTTTAATGCAAATTTTTAAGAGGGTATTTTCACAAAATTTGATGGTTTCTTTATTCTGGTCTTATGCAGATTATAAACAAGTTTTTAATAAATACTAGAAGAGACTGATTCAGCTAACCAGTTTCGGTGGACTGTCATCTGCCGCTGTCTATAACTGAAAAATTGTTAAGAAACGGCATCACACCCGAATAAACATAAAGTTATCTTAACATATTTTGATATGTTAGGGCTAGGTATGAACCAGCGCCCAACCCATGTTCCCATTTAACCAAGTTTAATCACGAGAGAAAGAAGCAATAGATTCTGAATTAGACAGTACCTATGATGCCAGGCTGCTGTCACCAACTTGTCATCATCATCGGCAGCTTCCCTGAAACAAGATAAATCAAATACAATATAACCTCGGATGAGTTACACCATACTGGAGTAGCAAATATTGGCCATTGTAGAGAGGTTGCTGCTCTACAGAGGTAGAATTCAGAGTACAAGTACAGTACAACCTTTGTAGAGCAACAACCTTTGGAATATGTACAGATTAGCCATTGTACAGAGGTTGCTGTCATAAAGAGGTTAAACTGCGAGTACATGTACAATCTCTGTAGAGCAACAACCTTTGCGAATTGCAAATATTGGCCATTGTAGAGAGGTTGCTGCTCTACAGAGGTTAAACTGAGAGTACATGTACAACCGCTGTGGAGTAACACCCTTCTGGATCAGCAAATATTGGCCATTGAACAGAGGTTGCTGCTCTACAGATGTTAAATTGAGAGCAAATTTTTGTTGGGGGTTATATTTTAGTTGAATTTGTAGTTGAACTTGACTGATCATGAAATATAATACTGATTAATCAAATCACCTAAATAAGGACACTTTTTATATTAATCCACAAAGTCACGACTCAAATAAAATACATTTTACCAAAATCCACAAAATTTAACCACGAAAACAAGCGATTTCACATACACCATCCAAGGACATTATTACCTTAAATAGCAACTAGGGCAAAAATATATTTTGCTGGTGGTAATTGTTTTAAGTCACAATTTACACATGATTAAATCATGGTATAACACCAATTAAGCAGACAAAAAGAGCTGCAAGCAAGATTTGATCACGAGGAAAATTTAAATTGTAATAAGTGCATTTAATTGCAACTGGGTTTTTTTACAAGCTAAATAGATCTACAGAAATTCCCCCCCCCCCCCGACTTAAACCTGTAGACCTATATAATCTTCACCTTCAAGTCCTTGTAGACTCAAGAGGCAAGTGAAGATATAACAGCTTACAGTTGGGTGACTTCCGGGCCCAATCTCCCGAAACATCTAAATCAGAGCATGATTTCATCTATTGGCATTTGCCTTTAGTTTAACTTCTATGGGAGGCTGGAATTCAAATTGGTTTCACAAATCAAAAACATTGTTGTGCTCAAACTTCAGATTGATCTCAAATTCAGACTTATAACTGCACAGCAAAATCTCAATTTAAGTTGAGATGTCTACTTGAGATTCTTCAGGAGATTGAGGTCTGGTTTCAAAAACCTGAAATCAGGAACAGGCCTGAAGAAGTACCACCTACCTTTGTACAACACCACTGTGTGAATATGAACGAAGAAGTCGTCTCCCTCTTGATTCAATGTCTGTAAACTTCTGTGTGGCTATAGCTGACAGGGCCGACCTCAGCAGTTTGATATCACCAGCAGCATTATCATTCAACACATAATCATCACACGCATAACTGTAATATAACAATGTTCAGCTGTTCAAATAGCTTCTGAATCAGAGTCATTTTGATACTTTGACTTAATTTAACCATTTTATAATATAGGCTAATTGATTATTGAAAAGACTCATGATTTATGAGAAAATAACCATTCAAACCAAAATATTGAAGGTCAACTATATTGAAGGTCAACTATCGGTTTTTGGAAATTTCAAAGGTCAAATCCCCTACTCCTGAGTTAAATGGAACCCCTGGATCGTGTTTATGTAAAGAATAATAACTGGGTATGTTGTGGCATTGAATAATATAGTATCTCATTGAGCACTTCGGCATGTGTATTAGTAGGTCTTAACACAGTTCCTTAACTTTCTTAGCAATTTTTCAGTTATAAACCGCAACCTCGAATCACACCTCACCAGTTTTTCTTTCACTGCATTCTCAACACAACAACAAGTACTACCCCTTTTACAAGGAACCAACAACTTCTCCACATGTTGGAAGAAAATCACCATCATTGTCCAATTCCCATGGAGGGGTATGACAAAGCTGTGAACGGGGAATCAAACCAGGGCGCTTGGTTATGAATCCATAATCCAGACCACTCACCATTGTGTTCATTAAGTAAAAACAAAACAAAAGATCTGAAAGTGACAGAATGATATTTGAAGAACAACAGAGAACCAATACTATCGGTACATGTAATGTAGTACTCCCAATTCGAGTTTGGAAGAGATAATGCATCAGTCAGTTGCATCCACGGCCCCCCCCCCACCCCGGGATGGGCTGGGATTTTTACTTTTGGGTTGTCAAAACCCCCTCCCTTTCACAGCCTGCGGGGGACAGCTGATGGTAAAATCTCCGGTATTTCCCCGGCCCCTTGACAACTAAATATTGTCCCCTGGGTATTTGTTCTGAGAAAAAAAAAAAAAAAATTCCCGGCAGTGTGGGGGAAGCTGGAATGAAGAAACACGACTGTTCCCCAGCTATCCTCAGAAGATCCTCAGGGTGGGGGCATTGATGCAACTGACTGGTGCATAAGAATACAAACCGAACTTACCAGTACACATATTTTTCATTCACTTCAATACTGATAGGATGCTGAAAGTATAACCAGTCAACTATGTTAATCAATGTAAGAATATTGTGTTAATGCATGGTTTGCCATGTTATAACATCTGTGAATTTCCAAGGGATGGTTGGTGTCCAAGCCCACCTATGGCCTGTGTGGTAAATACATTATGGTCAGAAGTGAACTTAGAAACCAGAAATTTATCAATGAAAACAGGAGTAACTCCGCTTTAATAGGAGTACAAACTAAGCAGGTATGAATTAGCATTATTAGACTAGGACAATGATGTATGTCTATGCCACTGTGTCACAACAAAGAGATCTATGTAATTTTTATCAGGGAAAATGTAACTTAAGCGATAACAGACACTCGACTAATTGAAATATGCTAAATCCAATTATAAGCTTGACTTCCTGAATTGAATCAAAATCGTATGTGACTAATCAATACAGGAAGTAATTAGAGAAACTATCAATTATAGTGAGGGAAAATTAGGCTAAGTCTCTGCAAACAAAGCATGGGGGACAGTTATCTATTTTTAATATCAAAGTATGTCATCAAATCAATTGATAAATGAGTGTTTTATGAAAAAAAATAGGTTTGAGAATCCTGTCCATGGTTTTATTTTCCAACTTAGAAAGTTGACACTTCTGATGCAGTAATCTTGCGGTCATCATACAACAGTCAATTAAATTCCCTACATTTTTTTTCAATTATATACATTGTCAGGTTTGGTTTCCCTGAATTGTATTCTAACCAGTACTTACTTACCAGAAATTAATCACTTCACTTGTTGAGGGAAATTGACAATGATGTCAAACTTTCTAGGATGTGTATAACTTGCTGTGTCTGGGAATCAAACTCTGACCACCAGCTTACAAATCCAGTGCGCAAACCAAAGCCCTTTAATTAAGTCAAGGAAATTTGAACCTGTAAATTAGGCGAATAGGTCACAGGAGACTAAATGATTAGGTCACAGGAGACTAAATTTTGTAGAAGTATGGAGTAAAACTATAACTCAATGAAAAAAAACAAGCACATACCTTGCTTTCCTGGAAATGTTTTAGAGCGTGTTTCTCATTGAACCTTCCACAAGCCACATTGGAACAACTTAAACAAGCCTGTACAGATAAAAACATGACATTAGAAAGACATGGCTCTGATTGGCTCAAGTTGAAAAATTACTAGATAGTATAATCAAACTCCTGGTCAGTTCACTTTTCAATTTCATTGCATGATATAATATTAAGCTGAAACAAACTTCTTATTTATAGTCAGTTCTAAGTTCTAACTTTTAGCTTTAACCAGACATACTGGATACAAATTTAATTAAAATCAAGATTTACAAGTTTTACATGTCGCTGGCTTAGAATGAGAAGGTCGTAACTACTACTTAAGACTTTATAAGAATGATACATATTTGAAATCTGCATCATAAGGGGCTTCGGGCATTGCTCAGGGTAGTTGTGTTGTGGTGTTTCTGATTTCGGTGCTCCGCTGGTTAGGTTGAGTGCTACCTTCCCTGTCTGGTTTTCTCAAACCTCTTTTTCTTATGAGCCTATTTGAAATCGGCATCACAAGGCGCTTCTTATGAGCCTATATTCATAATTTTCATGAAAATGGGAACTTATCATGTTAACCAAATTAAAGTTCTAAAAGCCTGTTTTTCGATAAGTAAAGAGTAAATTCCTGACAGTCTTTTTTGTTTTCTCAAAATTAGGGCTGCTGCGAGTATCCGAGTACTCGGATATTCACGAATCTGACTAGAAAATCGGGTACGAATATTCGTCACTGCAGAAATCGTTGGATCGCGATCTTTGTCTAAACTTTTGAAATGAGTGTTTTTTTCGCTAAATAATCCAGGCAAATGCGCTGCAAAGCTAATTTAAAGAGTATTTTACCTACATTTTACGATGGCTAAATGTTCAAACCGAAAGTAAAACAGCTGGTATGTTGTTGAGCTATCAACCGTTAAATTGTCGAAAGGAAAAGGTAGAGCAGTTCTCCTCGTTTCCGTGATATTTACCAGTCTCAAATGGCACCAATTTCTTCTGATCGACAGAGAAGCACAGTCAGCATTAATACTTACCACAATTTGAGAAAATTGACTTTTATTCTTTTAAAGCACCACACACTCCCCCACCTTCAATTTTTAAAGAACCCCAATCTGAAAAAAAATTCCTTCAGCCCAATCCCTTTAATTTATTTTAGGCCGAGTGAAACAAACAAATATAATTTATAGATCTATCTTAAAATTGATGATATTTAAACTAACCAAGTTGTCATGCTATGTACGATTGTTTAATAATGGTGAAATGGGAAGTGGCCAGTAAGACTAATGCATAAATCTTTCTTTTATTTTTAGAAGCTGTCAGGTCACAGACAGTGCCACTCGAATCCAAACCAAGCCCTGCCTGTACCTCAACAGCTGCCAGCAATCCATGGCTTATGGCACAAAAAATGAAGTTGGCCCAGACAAAGACACAGGGAATTACTATCGGCATTGCAAGATACCTTGTCGATGATATGCGGCCGTTTAGCACAGTAGAGAGTGCATCATTTAGAAGTATGATACACCAGTGTGAGCCCCGCTACGTGTTTCCATGCAGAGGAACATTTAGTGAAACTATAATTCCACGCATGTATGACAGTGTGTCAGCTCGTGTTAAAGGTGAGTTAATAAATGCGGAGACTACTGCCTGGACCACAGACTCCTGGACAAGTCGGGCCACCGAGTCGTATGTTACAATAACATCACATTTTATCAACTCGGAGATGGAGCTTTGTTCTCGGGTACTTCAGACGAGAGTCTCATACTGGGGAGCATGTTGGAAATGTACTGCGTCAAGCACAACTAGAGTGGGCCTGTGATGTTAGGGCACTTACCACGGACAATGCGGCCAATATGAAGATAGCGGCACAAACAGCTGGAATACCTATTCATATCGGTTGCTTTGCACACACGTTAAACCTTGCATCTGGAAGAGCACTTGACGTCAAAGAAGTCCACAATATCTTAGCTAAGATGAGGTCCGTTGTTTCGTTTATGCATCGTAGCACCACTGCTGCAGCTTTATTGAACCAGAAACAGAAGATGCTACAACTTCCAGAAAACAAGCTCATCACTGATGTCCGCACTAGATGGAATTCCAGTTACCTCATGGTCGAGAGATTTCTACAGCAACAAGTAGCAGTTCTGGCCACGCTCACTGATGACAATATCAAGAAGCAGCATGAGGCCAAATCACTGCAGGCAAGGAGCCTTCTTGGGCAAGATGACGTTCGACACTGTGAGGAGTTCTTGGCATTGATGGAACCAATGTATCAAGCTACCCTTGCCCTCTCAGCTGACCAGTGTCCTACAGTTGGGCTTATGTTTCCGTTGCTGCAGAAACTGAAGATTCTATACTCACCTGCTGAGACTGACAATGCATTCCAGACTAAAATCAAGAGCGCCATTCTCAAAGACCTCAAGAAGAGATACCTGAGCGAGGCACTTGTAGATTACCTGGAAGAGGCAACTGTCCTTGATCCTCGAGTTAAAGATAAAGCTCCTCAGGCTGCCTGGGACAGACTTCGAGGCAAACTAGTAACTTTACCAGATACCACTGTACAAGTGAAGCCAGACCCAGACACACCTCAGCAGTTGACTGTCGAGAATGAGCCCGACTTACCAGCACTACCAGAGCTACCACATGTGAAACAAGACCCTTCACCCCCAGCCAAGCGAAAAAAGTCTGCTCTCAGTTTCCTGATTGATGACGAGGAAATAGAAATTTCCAAAGTTGAGCCTCCTTTGTCTAAGCAGGAATTGGTGGAAAAAGAAATCAGCCTTTACAAATCGGAAAATAAACTACAGTCTAAGGCTAGTCCCTTGGCGTACTGGAGGACAAATGCGTTAAGATTCCCGTTTATGTCGAGGCTTGTGAAGATATATCTTTGTACACAAGCAAGTTCTGTTGCTTCTGAGCGAGTCTTTTCCACTGCAGGGGACATTGTTACCGCAACCAGGTCCTGCCTTGATCCTAAACATGTTGATCACTTGATCTTTCTGAAGAAAAACTTTGATGTAGGCAAGGACTTGGCTTCTATTCTTCATAACATGTAAAATATTTGCCTACATGAAACATTAAGATCACCAGTTTGGTGTTACTTCTGGAAGTTTGGTTCTAGACCCTATCTAGTTGACTTTTTGAACCTTTGTACAGACAAACTTTGGTGTGGCCCACGACTTGGCCTCTGTTCTTCATAAAACCATTTGATTATGTTCATTATTCGTATACACTGTTAGGCTGTTAGTCATTAAAATGAACATTGTTATTACAAGTTTGATGCTGCTTGTTATAGCTGAACATAGGAAGTTATAAATAAAACTTTAGTTTCTGTTTTTTTATATGTTTTATTCTGATTCTTTATTCTTTTAATTAAACTGTGAATCGTGAATCGATCTGTGAATCGTAACACATGAATCGTGGATCGGATCGGATCGCCACTTACCCAACGATCCACAGCCCTACTCAAAATATTGATTTTGTACTCACAACCTTCTCATTCTTAGTCAGCTATGTGACTGTTAATCTTTCTACACATTATATAACTATAGTACTAGTACATAAATCACATACCCACACACTCTCTGTAGTACGGCACAGGTAACAAAGCCATTTCTCTGGGTTAAGGATAGAATGATCCCAGGCAGGTCGAATCTTCGACACATGTTTGCACTTCTCCATACCATAAACTCATGTGAACAGATCCTAAAACAAAATAAATCAGAGATATTAAGTAAAGGGGTCCTACTGAAGCATAATGTCAAATCCTGAAAATGAGTCGCAAGGTGGGAGCGGTGGCCTAGAGGTAGGGTGCGCGCTTTGGGATCGAGAGGTCCCGGGTTCGACCCCCCTCTGGACCACTGGTTAAAATCTCTGAGCAAGACCCACAGCTCCACTCCACCATGGTGTAAAATGGTACCTGTGAGGGCAGTGTCTATTCCTGGGCGCCGCAGATCTATGTTGGCTGCTACACCACATGAGAGAAATAGTCTCCCCAGGGAGTGTAGGTTTCCATATGTAGCCCAATGACCAGGGGAGTTAAAATGTCAAAGGGTGCTTGAGCGGCCTAACAGCTGAAAAGAGCCCTAGAAAACTGGTAACTTTTTTTTTAAGTCTGTTCTAGGTGCCGGAATTATAGAATCCCTGTAAAGTCCCAGAGAACTACTGTTTTGTTTGTCATTGATTTTGAAGACAGTGTGACTATTTGGCATTTGCATAATTCCACAGATTCTTGTCCGATTTTTGGTATAAATTAATTTTTTTAAAGGTTTCAAAATATTTTGGAAAGGAACCCCTTGTTTTAGTAGGTATGGGAAGGGGAAACAAGCAATACTTTATTTTTGGCCTTAGTAATCACCGTCTGTCCCTCCGCCCTTCCCATACTTTTTTCCTGATCATAACTCAAAAACTATGTGGGGTATTTAACTTGAAACTTGATATTTGAATTAATATGACTAGTAGAAGAGACCAAAAACCATAACTCTATGTTGTCTAGTTATGAAATTATCTCCCTTTGTTGATTTCATATATTCTTGTGCAGAGCATCTTGACAGTTTATTTGAGATTATTGACTTGAAAATTGAAATATGAATAGATGTAAAGTTTACATCTATTCATATTTCAATTTTCAAGTCAATAATCCCTTCATATAAGTTTAACGACTTTTTGTCGAGAATTGTCCAGCATAACTTGAAAACTAATAACTATGTGTGATATTGACTTGACACTTGATCTAATATGAAGAGATGGCAACTATGATTTATTTAAGTGGAGTGTCACCAAGAATCTATTTAATACACTAAAGTATAGGCCAGCATTGAAATTATCTCCCTTTATTTAATATGATTTTTTTGTTCAGAGCATAACTTTAGAGGTACATGCATTGACTTGATTCTTGAAACTTGATTTTTCCTTCCTAACCGTATCTAAAACATTGGTCTATATAAGACTTTCCAGCATACAGTATTCTATGCTCAATAAGTTGCCATTTGGAACTTGTAATCAAGTTACAAACCAAATATACCTGGGAAAAAAATGTGGAACATGGACATAACTACCTAACCGACTCAACTTGATGCATTTTATTTTGACAACGACCCTCCAAAATTTCTATTTAATTTATTAATAAGTCAAGCACGAAAGCACATATTGTGTCAAGTAGTCGAAACAAAGACACATCCAACACACGTTCAATTTCAGTAATCAAGATCATAAGCAGACACAAAATCATGAAAATTAATTGACTTTTGATTCAGCCAAAATAAATTGACAAAATCATGGAAAATTACAATACTATTGCAACAACTTTTTCGGAACTATACTGGCAAAGGAGTGATGACCGGCCGCTAGCAATTACCGGACAAACGGTCTCCTCGCTTTGTTTAGTATAATAAATCGTATATTTTTGTATAATAACACTCAGAATCATGTTTAAAAGGATTCTGGTAGAATTTTTTTTATCAAAATCAACAAAGCATTACTTATTTATCAAAAATATCGTCCGCCGCTGCGATGTTGACATTAGCAGCACCGGGGAAAATAATTTGTGTGTGCGCATGCGCGAAAGAGCGCGTGCGCCAATAATTTTCTATAGTCAAATTATTAAATTAAACATTTCATGTTGAGACCGTGGCCCAGTAGTTAACGACGTAGGAAATATTTTCCAAATTTTCACTTTGGAGGCACGGGTTCGAATCTCCTCGGCGGCTGATTTTTTTTTATTTTTATTTTTTTTTTAAATTTCAATCCAACACTAATTTTACCGCAATTAATAAAATATGTTCTCGGATATCGGAAAATTAAACATTTTAATATCATGTCCATACATTTTGAAGACTTTCAAGTCGTTTGAAAATATTTTTCTCGATTTTTTGGTCAATAAACACGGTACGGTATATTATTGATTTTAGCCTGTCTCAGAACGCCCCCTATCAGGAAAACATTGTGTGTCACGTGTTGTTATATCGTAAATCATGAATATTTTTGCATGCATGCGAAATAAGGACACTGTTCTAAACATTCCTGGCCATATTTTTCAAAATATTAATCGAGAAATATTCGTAACAGACTGTCCGGTCATTACTTCTGTACATCGTTGAAAAGGGCGGCAAAAGTACACATGTTTCGGCCCCGAATTTGGTAATTCACGAGACGTCATATTTTTGGGTAATCTATTTTTAGAAACGACCTTGAACACAGGTATGTGTCAACACAATTTTTTTTTAGGAAAAGTCGATTTTTAAGTTCATACGACGTATTTTAGGCCAATTGTGTCCGGTAATCACTCCTTTGCCAGTAGAGATATATAACATGTCATGAAATTAATGATAATCAAGTTGACACATATATAAGTTTACTTTTCAATTTGGAGTAACTTCTGAGGAACATAAGGTTCAAACATGAAATTAAGACTAAATAATTGGATAAACTAATTAAAACATGGGTTTCAGATTAAGAAAATTACACAACAGGAGAAACATGTTGGGTGATATCATGATGAAGCCGGAGAAAGACATGACTTAAACAAGCGAAATACGAGCTACGTGACTCTTGGTGCCAGGCACTGTCAATGAATCAGTCATGTGCAGTGTCAAAATAATAGTCCAACTTTTAATGAGGTTAATTTCTTGTAATGACTTTGATTATTGTAAAAGCCGGCTTAGAATAAAAGCATCACATATTTTCTTCACAGAAACAACAGTATACCTAGCAAATATTAGTGCATTCATGTATTAAACATCGATTTATTTCATTTGCGTTCAGCTAGTTTCTTTCTTCGGCGCCATTTTGCTATTTTGACTTATGGAACAGTCCATTTTCATCAAACAATGATTGTTGTTCAGCTAACAGCGATTATATGGTAAATTTGGCGATATAATCATTGTCATTGTTGAAAACGAAAACATATTGCTTGATTAGAGACGAATTAATATAAATTCCAATTAATTTGGGTTTATAACTTGAAACCCCTACAATTTGGAAAAGTTCATTATTATTCAACATGGCGGACGAGGAAACGAAAACATCGTTAGAGGACCAAAATAATAGTGTTTTGCAAACTGAAGATGTGTTTATCAATGGAAATTCTGATAGCGAATCAAAGTCTGAAAGTGTTACCGACCAGGAAAGTTTGGATACTGTACCTTTGGATAAAACTTTACCTAGGAAAAGTAGTTTTATGAATAAAGATGGAACAAGACGCAATGTCAACAGGAAAAAGACTGTGTCATTTAGTAGTATGCCAACCGAGAGGAAAATTGCGACAGGTAAGGCTAATTTTCAATAAACATTTTAATATTTCTTGATGTTTTTGATAACTTAGCATAGATGTAATGGGGTGTCATGCAGTAATTTACCTGTGCAAGTGCATTACTTTACTGAAGAATTTCTACTAGCCAAATATTTCGGTCATGCCCAACTGGCAACATATTACAATTTGTCGTTTTTTTGCTATTGCATAATTGGTGTGATATTGTTTCATTTGAATGTAACTGTAATACGTACGAGAATGCAAGCTAATATTAAATTCTAGTGCACCAGTCAATCGAAACCTTGGGCCCAAAGTTGAAACCCTGTGGATAAGCAGGGGTAGGGGAAAACTACAAAGTCATGTGTTTTGACCTTTCCAATGTCCCCGTACTCCCTTGTCAGTGTGTGACTTGTGTTTTGCACCAAAACAGTGGGGACAAATTTCCATGATGGTTCACTCTTTTTCTTTGGATGGGGGCAGTTTATTGGGAGTTTTACCTTCTGTATGGCCCTTGGGGAGGGGGTGGCAGGGATTGTATACCTGGGGTTGAGGGGACCAATATTATTACCGATCAGGATTTCAATTGATTATTTACTGGTGCAGGAGGATGATTGTGATATACTGTGAATCACTTGTTATATTTTAGTTGAAAATTGTATACCCTAGGCTACACCAAAGACCTAAATTACAATAATTAAGGTCTTTGGCTACACTAGCTAGCTTCCACATAAGGCAGGACTAAAATTTTATAGCTGTGAGTGTCCTTTATTCAAGCTAAGTCAATTCATATCATCGATATCAGTATATTGTTACAAAGTAAGACAAAAAATGTATATATATATATATATTTACATTATGTGTCAGACTATGGTCATTGGAGGATTGTTTAACTCATGAAGATGATATAGTAAACCAGCCCATCAGTCCGTATTCACTTATCATTTATTTGACTGAATGAAATTTTGGAAATACTTTATTCTTAAAATTTCACACCGTGGGGGTTATTAAGTTTCTGAGTTCAATGGGAAGGGACTTGTACATGTAGTTTGAAACACTGTCAATCAACTTAAAATGTTTTATCATTATACAAACTAGTAACTACTCAATGTTTTCTGTTACTTGGTAAAAAGAGACTGGTCACTGACTCGCTGCGTTAACTTAACATTTAAGTTATCGTTAACCAATATTGAATATATTTGTCTGGTGACTCTGGTCACTGGTAGTATAATCCTAGCATCAGTAATTCACTACTTAATAGGCAAAATGATGCTAGATATATATAGTAGCATTTTTGTGTGTGACAGTTTGTTCTGTTTCATACTATCCATCTCACGCTGATCCATCAGATGTTATTTATAAACTATTGCAAATCAATTTAATATCACACTTATAATGTTCTTATAATGGAAAAATTGGAACTGATTTTTAATTTTTTATACATAACAAGGTCAGAGCAGTACAAATGAGAAAGTTCTGCATGGTCGAAGTTCTAATATACTACATCTAGATCTTTGGAACTGGGGTGTGATTAATAATAATTAATTTTATAATTATAATTTGTGAACTTTTCTAATTCCTCTACAAGTCTAAGTTACCTTTTTTGTACTATACTCTAATAGTTGATATCCGGAACTCTGTGCAAAGTGGTTTTCCCATTAATTTACATGTAGGTACGAACAAATCTGGCCTAGTTAGACTGGTTTTGTATTCATATGCAAACACAACTGACCCCAACTCTATTGTCCAGATATGAATATTCATGACTCAAAAGGATTATAACGGTAAAACTTTATTTGTACCTACAGATTAGTGGAGATCCGGAGTAGGTCTATTTCTAAACTTAAAAGTAATTCTATATCCTGAGGCTGAAGTTAAATTCTTCTACCAATCTCCTACCACAAAGAGCCTTTAAATTCCCTAAAGTTGCTACTTTTAGTTCATGTATATAATATCAATAATGAATACATGTATATACAAATAAAAATATAGCATGCAGTGAGAATTTTATAACCTTATTGCACCAAACAGACTCACTGTATTAAAAATTAAAAACATATTTATTTGATGGTTTGAAACAGTAACTACCTATATAATAAAAAATATACCTAATATTCATAATCTTGTTGAGTGATATTTATGTTATATTTGAATAATTTCTATTATCCTGGGTCCAGTGTACTATAAGGTAACCATTGATAATCTCAGCAACATTTCCAACTTTCCCACCAGTGTTTAATTTGAGGTTAAAGAAAATCTTGCTTTCACTGAATCACTCTCTGTCTGTCAATTATATTCAGTAAAAAAGACCCATTGTCTCAATAATTTGTGGAAAAAATAAGATAATTTTATTTAGAAATAGTTAGACCAAAGCAAATTAACTACCAGTATGTGTTTCTGGTAATATGCTGAGACATTATGGTCGGAAAATAAATTATCTAAAAAAAAATTAATGATAAATTTCTTGATCTGGAATATCAATTTGTCATGATTTTCTTCAAAATGCCAATAAAATATTAAGGGTAGGGACAAAAAAAGGGTATGTAGCCTAGGTTACAAGAATCACATTATTATTTTGTTTTTGCCTCCTCAGAAGTTGTGAGTGACGATAATGATAAGGTATGAATGAAGCTGTTGTATTTTTGACATCATGGAATTGTTTATGTTGGGGAGTCTTATATATAAACTCTCGTGAGATATAGAGATGAGAAAATCTGTTTACAGGCAGCTAGGTAGTTTAGTTTACATAATGAGTTAATGACAAAACAAAAACATGCATGCATATCTGATTCTGACTTACTTCAACATTCTAATTTCTTAGTGGTGATTTTTTTATCTCATCAATTGCAGCTGAATTATTTGTCTTTTCTTTGGTTATTCATGTATATTGCATTAGATAACTTTAGTGGTTATGTTAGCAATGTCCAAAACATTAATTGGCCAATTTTGTGAATTTACAAACTTCTTTTAATATAAAATATTTCCACACTTGACTATGAATGTCATTTTGTGAAATCAAAATTTGTAAACTTCTCAACCAACTGAAATATCCACTTACAATATATACAGTAGCATATTTTACTCTAAGACTATCTACTAATCACCCTGTTTTAAACTAGCTGTTTTGTCTAATAATCTAAAGTGCAGTTTCTCGTAAAATTATTGCCAATTGTACAGTGCATTAAGATATTTATAATGGTTACCATAATTTGATAAGGCAAAAATTGATATAAAATGTGTGGCACTAATTTATTATTAATTTAATCTGATTTATGTCCAGGTTTTTCTAACCATTTCGTATCCGGGTTTGAAACACTGTGAGTGCTTCCCAGAAAAAAATTAAGTTACATTATGACGGCTAATTTCGTAAACAGTTTTTCCTGGACAAATACAGTGTATTTTTACCCATAGTGCCATACATCTTCCTCTTACACACCGGCAACTTGTGGAGGAAAACTGAATTCTTGTCAAATTTCCATAAAATAGTATTAAACACCTGCCTTGCCCTAGAAATGAAACCAATTGCCAGATTACAAATCCTGTGGGCTACCCAGTCTCCTAAATCCAAGGCTTATACAAGTTATAGTCATACCTATGGACGTATAACGGCCCTGGCTCATACTACTTGACTATATTTTGTAACTTAAGTTGTAGACTGTTTCTGATACTCCGTCAAGTGTGTGTATGGTGACCACTTAAAACACGCATAAAATGATAAATACTCTAGCTATAAATTATTTCTTAGAAACCTTAACATAATATATACTTAGCAACTTTTCTAAGTCCACACTAATATTTTTGAAGATACTTTTGTCAAACGTGTATGTAGCCCAATGAAATTTTGCTATAACTTTCTTGTGCTATAGGTTTGCAGAATTGTAAAACAAAAAGTCAAGTTTGATTGAAATTCATTGAATGGACAAAAGCATAACATAAGACCGCAAGAAAGTCAAAGTCGCAAATACATATTTTGATATCTTGGATGACCCCTATTTAGTCTTATGTTTCTATTGACAGTCAAAGACACGAGTGGAAGGCATTGCTGAATGAAGATACTCATTGGATTGAGCGTCTAAACTCAAAATTGCAATGTGTCTTCGGCGTAGATCGAATTTACATCATGACGTCCCAATAAATGCTAAATGCTTTTGCAATCAGTATAACACAACAAGGAAAAAATATGTTTACCTTGAATTAAACACTCAAATAGACACATATATGTTGAAAAGATATCAGACGTGGATGTTAACATAATACGTCATGATTTTCGACACTAAATGCTACTCTGTACCGTACTGACGTCACTTCATATTTTTTCTGACATCATTCAATATTGTATATGCCTGTAATATTTCAGCAGCAGAGCTGACTGGAAAATAATGGCTATGCTCGGCATGCTCAGCCTAACCGATTGAAATAAGGATAAAAAACTTTCCTTAACAGCCTTGATGTGTACTTAACAAAAATATGTTGACTCAACTTCCTGGTTGGTATATTTATAAGCATATTAAAATAGATGACAGTTTATGATAACAGTAGATAAGGGTGTACCATCATTTTGACCGGACAAGATAAATTTGATTACAGATTGGCACTTCAGACTAGTCGACTGGTATTAATAATTTAATGAACTTGAAGCATAACACGTTTTTCATCAAGATTTTGGTATGACTGAGGGTCATTTCACTTAATAAATGAAAAAAAATCATGGCTTGTGTCTAAAATAGTAAAATGTAGTCAAGAGTCAAAAGGAAGCGCTGAGTCTTAATACAATTAATACAATATTACTCAGACAGTCTAGCAATACCATGAGATTTTGAAATTACTAAAATTAGGCATCAAATCCAAGAAAAATATGTAAACATTTGAAAAGTGTTTAATTTCTACACCAATTTCTATGAAACATACACAGGCTATTTCTGTTTTTGATTTTGAAACGGAGCATTTTCATCTTGGATTTGTTGCTTTCAGGGCAGTCTGCAAAGTTAGCACTTGTCTGGTTGTCTGGGACAAGTAATTGTTGATTCAGGCAAGTAACTTTCGCAGTCGTGCACATGACTTTTGGGGTCGTGCACATGACTTTTGCGGTCGTGCAAGTGACTTTTGCGGTCGTGTACATGACTTTTGCGGTCGTGCAAGTGACTTTGGCGGTACTTATGTATAGAGAATAATGGTGAAGCTATTTCGGGCAAGTAGATTCAGATTCTAAATTCACAGACTGATTAGTGATGTCAAAGTCACATGGTAATGCTACATGCATAATGTTTGCAGTATAGTTCAATAATACCCCTAATGTTTATAATGTACTTATTGACTGTCCAAATTCTAATAATGCCTTCACACAGACACTGTATGTTAGATGGAGAAAATAATTTAATTAACAAAATGCCAGATTGAGCCATAGATTCACTATTTAAGCAGCCTTAGAAATTGCAGTCTTTGGAACCATGCCCATTTCTAAGTAACATGTAGTTAAAGGATAGTGCAGAAATTTATTTACATGTACTAAGGCCTAGAATAAAATATTAATTGTTTCCACTCATTCTACCTACCCATCCACCAAAATCTGATAAAAAATTTTGAGACAAGTTTAGCACCAATAATATTCAATATTAAATTATTACCAATAATATTCAATATGATATACTTAGAACTGTAAAACCAGATTTTAAAAAAAAATCCTATCTACCTACAGTATATGCTACAGTAATAAAAATTAAGCCAGAGGATAGATCGCTCCGCATGGTTGTTTGTTGAATGCTGCTTGTCGAAAGTTTCAGGTTAATCCATTGGACCATATGATTATAAGTAACCGTTATAATTTATTTAAAGGGTATACAGAGCTACAGATAAGCTGCGTATTGGGGTAATTACCCAATTAATTTTCTTACAAACCCAATATATTTTGAGTGAAGAGGGTGAGAAAAAGAAATTAAAATCTGAAATACCCAAAAAGAAAAGGATGATATAGTGAAAAACAGTACATAAAAGATCATTTACCCTATGAATTTGACTAAATACCCAAATAAAATTTGTGAAAACCCAATCAAAATTGAAACTTGGGGGTAAAATACCCAATGGACTAAAACCTTATCTGTATAGCTCTGGGTATAGATTGACAACTGGCGTAATGTCAATCCTAAGAATCCTACACATTTATATGGGAGACGAACAACATTTTATTTTTGGCCTTAAATCAGCAAGCAATGAAACAGTTGCTAAAGCGGAAACTTCTCTAAAAGTCCTCTAAATTGTCATTAATTAAGTGAGGAATAGCATGCGATCCATACTTTACTTAAAAGTTCTATAATGAGACAACAAGGTCTGGTATAAATTGTCAGATCTCGTTGCTTTCACGTCACATGACAGAGCTCCTTGTACTGCATGTCTGTGAACGTACTAATTAATTGCATCAAAGAATTTATATACTAAATTGTGAGCTTACACTTATGTGAGTAAAATTGTACCGGCATGCAGTGAGAATCTCTTTTATAGAGAATAGCTCTGTTACGTGTTGTAGATGCATTATTGGTGTCTCATCTAATAGCTCTGATACATTATGTAGCTAGGTGCTGTAACACATTCAATAACAGTTTAATACTGACAAATAAGGAAACTGTGAGCCCTGTGTGGCTAAAATAATCCAACCGTCTTGGGGTTTGTTCTGTCTGTATACCCCTTAAAGCCACTCTAGCAGTCATGACTGTCACTTTGACCTCTATGATTCTGAATCTGATTTGTGGATTTTGACTCCAGTCTGGAGCTGTGGCAAACTCAAAAATGAACTCAGTACAGATGTCCATGCTTGCCTGAGCAAAGCACTAACCAGCGCCTTTATTCACTTACCTCCCTTTCAATTAAATATAGATGGCATGAATTACCTCCCGTGGAAAGTGCTGTGTAGTGTTTTGCTTAGGCAACAGACACCAGTTTTCCTGGGATTCATTTACTTACCTGTACACTCATAATAATTCAATTAGCAACCCAGTGGTTTTTTGGGGCCTTTAAAGTGTTCTAGAGGTATACATATAGCATTGACACAGCGGTCGACTGAAATACTAATATTTGATGCAATATGTATTATACCATGTATTTAACTGGAAAGGAATGAACTGATCTGTAAAGTAAAGAGTAACTCAAAGTATGTTTAAACTGTATCATATCATAAGAGTCGCTTTAGTTCATTGTGCTTTTTTCACTTGTTGATATATTGATGTTGGCATTTTTCTGTAGTCTATATCACTTGAGATTTGGGATTCTATTGTAATGTTACATTAATGATGTATTCTAGGCTTAGTGTGAAATGTTTTACAACATTATATGTATGACTTTAAGTCTTATAGTCGGAAAACATTAAAGTTTAAACTGGTGACGGTCCTTAACCTTGATGCAAAAATAATTGTTACAAGATTAAATTCCTGTGCAGAAAATGTATAAAATTTCCTGCTAGAAATCAAAATATTTAGTGTAGTTACCATACACCTTGTTTAAAGGCCGAAATTAAATTATATTATATATAATGTACAAGTATTTATTGCCATTAAGTCAACTATTCAATTAATAAGTTAATACTAATGAGGGAACTGTCACTTTCGAAATAATAGCGGGAACTACCGTTTAACTTAGGTATACCCATTTAAACTTAAGTAAACATAGTTTATTTGACACAGGTTAATGTTTACAACAGCTATCAATTACCTTTGAACAGACTATAATACATAGTCATAAGATAAAGTTATTTGGTTGCTCTATACTAATAGCAAAATTATTTACTCTGTAATCAAACTCTGCAAAAAAATGTTGATTATTCAATAAAGATACAAGACAATTAAATTAATATGGACTCTTTCATAACAAAGTTTCTCTTGTATTGTACAAAGGTTATGGTAGGAAATCAAGGAAACAATTTTTAATAGTAATTTAGCATACATGCCCTATTTTCCTGAAGCCTATGCAAGAGATTGGTGATGGAAATGCAGGAGATTTCAATGAAATGCAGGCGATTTTTCTTGCTCAAACTTTAAACTTAAATAAATGAAGTTAATATGCAGTTTTCACCTATTTTACTTGTTGGACATAACCAGGCATGCCTCAAAAAGCTATTTAAATTAATATTTGTTATCACTTTCATGATGCAATCAAAAATGCCAAGGTTCCAGTAATCCAAGAAATGCAGGAGATTTGGTTGATTTGCCTAAAATCATGCTGGAGTAGAGTCTCAAATGCAGGAGACTCCCGCATGATGCAGGAGATCTGGCATGTATGAATTTAGTATTGATGAAAAAATCAAACTGGCCACTTCAAGCATAACATGTTTAATTTGTTTTATCTTAACTGAGTGATTTCTTTTTCTGTTAGTTTTATCTAAACTCAGTAATTTCTTTTTCTGTGTTTAAACAGAAGCTGACTTTAAATATGATTTATAGGTTTCAAAATGTTTGTATGCAGTTAATGTTTCTCCAGCCTGATTGGCATGTCCATTACTGGAACCTTTTACATCCATGATTGAAATGGGTGTTGCCAAAATATACGTATACTATATAAATATAATGTAATTGGTTCTAGATGAGTTGTGTTACTTATCCTTACCATTCCAGTGGTCAGTCATGTATTTTGTATGTTGGTATGTTTTCTTTATGATATTGGGTGTAATTGAGTATGTATCTATTGATGAGCTGTTTGGTATGCCTTTATGAGCCTTACCGATATCATTTGCAGGTGTTCTTGGTTGCTGTATCAGACCAATATTTTATATATATGTTTTTTCCGGTACAAAAAAAAAGAGTTAAGTTGCTAATTTTCAAGGGCTGAAAAACAGCTGTTCAGTCGCTCAACCACCCTTTGACACTTGAACTTCCCCTGGTCTTTGGGCTACCTAATGCATCCTCGCCCAGGAATAGACACTGCCCTCACATGTATGCATCATTTTGACTTCTAGCTTTAAGTAGCTGGGTAGGTAATCCATAGTTCTAGTGTATACACAAGTTGACTTCCGGTTATTGCAAAAAGGCATTCATGTTGATATGGATAGTATCCCAATAATTCATACAGTGATCGGAAGTTGCAAGTTCTTTCTATCGCTATTAGTCATACAATTTGGTTTTTAGAGTATCCAAATAGTCATACAGTGATTGCAAATCATAGATACTTTTGTTCGCAATAAGTTTTACAAGTTGATTTTTAGAGTATCCAAATAAGTCATACAGTGATTTAGTTTATATGCTGTATTTAAAAGGATCTCCTTCCAGTACCCATGCCGTGGATTTCATCAAAATATGTGCAAAATATTATCACACCAGTCCACAGGCAAGGATGTTAAATAACTAAATTTTCAGAAAATATTTATTTCTACTTCTAATATATGAGACAATAATCAGTGATACGGGCAATGATGTTAAATGACTAAATTTTCAGAAAATATTTTATTTCTACTGCATCTACAATAATCAGTGATACATTTAAGAATGTTAGAGTTTATGTATTGTTACAGCATAAAAATCAAAATCAATACACATAGTTTACATTGAGCAGGAAGAGTTAAATTATAACATGACATTATCATCGACATAAAGTATTGCTAAAGTAATCTACTGTATCGATTATTCATTAAGAAAGAAGTTATTTTCAGGATAGATGAGCGATCATGCTACTAGAGTAAGTACAATGCTGAGTACGGAAGTACTGATTGGTGCTCTGTTAATATTACATAATAATTACTCGAAGCAGTAAAACAGAAATTGAAACTTAACTTTGATCAAAATTAAAAAAGATAATTGGGTCGTTTTTGGGAGTTTCCTCAGTGGGGTAATTATTAGGATGGTCATGGTAACTTTAGTTCTTAGGCATCAGGGTTATTGGGGTCATGGGTTCAAAACCTAGATCAGGTGAGCTTCATATTTACAGCAAATTTAGAGACACAGACCAGAGGCCAGGCGATACAATTTGCTTGAAGGTATCATGTTTGAGTTTATGCGCCTTGAAATTTAATTCGCTATCCGAATCAATGATTTTATATGCAGGATTTTTTTTCAGGTGATTTAAAAGCCAAATCTGGGCTATGTTCCCAATTTCTAGCCAAAAATTCCCAATTCAGAGTTAAAAAAGATATTGGGGGAAAATTGACTAATTTTCCTGTAAAAACAGCCAGCACAACTGAACTTGAGCATGAATAACACTTATAAATTACAGCAAAATGAAAATAAAACTTATTATAAGTTATTGTACACCTATCAGCTTTTTAGGCTTTGGAATTAAAGTTACTTTTTCCCAATTTGGACCTGAATGCTGCTAAAATTCCCAATCTCAAGGGTATGGGTCATGTTCCCAAAATACTGGGAAAAAACCCTGGGATATATGTTACAGAATTTTAGCATTTATGGCTACAGTGAGTATCGTTGTCATCAGGACATGTTTAAAGATCTAAAACAAGTCGAATGCAATGATTAAAATGCACATTGTAAATTGTCCTCAAAATTCATAAAACGCGTCCAATTTA
This sequence comes from Spisula subtruncata, assembly GCA_963678985.1. NCBI lineage: Eukaryota > Metazoa > Mollusca > Bivalvia > Venerida > Mactridae > Spisula > Spisula subtruncata. The sequence goes on along the minus strand of OY787674.1, from coordinate 29,503,796 downwards.
CATGGGTTTGGCAATGTTTTTATCATACTTTTTTTTAATCATAAAAGCTTAATTAATATTTTATTTTCTATTATATAATACAACTTTAATGTGAAGTAAAACATAATATCTATTAAAATATCTTTTGTTGTCCCCTTAAGTTTTACTCAATAGAGGAAAATAAATAAGACACAAATGCCAAGATTATACACCCTTTAAAACTAATAATTGTCAGAATAAGAACAAATTCATTTTTTAATCTTATTTTTTTGACAGAAAAGCAATTATTAACCACATAACGCCTCTGTAATTGTTTTCAACTGTCATCCATGGTCTTAAGGGAGATTGTTCTAAGGTTATGTGAAAATAAAACAATATTTCTTTGTTTTAAGCATCCCATAGGGGGACATATTCATGTATTTACTGCTGATGAAATTTGTGCTATTCTGCAAGATCTTAAACTTTTTTTAGATTGAAAATAATTTGCTGAATGTGCTAAATTTGTGACAACATGTAAATAAGGTACTATAGCTGCACTTGACAATAATTGATAGATGCTGTTAATTATATAATTATTCTAACATCAAATCTGTAAATAGCTAGTATGAAGTGATTTAAAGACATGTTTACTGCTAAAAACTGTCCTGAAAAGTTAAATGCTAAATAACTACAGTTTAACTGCCTTCTTAATTTTCCTACAGGTTTGTGTATGTTTCGAAATGAACATCACATTTGTTATAAATTAACGGCACAGAATTTGTTGCCAGTGATCATAATATGGTACCTGCCAGTATGTCACTAGGCCAATCAAGGCCTGGGTCTAAACAGGCAATAATTGACCCCAGGACAGCCCCCATTGAGCCTAGATTTTATATTCTTTTTACTCAGTGTATATTAATGGATATTTTTTCTCAGTGTATATTAATGGATAATTTAGTTAATATGCACTTTACTTTTGGAAGAATTTTACAAAATTTTACAAATGACGTCATGACTCTAAGAGTAAAATTTTAATGATAAATGTTGCATTTATAACTGCCTCAGATTGCTATGTTTTCATTGGCTCAAAATCGCTGACTTAAAATGAGATGGTTGTAAGTACAAACTTGAAATTTTAGGAAACAAGAAAAACACTATCTGAAATTACTCTGTACTTACAGTACAACAAGCTGTTTCAACTTCAGTTTTGTCAACATGACAAGTTACGATTTTCCTGAAATAGGCTCATAAGAAGTGCCTTGTAATGCAGATTTTAAGTATATGTATCTGTCTGATGAAGTTTGAAAGTACAGGGCTCATCACTTACACAGGTCCGCTGGCCAAAGCCATGCAGTGAATACCAAGAAGGACCAGTGAAATTCTTGAAGGACCAGTAGCTGTTTTCTTTACAAATTTAACACTTCTTTTCTATCGGACCAGCGACCAAAATAGTGTCAAGCCCTGAAGAAGTAGAACTAAACTTTACGACCTTCTCATTCTAAGGCGTCAAAATGTAGGTCATATTCTAAAGTAATGATATATAGTAGAATGTAGATGATAGGTCATTGGTGAGTCATTAACCTGCTTAATGATATCTCATTATATGAATAATTAATGATATACCATAACTCCGTCATTTATTGATTGGTGTTTATTTATTTATGTCACATTGACCATGCATAATAAAACTAACATATAAACACTCTGTGCTGTTAAACCTACTATATACATGTACATGTTTGTACGCTTGATCTTGCAAGCACAAATTAACAAATTAGCAAATGAATAAAAACAATTAATTAATTTAGATGCATAATAAATAATAATATATTAAATGCCTTTTGTATATATTTCATAAATAATAATTAATATTACTTCCAAAGGTTTGGGAACAATGATCGACAATATAAAATCGAAAATATGTTTTCAATATTTTTTAGTAAAATGATTTCTTATCAATATTTGATTTAATACTTGTATTTGATGCTCCTTCTACTTAAATATGTCCAGGGGTCCTACAATTCCGGAATAATCAGGAAATCCGGATTGGCTGCATCTGAGGAAGGACAATTTTTCTGCACCAAATTAAAGTTATTCGATGAAAAAATTAAAAAAATTGACAAAGTTATGGGGACATTTGAAGTGCCTTACTTGCAATTTTGACAGCAAAACCACATTTGAAACATAGTTACTACTTATAACTACCTTATAAGACTGATACATATTTAAATTCAGGGTCACAATCGGAACTTGTCAATTGTTGATCAAACTGAAGTTGAAACATCTTGTTTTACCATCATAGGTCAAGAGTAATTTTCAGACAGTTTTTTTCTTGTTTCCCAAAATATTGAGTTTGTACATTCTAAGCCAACACATAATTTGATTTGGTAACTTAAATTTGCTGCAAATTGCTGAAAGTTTACTTCTCTTTAAAATAATTATCAGACATTGATTCAGTGATTTACAGTCGTTACAAGCTGCCTCATAATTTGTCTCAATATTTTAAGTATTCCAAAACTGTTAGTACCTCACAAAAGTTAATTTAATTTTCAGTTTCCATTTGTTTAAGTTTCACGAAGCTAAGATAGCATGACTTGTATTTATGTGGATCTCTCTAACTTCTAGTACAGACTCATATATTTTACATTTTCTCAGAATTAGAATATTTTCCACTTTGTTTGTGAGCAGAATTTATTGTTTGTGTTTTACAAGGAAGGGGAATGCATTGTATGGAATGCAGGAATAGCTCTGGAGAATTATTCCATAGAGCACAATAAGAAAACGTGTCTAGACCATATTACAGTATATACAATATCAAATAATCAGAGCTATAGTATAGTTATATTGTTAACTGGTAAATGTCGCTTATAGTATCCCTATACACAGATACTGCATTTTATATGCGTTTGATTGCATGACTTCTTCCGTTATTTATTATATCTTGCAGTTTATAATCAACATTGATTGTAAGTCTCGTATGAATATTCTGTGTCTATCCGCCGTCTTATCTTGGTTGTCAAAACAGTCTTGTGGTACATCATAACATTATTTTTCTCAGAGGGATCCAACCAGTTATTTTTTCAAAGAAGTATGTCCTCAAATCAGACACTTATAATTGCCCTGTTAACCATGGTCAATAAATACATAACCACAATTTCGCCAAAACTTCACTGGGGTTCTGGCTCCTACAACACCATAATATTCATGTCAAATTTTGTGCCTTATGTTATGTATCTATTATATGTATATGCACGATATAGTATATTATTACATAAAATACAATTACTATATTTGCGCCCGGCTTTGTGGTTTATCGGATAGAGCTATATAATTGAGTGTGTACTGACTGCATACTACAATATTCATATACAGAAAATTACATGTATATTTTCTTACCATAGACATAAAATGGTCATAACATTGTCCAGTATGGAAATTTCAAGTACATTTCCAGTGCATACAGACTTCTTATCGCGTCTGTCAGTGTTGAATAATTCTGCACTCAGGCTAGTTTTTTATTAGGATGACCTCCCCTGGGACGCTTGGGTTTTCAGATATAGTGGAGCTGGGATCAAACCCTCATCCTGGTTGTTTTCCTAGACATTTTTTTGTTTTTTTTTGGTGTGGAGCTGCTATATGCCATGCAAAAAAAGACTAGAAACATTTCACCAGAAAAAGGTGAAGAACTCTAACGAACATGCAGATGAGAACAATTGTACCCATTGAATACCGCAATACCAATATATATGAATAATGATGCAGACACCGGCATTAAATCTAGGACTATTTTCTGAATAACATAGTTTTGGGTGTAGGGGGTGTGCTTAGCGTCCATTGAAACAGAATTCCGACAATGTTTTCTGAGGATTGAGCATTAGAATGACTCGGTTAAGATCCACTGATGATGCAGACACCAGGGGTGTCAATTTTCTGGATTAATCCTGTATTCCAGATTTATATATCCTGAAAGAGGCAATGCTTTCTGGCCAAAATAAAAGTTATTTGATGGAAATATCTTGAGAAATGGTGAAGTTATGGTACATTTAATCTGTTTGTAGCTATTTCTTAATAATAGCTGAGTTAGATGCCTTCAACCTTTTAAATTTGGCTCTGTTGACACCCCCCTGAGACACAGGTATTCAGTCTAATAATATTTCCTGTGAATGTGTAAAAGCCAATTGTCTATATTGGGTATGAAAGTTAACATTCTGGTGCCTACCATGACAGTTGGAATATGATACAGAGACACAGATATAGAATCAGGCAATCCTGTAAGAAGATAGGAGAAAATCATCAGGGAGGAAAGTACAGTACATGGCTGACCATTTGTCTAGTAAATGGTGCCACTAGACTATTTCCCAAAATGCAATGCTTTCAATTTCTCCTATTAATATATAAAGCGTTGGCGCAATGGTTGACCCTATGAATTTCTTTCAAAAACAAGAAACTTTCGCGTTTTTCTTGTCCAGACTGGACATGTTCGCGGCTATTTACTTTCGCAGATTTTTACCAACCGCGAACATAAATCGCACAAAATAGTTTCTAGGTTTACAGTATTCCTTGTTTCTCCTATTAATAAATAAAGGGTTAGCGCAATGGTTGGCCCAATTTATTTCCTTCAAAAACGAAAAACTTACGCGTTTTTCTTGTCCAGGACATGTTCGCAGCTAGTTACTTTCGCGGATTTTTACCAACCACGAACATAAATCGCCCGAAATAGTTTCTAGGTTTACAGTATTCCTTGTTCTGTTTGAAGACAGAGAGAGTGAATGAGGATAATAACAACAGACATGTTACATAAACGCCAAAGGTATATCACAACAAACACTTCTTAACATTGAGGGTGCTGATAATAATACACACGATACTGTAACATCATTAATTTTTGTGGTGGATTAAATTTCGTGGATTTCGCTGTTTGCCATTAACCATGAAATCAAATCCCATCGAACAATTATTTTGACCCTTATGTTAATTATCTGAAACGCAAATTAAGATCCCATCGAAATGGTCTTTTTTACGTTAAATATGAAATTTCTTCCCATCCAAATTAAATGATTTTACAGTGTGAACATTGTGATTGGAACACTAATTGCTGGATTATCGGCACTCAGGGGAACTGATGGAACATTGTTGGTCACTGCTCTTAGATACTTATAGAAATCTATTCTTATAATAGTCAATACATCATCCTTTTGTAGCGACAAGATTATTTCTCAATATATATATTGTCCAGAGAACATGACACGATCCTGACCTTATATAAATATGCCATGAATATATTATATTACATGGTTTTTGCATTGAATATATCAATTTCTGCAAGCACATCGTGCAAAGGAAATAATTCAAACAATGGACAAATTAGTTATGATCATTTGAAGTTCCTTGCTCTCAATTTTGACAATGTTTGAAACCTTGTTAAGGTGTCCAGATGTTTGCTAATCGCATTAGAAACAGACTCTAGACTCATTTTCAGGATTAGGCATTTATTTATAAAGCCACAGTAGAACCTCTGAATTTTATGCTACAGCTTGTGTACAAAGCTGCCATCACTACAGGAATAAAAGACAAGTACAAGTTTTGTGACATTCTATATTTCCAGCTGTCGAACATGAACAATAGCTTAAGTGGTGACGCAATTAACTGGATTACTGTAAAATTATTTTAGTGGGGGGATTAAATTTTGTAGATTTCGTGGTTAACCTTCAACCACGATATTCATCCCTCCGAACAATAATTTTGACCTGTATTTATTACTATCTACAAAATACTATCTACGAATTAAGGTCCCATCAAATTGGTCTTTTTCACAAAAACCACGAAATTTTGTCCCATCGAAATTAAATGATTTTACAGTATTTTGATATAATATTGCACTATTAAAGGACCAATCAGAGTTGATATTAAACATCATTCACCTACTTGCTAGAATCAATAATAGACAACTGATAACAACTTTAAAAGCTCTTTTAAGACCAGAACGTGTTTTAGATCATTTTCAAAGCATAATGTCCGAAATCGATATACTTGTTGAGAGAACAGTGAACACGCACAGGGGTGTGATGTGGAATATTACTTAACTGCTGCATTCTGATGGTTTCAACTAATTAAGATGTACCTTTTATAGAATACCACATCATGTAACCAGTTGTAAGCTGCCAGACACTGTCTGATATTAAAGGTATTCATCAAATAAGGCTGCTGGAAGCAAATCCATGATGCCTTTTTCCCACTGAGCGATGCATTTGTCCTTTGCCTCGGCTATGTATTTTCTATTTAAATATACAAACTTCTGGAGTCATTGGGAACAGGGACATCACACATTTTCTAATGACTACCCCTAACCATGACTTAACATCGAGGACCCTTTTCCCCCGATGCTTTTGGATGCCCTTTATTAAATCGGGAGAACATTGCTGATACAAAAAAGTCTCAGTGGGACCAAGGCATGAAAGACAAAACGTCATCAATCATGGTCAAAATATTAAGGACAACACATCCTTGTCTATGGTCAAAGTCAAAACATGGGCAACACTTTGTTGACCATGGTCAAAACATGGGCAACATTAATGGTCACTGTGACCTTAACCACTTTTTTTAGACCAAAATTAATGATTTCAGTTCAATAACTCGAGAACACTTTGCCTAAAAATTGTCAAACATTACATGGAGGTTGGCCAGCAACAGTAGATGACCCCTATTGATTTTAAGGTCATCAGGTCAAAGGTCAATGTCACTGTGACCTTTACCATTTTCGACTATTGGGCTGCCATTGGGGCATGCATGTTTTACAAACATCTCTTGGTATCAAGTGGAATAATGTGCAAACTCAACATAAAATAATATATTCAACTGTACCAGTTGTTATTTAATGCCCTTAAAACCATCGAAATACAGCAAAAATGTAAATGTGTTATATTGCTTATTAAATATCGTGGAGTTGTGACTGTTATAAGTAACAATTATTAATGCATGCCAGATTAGTTACAAACAAATTTATTCTAAACAAAATGCCATGCTTTATGAGACTAAGTAGTAAAATAAATAGAATATTATAATGTTAAAAACATGTTACATAAAACACAACTTATTTTTTATCATAGCCATGCATGAATATTGCATATTTACATGGTCATTAAATGCATATTACATGACCATAAATGTAAAGTTTCCTACCAGTTAACAACCATAATTATGTTATATAATATATAACACAGAATTTAATCATTTTTGCAAGGGAGGTAATTGTGCCTTGTCAGAGGTTCAGAAAAGGTATCATCAAGTGAATTTGTTCAGACTGTACATCACTGGCTTAGAATGAGAAGGTCAGCTTATAAGACTACTGCATATTTGAAATCTACATCATAAGGCGCTTTTAATGAGCCTCTTTCGTGAAAATCGGAACTTATCATGTTGACCAAAATGAAGTTGAAAAAGCTTGTTTCGCCATAAGTAAGGAGTGATTGCCAGACAGTTTTTCTTGTTTTCTCACAATTTTGATTTTTTAGTTACGACCTTTTCATTCTAAGCCAGAGACATGACTTTGTATGTGTAGTGAGTTATTTACATGTCAAGTAAGTTGTGTCATCATTTAATTATCCAGTAGGAAATTCAAAATCAGATAATCGTGATCAGATTCCCGATGTCCCTGCAAAAAACAAGATATACAAAACTGATTCAACAGATTGTAATACATCTAATTACCAGCCTCGACTAACGACAAGCAAATATCTCGCTTCTTAACGAGCCAAAAACATGAAATCTGACATCTGATATATACAAAATCACTGTTGATAAGGTCATCCTGAAATATCAAAAGTTTGTACTTGAAAACTTCAAACAAAAATAGAAGGTTTTTTTATAAAACTTTCTGGTAATTATGACCTATACTGATTGTTGCCCTTAAAGTTGACAATCACTCCTCTATCCACAAGCATTTTATTTTACTGGTTGCTTCTCCACATGTGGAGGACTTCAGGTAGACTTAAAGTTGAGTCAAATATTCATAAAACATAGCTAAGTATACTGTAAAACAATTTATTTTCATGAATATTATACTAAATTCCGCATTACAACGATGGTCAGCAATGCCATATATTCATGACTATAAACTTTCCCATTTTTCCCACATAGTCCTTATCAATGTTTTGAACACTTTCGCGGCTACTTAATTTCGCAAATTTTACCACTCGGGAACTCTGCGAAATTAAATTGCGTGAAATAATTTCTTGGTGAACAGTAATATAATAATTAGTTCATTAAAAAACATTAAACTTTATGAATAAAAATATGGCATTAAAAATACAGTTTCTTTATAAGGAATAATATTTTTACTGCAGATTTAATTCAACAATCGTAAATTCAATTGAAGATCGAAGGTATAAAATCAATTAATATACATGATTTAATTTGTTCACACCAATGCAGACTGATCTTTCTGTGGTATTATACAGGTCTCATTTGAAATCAATATGGCGGTTTCTTTTTAATTCTGTAATGTTCTATTCAATAAATATACTGTATTACATTACGATTTGCAATATCCGACGAGCAAGAATAGGCCGGTAATCCTTATAATAAACTCTTCCTTGTTGTAAAATATAGTGTGAAGAAAAAAATTAATCTGGTCCGTGAATCATTTAACTGCATACAGTCCATTTAAAGTTAATTGATAATGGTTGTAAACATTAGCTCGTCCGTCAGCTGGTCAGTGAACCATTTAACTGCATACAGTCCATTAAAAGTCAATTGATAATGGTTGTAAACATTAGCTCATCCGTCAGCTAAACTTATGTATATCTAGGTTTAATTGGGTATTCCTGAGTAAATTGTAGTTCCCGCTTTTCTTTTGAATGGGATAGTTCCCTAATTAGTATTACTTATAGTAATGAATTGAAAGTAATTTAACATCATTTCTTGTCCAAATTTCATCGAATCTGCGACAATATGTGTGTGTATGATCCGACTAGGTTGAATTTCATATGATAACTTAATTGTCTTGAAGTTCTGATAGTGGTTCAGTAATACCTGCCAAGATAGTTAATTCCAAAAAGGAGTGATAAAGCAAAACATGTCACAAAATGAACTTAAATGTGATTCAAAAGGGATTTAGATGCATAAACAAGGAATGTATTAATTCCAGTGGTTATAAATATGGGACAAAAGATCATTAAATGAATCAAATGTCCCTTTGTTCAATTTAAGTTAGATGAAATTGGAAAACCAGATATTATCCACTAAAATAGGAGTAACTCCACTTTAATAGGAGTACTTGGCAGGTATGGTATCTGTGGTTAATGCAGTGGATTTGTATTCCTGGTGATCTGTGTATGATTTACTGCTTGTGACAGGTCATATCTTTCCTTCAAAACATGACAATTAACAATATGTCAATGTCGATTTCCATCCACATATCACGGGCTTAGAATGAGAAGGTCGTAAGTACCATGAAAATTGATATTTTGAGAAAAACAAGAAAAAAAACTGTCTGAAAACTACTCTTTACTTATAAATGGAAAAACTAACTTTTTGGACTTCCGTTTGGCCAACACGACAAGTTCCAAGTTTCATGAAATTAGGCTCATATGAAGGGCCTTGTTATGCATATTTCAGCAATGTGGAGCCATGTTATGCTGCATATTTCAGCAATGTAGAGCCTTGTTATGCATATTTCAGCAATGAAGATCCTTGTTTGAGCCATGTTATGCATATTTCGGCAATGTAGGGCCTTGTTATGCATATTTCGGCAATGTAGGGCCTTGTTATGCATATTTCGGCAATGTAGAGCCTTGTTATGCATATTTCGGCAATGTAGATCTCAGCCTTGTTATGCATATTTCGGCAATGTAGAGCCTTGTTATGCATATTTCGGCAATGTAGTGCCTTGTTATGCATATTTCAGCAATGTAGAGCCTTGTTATGCATATTTCAGCAATGTAGAGCCTTGTTATGCATATTTCAGCAATGTAGAGCCTTGTTATGCATATTTCAGCAATGTAGAGAAGTTGATGGTTGCTGGTTAAGTTTAGATTTCCGTCTTTGGATAGATGCTTGTGAATCTGCCACCATTTGTTATTGAAATGTTGTGAAGAAGCAGTGTTAAAACCTGAAAAAATAAACTATAGCTAGATAGTGCCTTGAACAATGCTACATAGTGATACATAATCATGATTAAGTACCCTGAACAATTTAAGTAATACATCATGGCAATTCCTCCATTTTCGTAATGTTCAAAGTGATGCCATTATATTGCAGAAGAATGTTATACAATATTGGAATTTATTACATTGATGCGTGAGTAAACGAGACACATTTGTGGACTAATTCTTATAGTTCCATCCAGAATCGCAGAATTCTGGCTGCTGAAGTTTTTTTCCCATAATGCAGGCAATATTGCGGCACATCATAATCTCTGATAGTTTAATTAAATCAATACCGATCGAGGAGAATGACTTAGATTTCTTACAGCCAAATTATGCAGTAATCTATGTGACATGTTTCTCTAATTATATGTGGTTTTCGAAGTTATCCCCACCACTACAGGGTACTGTTTTATAATCCATGGTTCCAGTCCACAAGCTCAGTCCAGCTTTTCTAATGTCAGAAATTTCCAGCTATGTAGCTTACGGTAATCAGTTGAATTGTTTACCCCAGCTTTTACCCATAGCTATTTAACCAAGCCCTAAACCATTAGCATTCATTTTGTCATTTGTCCCTGTTTATTAAATCTGTCTCAAGGGGATGGGTCATTGACTGCCTGGAATGGATGAATGGAGATAGATAGCAAGTCCCAAGGGAGGAAATTTGCAAGATTAAAAGTTCACACTATAGAAATAGTAGAGATTCATAGCTAGATTGGCTTCAGTAGACAGGATTGGGAATGGCACTTTTGTCAGTATGTCAAATAATGTACTCTCGACCAATGTTAGCAAACCCTGAAAGGAAGGTACTTTAAAACCATTGCAAATATACACCCACTTCAGTGTAGTCAGTGAGAACAAATTAACTTGGTCCTACAAACCTTTTATAAGAATCCTTTAAAATGTCCATCAAATTTAAAGCCCCCTTTAATACAACAAGGTCATTTGCCAATATTTCAGTTACTGTACAAAAAACGAATGACCGCACATGCTCTTTAAACAGTCTCTGTCAAATGCAAACAAAACAAACATTAAGAAATCAGGCAAGTGTCTTAGAAATGATTTTTGCCAACAATGTGTGTAATTCTGTTTTCTCATCATTTACAACTGCTCTAAAAGAAACTTCTGAATACCGTATTCCCCCGAATAATAGCTCACCCTAATAACAGACCCCCCCTCTCTCTCTCTCTTTTGGGAGAAAATTAGTCTTTTTATTTTTTGAAAAATCGTATTCTTATTGAATATGTTTTATATGATGATTATTAATATATTGTTATTGCTTCATCGATAACATAGATATTTTTTATGATTTTATTCACCATTTTTTTGGAAAATATCTTTTTGAGGGGGGGGGATTTAAAGACCTCCCAAATCAAAGGACCTCCTCCTCCCCTTTGCAAAATGAAAATGTGTGGCCCTGGGGAGCGTTTATTCGGGGGTATACGGTACATTAGATGAACAAATTCCAGTTGTAGAAAAAAGTCTTAAGATATTGGGAGAAACAATGGCATATTTCCAAACCATTGATTCAAGCTATTAGTGTATTTTCTGGGTCAATGCATTATGATTTATAATCATCTTAGGTCATTAGGTAAAACATTTCATCACATCTGCATGATATATGTTAGTATCTTCCCGCTACTATCTGTCTGTCAATGAATAATTATGTAGTATACTGTAGTATATAACTATTGAAGTAATATTATAATAGATGAAAACATGGTGTAGTATGTTATATAATATATGGACGGTGCCAAACCAAAACCCCTTTACTCAATTTTGGCGCGAAACCTTTTTTGCAGCATTCCCATCTGCTAGATGTCCCGCGAATTTCGGTCTTGTCGCCATTTAAATAGCCAATCGCGTTACTTATATGGCGACAAGATGCGGATGCTGCAAAAAAGTTTTTCGCGCCAAAATTGAGTTACAGGGTATTAGTTTGGCACTGTCGATTTATTGCTGGCTTAGAACGAGAAGGTTGTAACTATTACTTACGACCTTATAAGACTGATACTTATTTGAAATCTGCATGCCAAGGCGCTTCTAATGAGCCTATTTTCTTGAAAATCGGAACTTGACATGTTGATGAAAATTAAGTTGTAAAAACTATTCTACCACAAGTAAAAGGTAAATTTTAGACGTTTTTTTTCTGGTTTTCTCAAAATATTGATTTTGTACTTACGACCATCTCATTCTAAGCCAGCGATATTCATAGGTAAGAATAAAACAATACTACCTCTAAAACATTGAATCACTTGTATTCTCCTCAATTGCCTAGCTAGTTAGTCGAAGAACCCCGTTATAAGTGTTACTGGTCTCATTCCTAAGGTCTCAAAATTGTTAAAATTATGGTTCTGGTAGGTTTTGCTTTGAGTTATGGCCCCTTATTGTGAAACATTGCATTTTAATCCATTTTTTTCAAAGGTAGATGATAACGGTTATAAACATAAACCTGTCCGTCAAGTAAACTTTGTATATCTATGTTTATATTAGTGTAACTGAGTTTACTGTGTTTCTTGCTTTTCTTTCAAATGGGATTGTTCCCTAATTAGTATTTAATTTATTGAATCAACAGTATACAATTAAGGATAAAGAAATAATCACTTATCAAGTTTAAAGCAAAACAATGTTTAAAAGTTATCCCCCTCAGTTTATTCAGATAAAAAAATTATCCCAGATTTGTTGTTCGTTGAAATTGCTGCTGGCTGTCCATCAAGAGACGATCAGCATTCACTGTTCGATCGTTCAGCTCAGGTCACAAACTGTGTTTTTTTGGACAATTGGATGCAAATAAGGAAATGAGTTTTTCTCTATCCCAGCTGTGATAAGGCTGTCACTCAAATCTTGTTGTTATTTCTTATTTTGGCGGGATAGTAAAGCAAATTAATTTGTAGGAAATGTATGATTTCCTGAATACATTGATGATTTCCTGCCTGGTATTATTATAAGTATGAAAATAATAACTGTACAGTGTTGATTTCCCTTATAAAATTATTTGTTACTGTAAAATCATTTAATTTCGTTGGGACGAAATTTCGTGGTTTTGGTAAAAAAGACAATTTCGTTGGCACATGAATTCATGATTTTGCATTTCAGGTAACAAAACAATGGTCAAAATCCATGTTCGTTGGGATTAAAGTTTGTGGTTGAAGTGAACCACGAAATCCACGAAATTTAATCCCCCACGAAAATTAATGATTTTACAGTTATAATCTAACATCACAATACTCATTTTTTCTCACTTTAACACTTGCGAATTTTACTACATTTTAGGAGAATATTTAAGTGTCTTTCGTCGCCTAATTTTTTGCATCGGTCTGTTTTGTTGGTACACTGTTGTGATGCACCAAGAGGACGAATGGCTTCCCAGAATCAATCAATTTTGTATTGATAGAATGGTGCACCATTAATTGTCACCGTGGCTAACCCACATGATAAAAGCTCCAAGATTTGAAGCCAACTTCGTCAACAGGAGGCTTCAGTATGTAGCAAAGACGCCATTGCACTTTAATAAAAGCGGAATATTTTCGTTGCTTTAAAATCTTGTTGTTTGTCTTTTTGCAAGTCTCTTTGTTGACAAATATGATTCCATAAATTAAGCCATATTTGTTACTTAGACTATTTCATAGTATTTGCGTTAGTGACTACCATGTTGATTTACAAGTTTTTGACTATTGAAAATTAATCAAAGTTGACCGTGAATTAAAAATATTTGTTTTCGTCTGGGTCACAAACTTGTTTTCAAACTCAAAAGTTAGAGCCACTTGAGACTATGATATGTAACACTGTTGTTCAAGGCAGTCGTAACATGCAACAACATATTTGTATGTAAATAACAGGAATATATCTCTGGTAGCCGTTCTAGGTAATCATCAGTGTATATTGATCATTTATCCTGCTGTAATTGCTCCTACATATATTGGTGTCAGTACTGGTAAGTTTTTATTGCTACTGCGGTACTGTAGAATTGCCTTCCATTAATATCTGTCATGTTATGTGAATTTTCTGATAAGTAACTTTTGTCAGGAGCTTTGACCATTTATATTTACTGAACTAGATTGTCCTAGGCTGTTGACCATGCATTGATTGACCACCAGCGAGAGAGAACGCTATTTATAATAATGTTTCTCTATCGAGTACAGTCCAGTTGTGATGCAGTGGAACACAGTGGAACAGTCCACAGTCCAGTTAGGATAAAAATACAGTGATGCAGTGGAACACAGTGGAACAGTCCACAGTCCAGTTAGGATAAAAATACTGTGATGCAGTGGAACACAGTGGAACAGTCCACAGTCCAGTTAGGATAAAAATACAGTGATGCAGTGGAACACAGTGGAACATTCCACAGTCCAGTTAGGATAAAAATACTGTGATGCAGTGGAACACAGTGGAACAGTCCACAGTCCAGTTAGGATAAAAATACTGTGATGCAGTGGAACACAGTGGAACAGTCCACAAGTATGGTGTAAAAACAAGTATAAAAGCTTATATAGTCCAGTAAGGATATGGTGACATTGATGTCATCATTTATGTATTCCCAAAAGATTAAAACCATTGCTTAAATAGGTAGAGTTTGGTTTGGTATTGAACTGTTAGTATAATCCTTTATACTTCTTTTACACTGTACTAGTGGATTTTTATCCTAACTGGACTGTACCAACAGTTCAATACCAAACAAAACTCTACCTGTTTAAGCTATGGTTTTAATCTTTTGGGTATACATTTAGGATGACATCACTGTCAACATATCCTTACTGGACTATATTTCAATACCTTTCATTCAGAGCTAGGGATCAGTAGACCTAATATCTTGTAAAATTGCACCCAGTACTAGTGTCTGTTGCCTTAGCAAAATGCTTTCCACAAGAGGTTAAAGCCATGTCTAGTATATTTAATTGAACAGGAGGTAACTGAATGAAGGCACTTGGTAGGGCTTTTCAACAGACACGAGATACTCAACCTAGTCCCTTCAAAGTCTGATGACTTGGGCCAATCTGGCAGAGAACAAACTGATTGACACACAGGCTGATTAACTTATGACACAACACTTGAACAGGCAATTTGTTGGAGTATCACAAAGCCACAAAAAACCAGTTTATCTGTAGTTTGGAAGGAAACATTCAGAGGTTATTCCGTAGATATAAACCTTGTTATTATAAAACATGCATGTGTATTAACTTCAGTAGTTAATTCCACACGTTGCCCATTATTATAGTAAAATCTCTTCTCTCATTTTAAAGTTTCACATTGTTTATGTCTCGAATGTCACCTTCAGCTTTTGCTGGTTTAAAAATACCATTTAGGAAGATGTCACTTTAAGTCCTGCTTCATTTACATATCATTTTGTCCAAGTGTTTCACACAGGCCGAAAATGTAAATGACTTCATTGGTTATATTCTCCTATATTCTTTATCTAAATCTTCTAGCTGTCTTTATCATGGTTGTGTATCTTTGAACTCAGTGGTTAAGTGCTCTTGCCATCTAACATCGGGACACAGGTTCAAAGTCGTTCATGATCATAGGCTTGTCCTCTCATATTTAAACACAACGCTGAGTGGCTAGTAAAGGCTATGCTCAGCAAATCCAGAGGGAGGGTGTGGATTGTTGACATGGGGAAGCCGACACCCCTGGAATTTAGGCAAAAATGTCACATGATCTTGTATAGTTACACAAGTTTGATACAGACCAGGACATCCATGTAAAACAATATAGCTTGTTGCCATGGTTTCTGGTCAAACACCTTCTTTAAAAGAATTGGTAGAATCCCTTCCTGCAGAGAAAAACTAATTGGTCGAACACTTTATGAGAAAACACTCCGGATCCCCTCAGAGTCATAATATAATGCTCGTTATGGTATAAATCTATTTTTGAAACTGCACATTCAGCATTCAACTATTTTACTGCCATCAGATCCAGCCCAATTTCTCATGGCAAATTTCATTACCACACAAATTGCTTGCAGAATATTTCCCTGACAGTCGTTTTGAAAAAAAGTGATAAAAATCTTTCCAGAAATAACCAGAACAGAAGTTTTTTTTCTGTTCTTTTCTCTTTGTGCACAGCTTAAAGTAGTTATAGTTACCGTATACCCCCGAATAAACGCCCCTGGGGGCCATGAATTTTGCAAAAGGGGCTTTTATTTGGGGTCTTAATTTTCCACACAAAAAAAATATTGATGAAGCAATAACAAAATATTGATAACCGTCATACAATTTTAGGCATACAATTTTTCAAAAAACAAAAGCAAACCTTCTCCAGAAAAGGGGGGGGGGTGCTTCTATTAGGGGAGAGCTATTATTCGGGGGAATACGGTATATGGTATGTGCATGGTTCCACCTCAATGTGATTGACAGGGGCCTGAACTAATTAAATGTTGAAGCCAGGTCATGCCATGCCATAGCTTTGTTTGTTGTGAAGTTGTGTATTATTAAAGTGTTAGCTAGGTCGCTCTAGAAACCCGTATATTGTCACCAGTAAAAAATAATTGTCATCAGTTGGTCGGATTTGTTTGAACAAATAAAGTTGAAGTTTCATCCTCTGTCTGGCTTCGTGCCTAGTAATTGCTTAATTTGATTCTAATCTGACATCTTTGCATCCTGGAACGGCAATTCTCAATTTTACAGTAATTTAACTCAGTTAGCTGCAGTTCAGTCACCCAAACAAAAGGAGATTTAAAGTTGCATGTGAAATCCATTCTGATCATTCTAGTTTGATTGATTGAATAAGATCTTGCTGTCCCTTCATTCTGGAAGCAATTACCGCAGAAATTATATTTTGTACAGTTATTTTGTGCCGCTAATTGTATTGTAAAATGTAAATAGATCACAATTTGTTCTATAATATTGTTTGTCTAGTACCTTTATAAATAAGTAACTTAAGCAATTTTGCAATTTGAAAAGTAATTTTGTTGTGCTACATTATGTCATTGAAGACACTATTGCACATGTCTAATGTTCAAGGATCCTATATTCACAATAATATGACTAGAGTTACCTGAAAACAGATTTTGAACCAATTTGATAGAATTTAGCCTTCTCCTGCCTGGTACACTAGGAGTTACTCCCCTTTAACCTAATTATCAGGTTTGAACTGTTTTGCTGGAATGTAGCCTTGTGCTGCCTGGTACACATATACTTACTCCCCTTTTAACCTAATGAGCAGGTCTGAACTGTTTGGCTTGAATGTAGCCTTGTGCTGCCTGATACACATAGAGTTACTCCCCTTTTGAACTTATAAGCAGGTTTGAACTGTTTGGCTTGAATGTAGCCTTGTGCTGCCTGATACACATAAAGTTACTCCCCTTTTAACCTAATAAGCAGGTTTGAACTGTTTGGCTTGAATGTAGCCTTGTGCTGCCTGATACACATAAAGTTACTCCCCCTTTAACCTAATGAGCCAGTTTTGAACTGTTTGGCTGGAATGTAGCCTTGTCCTGCCTGGTACACATAGAGTTACTCCCCTTTAACCTTATGAGCCAGTTTTGAACTGTTTGGCTGGAATGTAGCCTTGTGCTGCCTGGTACACATATAGTTACTCCCCCTTTCACTTATGAGCAGGTTTTGAACTGTTTGGCTGGAATGTAGCCTTGTCCGGCATGATCCACATAGAGTTACTCCCCCTTTCACCTAATGAGTGTTTGAACTGTTTGGCTGGAATGTAGCCTTGTCCGGCATGATCCACATAGAGTTACTCCCCCTTTCACCTAATGAGCAGGTTCTGAACTGTTTGGCTGGAATATAGCCTTGTCCTGCCTGGTACACATAGAGTTACTCCCCTTTTAACCTAATGAGCAGGTTCTGAACTGTTTGGCTGGAATGTAGCCTTGTCCTGCCTGATACACATAGAGTTACTCCCCCTTTTAACCTTATGAGCAGGTTTGAACTGTTTGGCTGGAATGTAGCCTTGTCCTGGTAACCAAGAGTTACTTCCCTTTCTACATTACTTAATAAATATATTTTGAACTGTTTGGATGGAATTTAGCCTCATACACATAGAGTTTCTTTCCTTACTACTTTATATTCCATTAACTTTGCAAAATAGCCAAATGAGCACATACTATCTTTATAAATATTATATTGTATTGTTATATTAATGTGTTCTGGCATGTTTAGAAGAGTTTGAAGCAGGCTGTGCAGATGATGTATATGTAGAGCATAAACCACTTGCACTAGCCAAAAATGATTGCTGGAGTAATACTGGTGTGAAATTACTGCTATTGATGTCTGTATGTATGAACAACTTGCAGGCCATACATTTAGCTTTGATTAAATTTGATGTTTCACACATGTTCCATATGGGAGGCTTAGCGTGTATGTGATTATTAGTTTGTTAATGATTTATTTTGAAGCGTTTTCTCTCGTTTTCTCTCCTACTTCCTGGTTTTATTGAAGATTATGAAATCACTTTGCTCAATGTGATATGCATGCAGTACCGAAAGTACCAACAGGTGGTCTGGGTTGATGTCTAATAATTAATTACAACATCTTAATTGGATCAGAGTAAGTGAAGTGTACACATGCATTGCAACGTCCTTGACTTTGATGTTCTTCTACTTCATTGATTATTAACACTTCATTGATTATTAACACTTCAAGAATTAACCAATAAAAAATAGGAAAAATAATAGAAATTGAAAAAAAATCTGAAATTAGTAATCAAGTGAAACCAGGAACACCGAATGTCAGGTTGTATTCAATCGGTGATTTAAATCGAAATTTTGCATGACTGCATGACTGTACTCCGCTTAAAAAGATGATAGAAAATTGGACCGTTAAGGTAGCACACAACTTAAACAGCCGAGCACTGAAAATATAAAAAACATCTCCATAATACATGGTACATTATGCCGAACACACAAATAAAGGAAAAAACAAACTTAACCACGGAATGACCTGATGCCACAGAACTTATATCAGTCCTTATGCACCAGTCATTTGCAACCATGGCCCCCACCCCAAGGATGGGCCAGGATATTTACTGTCGGGTTGTACAATCCCGACCTTCCACAGCCCTGTGGGGGACAAATGAAGGTCAAATCTCCTTAATTTCCGCAGCCCCCTGACAACTAAATGTTGTCCCTGGGGTATTGGTTTGCAGAAAAATTCCTAACATTTCCCCGACCCTGCGGGGGAAGCTGATAGGTCAAAACACGGTGGGGTGCTTGGATGCAACTGACTGGTGCATAATTGTGAAAGGAAAGGCTTACTGAATGGCATTGGGGAGTGATGCAGATTTCGTACTGCAGCATAGCATGATGATTCGATGATGTTCGACCATTACTTCTGGAAGTGTAAGATTTTTACTGGTTTAGGGATACTGTAAGTCCAGGAAATCTCCAGCTTAATTGAATAAGCTGTCGAACATTGATGTCAAATTATCATGCTGCAGTACAAGTGGAATAAGTTGCCACAACATATCAGAGACTCTGGATCATTATCAACTTTAAAAACTAAATTGAAACATCACTTTTTGACTGATATTTAAATTGTTGGGAGCAGGTTCATTTTTCATTAATATTTGGATTATTTTACACTCAGGAGATTTACTTCATATTTTTATCAATTTGTTATCATCTCGTACTTTACTAATCGTTGTTATTTTTCTATATATTTACATGTCACATAATCATTCCACATAATCATTAAATTATATATATTAATATAAGGACCGCAATGGAAATAAGATCTGCATGTATGTGTAGCTCTTTTTTGCGCCATCCTTTACATGTATTGTTGATTGCCATGACTTTATTATTGCTTCTATGTTAGTTATTTGTTATTGTATGTTGCGATATAGTTTGTCATGTTTGATTATCCATTATATGTAGAAATAAATCTATCTGTCGTATTTGATGAAATATGGTTGAGAACCCCAAATAAACAAACATTTCTACCGAAACACACAAGAACTCAAATCAGGTCCATGGTGTCACAATGTTAGGGAATTGGCAATAATATTGTGTAGTCATGATAGTAATATTAATATTGAGACTGCTAAATGAATGTTATTTGAAATTTTTCTGAGATGTGAATCCTTCTATAAGCTTTGCAAAGACTCTATAGAATGGGCATTATTATTTCCTGTCCAGTTCTTGTAGAAATTGTCTGTTTCAGCCATCGATGTCCTAACTTATTTGCTTTGCGATTTCTCTCTTCTGTTGGTATATATATTGGATTAATAAGTTTTCATGCATTATAAACATCTCTAGGTAAATTAATTAGATCCTACTGGTATGCATCCAAGCAAAATGTACAATCAAATTTTGTCTCCCTAATTTGAGAGATAAGTAGATTTCGATACCAATGGATTTGACCATGGATTTTGACTGCTCGTCTGATTGCTTAGGTAATTGCATTTATATCTGGTGTCAGTATGTGTGATCCAGTCTATTAGCTTCATTTATTAGTTTATGAAATTGATACAAACTATTTTATATTTATAACTAATAGTAATCAATCTCACCATTTTGTCAGATGTATCATGGGAAAGTCTTGTGTCCTGACTGATTTAGGCTTCAGAAGAATTTCTTCCAATGGGTTGTACTCACAATTTGGTCAGATGCAACTGATGCACTATGGGATTATTTCTCTAGTGACCTAACTATTTTAGGCTTATGAAGACTAATGACACTTGAAGACATTACTTTACTTCAGAAGCTTGATACTGTTATGTGTTTAATAATGCTGATGTAATAAGTTGATTAAATGAAGCAGTATCTTGCCAGTCTAAACTTAGTTATTTGAAAGTATTGTGTGCTGATGGTCACATCAGGAAAGTCTTAAATATAGATCATACACCTGAATTGAGTGTCCAGCACAAAGCCATGGCACAAATTTATTAAATACCTGGAATTTCCAGTATGTATGATAAAGCTATTTCGCTGCTCCGATGGCCTTTCAGAAGTCAGAAGCAGTGAACATTCTTAAAACAAATAGCATAGATAAGTTTCGCAGGAAAAATCATCCACTAATGTCCATTTATCATTTAACATTGAACAAGATACTTCAACTGCCAACAAGCATGAAAATGGGCCAAAGTACAAGAAAAACATCCCTTCCATCAGCAGTTCTCCAAGCCAATAGCAATATTTAGCTTTAAAAGATTGATTTGTTTACAATTCCCAAATCTCTGAGAACTTTCTGCCAGACATTCACGTTTTGCTTGTGTAGTAATTGGCTGAAAAACTTCAAACAATATCTAAAAATAACACAACAGTGCAGATCAAACGGCTGGAAGTATTCGCTGGAAGTATTCTTAATTATGACAATGATAATTTTGGAAAGCCAATGTCTGCAAATTGATGTATGCACCTACCAAATTGCCCAGTGTGTTAGAAGACTTCTAAGTTATAATTGGCAGTACAATATACCGGTACTGTAAAATCATTTAATTTGACTGGACAAAATTTTGTGGTTTTGGTAAAAAAGTCTAAAAAGACCATTACGATGGGAAATTTATTTGTGGATTTTGCATTATAGGTAATAAATACAAAGGTCAAAATCATTGTTTAATGGGATTTGCTTTCATGGTTGAAGGTCCCTATAGAAAAAATCACTGGTATCCCGCCTCTCATCCCACCGGGAAAATTGCTCGGGATCCCGCCTCTCATCCCACTGGGATGAGAGGTGGGATCCCACTGGGATGAGAGATGGGATCCCACTGGGATGAGAGGCGAGATCCCACCGGGAAAATCCCACCGGGAAAATTGGTCGGGATCCCGGTGGTAGGCAGTGTTGATTTTTTACCCTCAAAATCTTGTGCAATTTAACAAAACACGGTTAGTTCTTTGGTATTTCTTACCTTGTCACATGGTCAGATACCATGTTAGAACAATTAAAGGCAAGAACTCACCAGTTGCTGATAATGTTCAAGCTACAGATGAATCAGCTTGTTTCAAATAATGTCAGGTAATATTTGATTTCTTATAGGAAAGCTTAATTAATATTTTGTTGTAATTATGAATTTTTTATCATGTCAAACTAATTCATAAATCTTTCTATTTTTATAATAATAATGATATATTACTTTGCTAACATTTATTTTAAAAGTGTTTTTTGGGACTTTAAAAAATATATATAATTTTTGTTAAAGGGAGATAATATAAAAGTGTGAGACAATAACATGGTTGACCATAGTCGACCATGGTCAAATGGTCAACCACGGTTGAAAACACTGACCATGTTAGACCATGGTCAAGCTTCAGTTTGTCTTTTCTCACCATGGTCAAACGGTTTATAAAACATTTTTCTAGCTCAAACTTTAAAAAAAAATGCAAGTTGGCTAAAAGGAACAACAGTCAACAAAAATAAGTTCAGTCTAAAATACTATTCAGGTGGGATCCCACCGGGAAATCTACTTGGAAATCCCGGTAGGTTATAACCGGGATCCCACTGGAATGAATTTCCATCCCACTGGGATGAATTTCCATCCCACTGAAATGACAACATCCCACCGGGATTAAGTCATCCCACTGGGATCCCACTGGGATCCCGTTGGGATCCCAGTTCAATTTTCTGTGGGGGTGAACCACAAAAAATGCCATGAAATTTAATCTGCCATGAAAATGAATGATTTTACAGTACTGGTATGTCTATGATCAGTGAAGACATAAATGTTTCAAGAACTTGTTCCAGAAAATTTATAAAGTATAAACTCTCTTTCCAAACTTATATTTTTTATCATTAAAGGGGTAACTTTTTTAAGAACTTAAATTTGTTCCAGAAAATGTTTAAACTTTCTTGACAAATATAAATTATATTTTACAGGGGCGTCAATTTTTCTGATTTATCCTATTATCATTCTGGAAGGTGCAATGACTACTGACCAAAATGAAAGTTATTTGATGAAAATATTTCAAGAAATAGCAAAGTTATGGTAAATTTACTCTGCTCTGAAGGATTTTCTTTAATAAAAAAGGAGTTAAATATGAAAATAATGTCATTAAAGGCTTCTTGCTTGGCAAAAATGTTCAGCTGCATACAAATTTCCTGATGTTTTATTTGGCTCTATCAACACCCCTGATTTAAAATGCTAAAGTTGAAGATACCTAAAAAGATTTACCCCACTGTTACTTTAAACAGTGTACTATATAAATTAAGGAAATTCGCGGCCAAATTCAAAACCTGATTAACAAGATTTTTTTAATTCAAAATAAAAGAAATCCTAAATCGATCTCCCCTTTGTAAGAAGTATTCATAGGAAAATCTAGCCTATTTCTAAGAGCGTAGTAGAAATGAATTCAGTTATAGAAGCACAAAATAATGGTTTAAAGCATCCAATTATTTTAAGTTCTAAGTATCCAATTTAAGTTAATATGTTGTTCAATGCTTTTAACTGTTCAAAATTCCAGTTTAAGTATACAGAATTTAATGTTATAAGTGGCTTTATGCCAATCGATGCATGACTGGACTGGAATAATGTAGGAATATTTCCAGTACCTCGCAATTCTTCCCTTTGGTGCAACAAAGTTGTATCTATCATTAAAGTCAAATGGTAGATACCACCTTGTGACATTAAAGGGACAAAATGTCTTAAAATAACTAGATGTGCAATCCAGACTTGTATGGGTATTAAAGGAATCAAAAGATGAATTTAAGACACATATTGTTAACCATTTTTGTCTTGGTATACAAGTCCGAATGCCATCAGAGAAACATACATTTAGGTGAAAATATTTGCTTAAATCTTCATTTATAGCTTTTATAGATTAAACTGAGACTCATCAAAGTCTGTAAGCACGTCTGCCTGTACTCGGCTGTATTCGATTCATATGTTTATTTACTTTATCTTCGTATAAGGCCAGTTATAATGGTACCAAAAAATGACGTCACTGTCGAAAATCGTTGGTCATATAGTAAGTGTATGTTTTAATAAATTCACAATTTTCCGGATTTTAACGAATTATGCAAGGAGTCTCGGTTCAAGCTGGTGGGACAATATCATTTATGTAACAACTTACCAAAAATAATTCCTCAGGAATATAACTTTAACTGGTCAATCAAGGATTTCACATTATATAAACAAATGTAGTACAAAGAAGTTAAGTTGGTGCTTGACCTTAAGACAATTGTCAGAATATAACAACGGTGCAAACCAAAACCCCGTAACTCAATTTTGGCGCGAAATTTTGTTTTTTTCAGCATCCGCATCTGCTAGACGTCACGCGCATTTCTGTCTTGTCGCTATATAAGTAACGCAATTGGTTATTTAGATAGAGACCAGACAGAAATGCGCTAGCAGATGCGGATGCTGCAAAAAAAGTTACAGGGTTTTGGTTTGGCACCGTCGATAAGCTCCTTGTGCAGAATGCAGTATATTTATCAATGTCTGTCAGAAAGTGGCCCCTTACCAGAACTTATGCTTTAAGTGTTCATTGTACAGATAATAATAAATTCTCACTAAAATATTAAAAAGCTAGGCCTAATTTGAATTTGAGATGAAGAAATTAACTGTTAAATTGGAAGCTAAAAGAAAGTTAAAATGCTAAAAAGGACCTGGCCCAGTGATTAGAAACATGTTCTGATTGTCCTACTCTAACTTGAAAAACACCTTATGATATGTTTCCATTCAGTAATGAAGAAGTTACAGCAGTTTTTGTAACTCTTGAAGAACATGCTCAAACTCGCCCAGGATTGAGGAGTATGAGTTTGAGCATGGAGTATGTTCTCCAATGTTTATAATCACTGTGACCTGGTTAATTTGTTCACGCTTATTCTTTGTAAGCTCTAGCAGACAATCATGGATCCAGAGTTCACTGGACGAGACTAATTGGTTCAACAATTCCCAATAGGTATGTCATTGACATTGTAATGTATTGGAAACAAGTAAAACAAGAATTTTTGCATTTCTGCGATTTCATAACAGAAGGTCATGAAGCGACTGAGATATTAAATGGCATAGTGACAATCATATTAATTCTGACCTTCCCTTGGTTGACCTAGTAACTCAGAGGTATATGATAGAATACCATATAATATTTATGACAATCAAATATGTTATTGGCAGTCTTGAAGCTCCCAAAGGATAATTGCATGTTATCAGAAAGTATAGCTTGGCTAATTTGACTCGAGCCTGACCTTTTGTTAGCATAATTTAACAGCTGATATATTACCTACGTTTCCAACACAGATTGTATGTTTTCATAATCGGGGGGTATCAGGAAGACGCTTGAGATGTAATTACAAACACAAATCTTAAATGCTGATATTGCACGATTTGCTAGCGGAAATTGATATATTCAAAGCAAGAACCGTATATTATATTCTTGCATAAAGGTCAGGCTCAAGTCAAAATAGCCAAGCTATACCTATTTATACCCTGAGTTATTAAGTCTTCTTTCCAGCCACTATGAGTTCAATATGTACGCCTTCAGTAGCTTACTGGTCAGTTTGCTGTCATTAAATCTGGTCACTTGAGTTCAAATACGGACTTCCACCGTGGCACTAACATGCTAGCCATATTTAAGCAGAAAGCTGACTGGCAAATAAAGGCAGCAAGTATGATCAGCATTTTATAATGTTTCAAAGATAATATTCACTGTTCTCAACTTTAATGGTCTTGATTACAAAGAAGCCAGCTATTACCTCACTGATAGTCTATGTATATGGATTATTGCAGGCTATATTTATGTTGTCTAGTATTTCATTCATGCTGTTACAGACTGACTTAAGGCAAGTGAACTGTCATCATACGTTCATTAAGAATGAAGTTTTCATCCTTGTTATGTTTCAAGTCATTGGTTGTGTGACAGAGACTTTAATTACTGTATCCGAGGTTGTGTGTCAAAGACTCTAATTAATGTACCAGAGGTCGTGTGTCAGAGAGTATAATTACTGTATCAGAGGTTGTGTGTCAGAGACTATAATTACTGTATCAGAGGTCGTGTGTCAGAGACTATAATTACTGTATCAGAGTTTGTGTGTCAGAGACTATAATTACTGTATCAGAGTTTGTGTGTCAGAGACTTTAATTACTGTATCCGAGGTTGTGTGTCAAAGACTCTAATTAATGTACCAGAGGTCGTGTGTCAGAGAGTATAATTACTGTATCAGAGGTCGTGTGTCAGAGAGTATAATTACTGTATCAGAGTTTGTGTGTCAGAAACTATGATTACTGTATCCGAGGTTGTGTGTCAGAGACTATAATTAATGTATCAGAGGTTGTGTGTCAGAGACTATAACTACTGTATCAGAGGTCGTGTGTCAGAGAGTATAATTACTGTATCAGAGGTTGTGTGTCAGAGACTATAATTACTGTATCAGAGGTTGTGTGTCTAGAGACTATAATTACTGTATCAGAGGTTGTGTGTCAGAGACTATAATTAATGTATCAGAGGTCGTGTGTCAGAGACTATAATTACTGTATCAGAGGTTGTGTGTCAGAGAGTATAATTACTGTATCAGAGGTTGTGTGTCAGAGACTATAATTACTGTATCAGAGGTTGTGTGTCAGAGACTTTAATTACTGTATCAGAGGTTGTGTGTCTAGAGACTATAATTACTGTATCAGAGGTTGTGTGTCTAGAGACTATAATTACTGTATCAGAGGTTGTGCGTCAGAGATTATAATTACAGTACTGTTACAGTATCAGAAGGTGATGTGTCAGAGACTATAATGACAATATCCGAGATATGTGTAGATTATAAAGTTTGTTGGAAACTCAAAGTTACATAAGATCTGCTATCAGACCTTAATGTACTAGAAGCTCATTTAGGGACCTGTGCAGTGGCCTCACTAATACTGTATACTCAAGTTACCTTTTGCTATGACGATGTTAACTAAGATCTGCTATCAGACTTTAATGTACTAGAATAGAAGCTCATTTAGGGACCTGTGCAGTGGCCTCACTAATACTGTATACTCAAGTTACCTTTTGCTATGACGATGTTAACTAAGATCTGCTATCAGACCTTAATGTTCTAGAATAGAAGCTCATTTAGGGACCTATGCAGTGGCCTCACTAATACTGGATACTCAAGTTACTTTTTGCTAAGACCTTAATTGTGCTACAACCTATAACCTCAGGACCCGCGCAGCGGCCTTGCACTGGGAACTCCAGATACCAGTTGTTCAGTGACCTTAATGCACTGCTTCGTCTGCTTGGAATCTAGGTAGCTGCTAAATAGCATTGCGCTGTTCAAGGCTTTAATAGATTTGGAATTGTTTTCATCGAGTTTCATCAGCACTTCTTATGCTTTGTTGTTAACTGCATATGAGCCGTTCTCCAGGAAAAGTGGGCTTAGTGATATTATGATAGTAATTATACCCCCACTACCATAGGTAGAGGGGGCTATATAGGAGTCACTTTGTCGGTCGGTCAGTCGGTCGGTCGGTCGGTCGGTCGGTCGGTTTTTAAAGTTTGTCCAGGCTGTAACTTACCCATACATTGAAGGATTTTAAAATAACTTGCCACAATTGTTCACCATCATAAGGCAGTGTGTCATGCGCAACAATCACATCAATATCTCAAAGGTCAAGGTCACACTTGGAGTTGAAAGGTCAAAAATGGCCATAATTTAGCTTGTTCGGACAATAACTTTGTCATCTATTGTGGGATTTTAATATAACTTGGCACAATTGTTCACCATCATGAGGCGGTGTGTCATGTGCAAAAATCACATCAATATGTCAAAGGTCAAGGTCACACTTGGAGTTGTAAGGTCAGAAATGGCCATAATTTAGCTTGTCCGGACAATAACTTTGTCATCTATTGTGGGATTTTAAAATAACTTGCCACAATTGTTCACCATCATGAGGCGGTGTGTCATGCGCAACAATCACATCAATATCTCAAAGGTCAAGGTCACACTTGGAGTTGTAAGGTCAGAAATGGCCATAATTTAGCTTGTCCGGACAATAACTTTGTCATCTATTGTGGGATTTTAAAATTACTTGGCACAATTGTTCACCATCATAAGGCGGTGTGTCACACGCAACAATCACATCAATATCTCAAAGGTCAAGGTCACACTTGGAGTTGTAAGGTCAGAAATGGCCATAATTTTACCCCCACTACCATAGGTAGAGGGGGCTATATAGGAGTCACTTTGTCCGTCGGTCGGTCTGTCGGTCGGTCTGTCAGTCGGTCTTAAAAGTTCGTCCAGGCTGTAACTTACCCATACATTGAAGGATTTTAAAATAACTGACCACAATTGTTCACCATCATGAGGCGGTGTGTCATGCGCAACAATCACATCAATATCTCAAAGGTCAAGGTCACACTTGGAGTTGAAAGGTCTAAAATGGCCATAATTTAGCTTGTTCGGACAATAACTTTGTCATCTATTGTGGGATTTTAATATAACTTGGCACAATTGTTCACCATCATGAGGCGGTGTGTCATGTGCAAAAATCACATCAATATCTCAAAGGTCAAGGTCACACTTGGAGTTGAAAGGTCAAAAAAGGCCATAATTTAGCTTGTCCGGACAATAACTTTGTCATCTATTGTGGGATTTTAATATAACTTGGCACAATTGTTCACCATCATAAGGCGGTGTGTCACACGCAACAATCACATCAATATCTCAAAGGTCAAGGTCACACTTGGAGTTGTAAGGTCAGAAATGGCCATAATTTTACCCCCACTACCATAGGTAGAGGGGGCTATATAGGAGTCACTTTGTCCGTCGGTCGGTCTGTCGGTCGGTCTGTCAGTCGGTCTTAAAAGTTTGTCCAGGCTGTAACTTACCCATACATTGAAGGATTTTAAAATAACTGACCACAATTGTTCACCATCATGAGGCGGTGTGTCATGCGCAACAATCACATCAATATCTCAAAGGTCAAGGTCACAGTTGGAGTTGAAAGGTCTAAAATGGCAATAATTTAGCTTGTCCGGACAATAACTTTGTCATCTATTGTAGGATTTTAAAATAACTTGGCACAATTGTTCACTATCATGAGGCGGTGTGTCATGCGCAAAAATCACATCAATATGTCAAAGGTCAAGGTCACACTTGGAGTTGTAAGGTCAGAAATGGCCATAATTTAGCTTGTCCGGACAATAACTTTGTCATCTATTGTAGGATTTTAAAATAACATGCCGCAATTGTTCACCATCATAAGGCAGTGTGTCACACGCAACAATCACATCAATATGTCAAAGGTCAAGGTCACACTTGGAGTTGTAAGGTCAGAAATGGCCATAATTTTACCCCCACTACCATAGGTAGAGGGGGCTATATAGGAGTCACTTTGTCCGTCGGTCGGTCTGTCAGTCGGTCTTAAAAGTTTGTCCAGGCTGTAACTTACCCAAACATTGAAGGATTTTAAAATAACTGACCACATTTGTTCACCATAATGAGGCGGTGTGTCATGCGCAACAATCACATCAATAACTCAAAGGTCAAGGTCACACTTGGAGTTGAAAGGTCTAAAATGGCCATAATTTAGCTTGTCCGGACAATAACTTTGTCATCTATTGTAGGATTTTAAAATAACGTGGCACAATTGTTTACCATCATGAGTCGGTGTGTCATGCGCAAAAATCACATCAATATGTCAAAAGTCAAGGTCACACTTGGAGTTGTAAGGTCAGAAATGGCCATAATTTAGCTTGTCTGGACAATTACTTTGTCATCTATTGTGGGATTTGTTCACCATCATGAGGCGGTGTGTCATGCGCAAAAATCACATCAATATGTCAAAGGTCAAGGTCACACTTGGAGTTGTTAGGTCAGAAATGGCCATAATTTAGCTTGTTTAGCTAGCCTGGAGTGTAACTATGTCATTTATTGTGGGATTTGAAAAAAAATAGGCACAAATGCTCAGTACTTCATAAGCAACCCCAGTTTTCTTTCTCAAAGGTCACGTTCACAGTTGAAGATCAAAAGTCACATTGAAGTTTGTATGGATCATTCTTCTTTATGCATGATGGGATTTGATGTAACTTGACAGACATCGCGAATCATCGTCGGACCAAACGGTCCTTTTGGACATTTAGACAATGGTCTGATGGTTGCAATCGTTTCTCTCTGACCAATATCTGACAGTTGTTGAGGCGCTGACGATCGAAATTTACCCTTTATCGCGCAGTTGCAGCGCCCATGTTGTTTTCGGTATATTTGAAATACTCGTTCGTTAACAGGGTGTTTAATTCTGTACCATACTGGATTTTTACCGGGAATAAAGTTACACTCGAGATTGAGACATCATGTTCATATGTTTAAGGAACTTTGTTAACTTTAATGGTTTGGTCCTTTAACATACAGAAAAAAGTTAAATTAAATTGATAATTGGGAAAACTTTGTATTCCTGTATACTGTAAAATCATTAATTTTCATGGGGGATTAAATTTCGTGGAGTTCGTGGTTCACTTCAACCACAAACTTTAATCCCAACGAACATTGATTTTGACCGTTGTTTTGTTACCTGGAATGCAAAATCCACGAATTCAACTGCCAACTAAATTGTCTTTTTTACCAAAACCACGAAATTTCGTCCCAACGAAACTAAATGATTTTACAGTACATGTATTATCACACCAGAATAGTATTACCTTGATATTATCATAGACAGACAATTACAATTATCTAGAGGCCCCCCCACACACACACACACACACAATGGGCTTATATATACAAATAAATTTGATTATCATTTCTTGAAATTTGAGTCCGTGTAAAATTGTTGCCCACCGTGTGACATGCACTAAATTTCATAAAGACATGGTTTGCCCTAAGTCTGTGACAAAGCGGTATGTTGAGGTATTCTTAGTCACTCTGTGGCAGTTCTTGTTATGTAATGCGATTTAGGAAAGACTTTTCAATGAGAAAAAAGTCATTTTTTTTCGATTCAATTTAAAGTACTTTGATAATAAAGTATTATGTCTAAAGTTTATTTTTTCTCATGAATCATGTTGAAATAACTTCTGCCTGTCGTTGCTATGGTGACCATTTTCTGAAAAGTACCCACATTATGAAAAACGAAGGGTTTGAGTTTAAAAATAGTTGCTACTTTTCTTTGAAAGCAAACATTCACGATTTCAAAATGCTTTATTTAAATAAGAATATATTTCTTAAATATGATACCATTTTGAATGGTTTACGCCAAGAAGTTATTCAAATCTGGGTATTTGAACTACTTATTCATGTTACGTCAAATAATATTTGAATGACTTTATCGACGTGACTAAAAAAATAGGCTATAGTAGCCAGGTTTATAGTTCTATAACTTTGTGAATGTGTGTTGTTCTTCGCTGAAATTTTCAGAAACTATTTAGAACAGTCTTGTCTTGCTAACGTCATATTTTCATGATTTTCAAAATTTTGTCTCTAAGCCCTGTTTTCCTGGAGAACGGCTCATATGTATTGTATCATTAGGTGGCATATCCCTATAGAAAAAATCACTGGGAATCCCACTGGGATGAGACTGGGATCCCAAATGGGATCCCGCTGGGAAAATTGGTCAGGATCCCACTGGGATGAGAGGCGGGATCCCACCGGGATGAGAGGCGGGATCCCACCGGGAAAATTGGTCGGGATCCCACTGGGATGAGAGGCGGGATCGCACCGGGATGAGAGGCGGGATCCCACTGGGAAAATTGGTCGGGATCCCGGTGGTCGGCAGTGTTGATTTTTTACCCTCAAAATCTTGTGCAATTTAACAAAACACAGTTAGTTCTTTGGTATTTCTTACCTTGTCACATGGTCAGATACCATGTTAGAACAATTAAAGGCAAGAACTCACCAGTTGCTGATTAAATGTTCAAGCTACAGATGAATCAGCTTGTTTCAAATAATGTCAGGTAATATTTGATTTCTTATAGGAAAGCTTAATTAATATTTTGTTGTAATTATGAATTTTTTATTATGTCAAACTAATTCATAAATCTTTCTATTTTTATAATAATAATGATATATT
Organism: Spisula subtruncata; assembly: GCA_963678985.1. Lineage (NCBI taxonomy): Eukaryota > Metazoa > Mollusca > Bivalvia > Venerida > Mactridae > Spisula > Spisula subtruncata. The sequence continues at coordinate 29,471,835 of OY787674.1, read as the reverse complement.
ACTTTGCTAACATTTATTTTAAAAGTGTTTTTTGGGACTTTTAAAAAAAAAATATAATTTTTGTTAAAGGGAGATAATATAAAAGTGTGAGACAATAACATGAGATCCCACTGGGATGAGAGGTGGGATCCCACTGGGATGAGAGGCGGGATCCCACAGGGAAAATTGGTCGGGATCCTGGTGGTCGGCAGTGTTGATTTTTTACCCTCAAAATCTTGTGCAATTTAACAAAACACAGTTAGTTCTTTGGTATTTCTTACCTTGTCACATGGTCAGATACCATGTTAGAACAATTAAAGGCAAGAACTCACCAGTTGCTGATTAAATGTTCAAGCTACAGATGAATCAGCTTGTTTCAAATAATGTCAGGTAATATTTGATTTCTTATAGGAAAGCTTAATTAATATTTTGTTGTAATTATGAATTTTTTATTATGTCAAACTAATTCATAAATCTTTCTATTTTTATAATAATAATGATATATTACTTTGCTAACATTTATTTTAAAAGTGTTTTTTGGGACTTTAAAAAAATATATATAATTTTTGTTAAAGGGAGATAATATAAAAGTGTGAGACAATAACATGAGATCCCACTGGGATGAGAGGTGGGATCCCACTGGGATGAGAGGCGGGATCCCACAGGGAAAATTGGTCAGGATCCCGGTGGTCGGCAGTGTTGATTTTTTACCCTCAAAATCTTGTGCAATTTAACAAAACACGGTTAGTTCTTTGGTATTTCTTACCTTGTCACATGGTCAGATACCATGTTAGAACAATTAAAGGCAAGAACTCATCAGTCAAACTAATTCATAAATCTTTCTATTTTTATAATAATAATGATATATTACTTTGCTAACATTTATTTAAAAAGTGTTTTTTGGGACTTTAAAAAAATATATATAATTTTTGTTAAAGGGAGATAATATAAAAGTGTGAGACAATAACATGGTTGACCATAGTCGACCATGGTCAAATGGTCAACCACGGTTGAAAACACTGACCATGTTAGACCATGGTCAAGCTTCAGTTTGTCTTTTCTCACCATGGTCAAACGGTTTATAAAACATTTTTCTAGCTCAAACTCTAAAAAAAAATGCAAGTTGGCTAAAAAGAAAAAACAACAGTCAACAAAAATAAGTTCAGTCTAAAATACTATTCAGGTGGGATCCCACCGGGAAATGTACTTGGAAATCCCGGTAGGTTATTACCGGGATCCCACTGGGATGAATTTCCATCCTACTGGGATGAATTTCCATCCCACTGAAATGACAACATCCCACCGGGATTAAGTGATCCCACTGGGATCCCATTGGGATCCCGCTGGGATCCCAGTTCAATTTTCTGTGGGGATGATATACTATAATGCTGGTGTTAATGTACTATGTGTGCCTCTTGATGCTTCTGTTACTTTTGTAGTGCATACCTGAATGCATGCACCTTTATTACCAGTATTCTTAATTAAATAAGTGCAAACACAGGTTTCATGTTGAGGCTTTACAATGTAGGTTTAGTCTACAAGTTGTTGTTGGGAAACACCTGGTCCTAATGCATGTTTTGTATGAATGCATTGTCAGATAGTGTTGTACTTTAAGTAGAGATAAAGTGAGTGATTCCTCATAGACTTTATTTTTAACAAGATTTTCTGATGGAATAAAATGGTTACTGTAAAATCATTAATTTTTGTGGGAGTTTAAATTTTGTGGATTTCCTGGTTCACCTTCAACCACCAAATTAAATTTTGACCCTTGTATTCATTACCTGAAATGCAAAATCCACCAATCAACTTCCCATCGAAACGGTCTCTTTTAAATTTACCAAAACCACAAAATTTTGTCCTGTTGAAATTAAGTGATTTTTTACAGAAATAGATCAATTGGCGATTTGGGCAGATGAGTGGCAGGTGTCAGCGATTTGTTTCACATTGACAGCTTTAGCTAGGAATGAGATATCATGATGAATTAATAATCTTGTTGTGTAGGTAGCTTATTTGAAAAGTTGCTTGGAAAGTGCATGTGACTGTAGGGGTCAAGATCACTGTTACTTAAACAATACAAAAATTAACTCTGCTCTGTGGCTTAAATTCAGTTTGTAAATGGGATTTATCACATGACTTTCCTTGAATCCAGGTTAGAATAGCCAGTATGTATAAAGTTATACGTACCACGTGTAGTATAAGCTATTGAGTTTTTCCAATAAATCTATGTGTTTCTAGTGTCATATGATAAAAAGAATCTATCACTCGTTGTCAATTGATATATTTATATTAAACTTGTTCAGGAAATATTATTAAGCTCGCCAGAGGGTCGCTTAATAAAATTTCCAAAACTCGTTTAATATAAATTTATATCAATTGACAACTCGTGATAGATCCTCTATATACACTGCCCACCGAAAATAAGTATACACTACATGACAGGTGCAGAATTATAATTGATTAAATTATTCAATATCTGTTTATCAGATGGCAACAATCATAGTAATTCCTGAAACTTCAGTAACTAGACAAGTCAAAAATGTGATAGAAATAAAGATGAAAATGTTCTGAATTAAAATAACCATGGGCTGCATTTTCCGTCTTTATTACCAAGTTGCCTTTCAACCCAGGCAAAGAAACTTAATATTTTACATCTAGGGTAGCAATCAATGTATTGCCTTTACACTTGATCAACAAAAAATATCCCTGGTCTTCAAAAACATTGGTGCTTCTCTGTTCTGCAAATAGTGTTATACAGGCAAGTAAATGTGGAAATAACCTCTGTATACTTATTTTTGCTGGGAACTGTATAAGGACAATTGCTATGTATGTGTTTCTTGAGATTGGAAAGCAGTGGGATCAGAGCCACTGTTACAAAAAGGGCACATTTTGTTTCCAATTTATGCTTGGCAGACATGAAAATCTGGTTTTCATGGAGTTGTGCCCCTTTGTGAGAGCATACTTTCAAATCAAAATCCCCTCTTATTTAATTCAAATGTTAACACATTTTAATGTTTATTATTGATGACAGAAAATACCTGGAACAAAGAAATTCAATTAGTATTTTGCTGATTGATTGCTTTTTGCAATCGGCATGCTTTATAGATCTTAGTTCAGGTCTCTTTCATTGGCTTGTCATGGTTAATTCCCCTCTGATTAGAGTTTCATACGAATAACATAATTAGGGTTGTAATGTAATAAAACAAGCTACATTCACTGTAATCTTGGCTTTCCGTAGATCGATCCCATCCTGTCACATTGTCACATTGAATAAATTATGTCAAACAACTTACACAACATGACATTTTATTTTCTTCCGCATGTTTGCACGGTTGATTCCATTATTCAGTTTGGACAAAAGCACAAAAGCAGAGACTTTGCAGTTTTCAATTAGTGTATTAACCCTTTACTCAGTAAGTGGCCCATGTTTGTGACACTCGATTAATGCACAGTAGAATCAGTCAACATTATCATAATATTCCATTCCTATTGCATAAGAGCCAAATTTTCTGAAAATTTCACATCAACCCAGAGCTTACTGTACTGTTGAAACGAAAAAAAAAAATGAAAAAAAAAATCTAAATTTATATTTTTCTTTATAAATTTTCAAAAAAAAAAATTGTTTACAGTTACCTGTACATCAACCCAAAGATAAACAGAACTATAACCTTACCATTAGGTTCATATCATTACTGGTATTAATGAATAAATCATTATTATATTGTAGACTTTGTATTAGTAAATTGTGTAGTAATACCCACAGGTGGCAGTATCAGTGTTTGGAAAAGAAAATCACTGAGCTAATACGCTACATGGACCGTATATATATCGATTGTCTATCTTACTCCCTGTATACTATCAAGGTATAAAGCGTAGTATATGCCTATGTCCAAAGATTGTGGAACATTGCATCTTACAATAGGCTTGGTTCCCAACAATTATTACGATACTGTGAGCGCAGCGGGTAACCAGTGCATAAATAAAATGACATTGAGCGAAGTTGAATAACGAAAGTAACACTGTTTTGCTGTTATAAGATACAATTGAACGAGATTTTCGGCAAGAATTAATATCTTATAGTTTATTTGAATGACTCGTATAGCAATTTTTCTTCAGCGCCCGTATTTTATGTTGAAACAAAGAGATGAAATGTTCCACAATCTTTGGCATATAGACATATAGTACGCTTTATACCTTGATAATGTTAGTATATTAGTTCAGTAAAGACATTTATATTATATTTTTTATTATTTTATATAATCGTTTGCGGACCAAACACTGATACTGCCACCTGTGGTAATACCTCTCTATGGTATCTGTAGAAGTTTTGTGAAAGTTAACAGATTCATTTGTTCTTGTCAGAAAAGTATTTGGATGGATTGTATTGGACATGCTTATTATGTTCTTAGCAGGATTATTTCAAGAATATGGATAGCTGTTGGTTTTACTAAATTGCTTTGTCCTTATTGGCTTCACACCTTGTTTAAAGCTGTTGATGCTGAAATACTACAACACTCAGAAAGGGAAAGCAGTTCCCAACATAAACAATCGCATTAATATCAGACATTTGCTCCATTCTTTTACACTGTTAAGAGATCTGACTGCACTCTGTAAGAAGTCATGTTCAAATGACTTCTCTGGCGCACAATGATGTCACAAGCTTTCACGATTGTTGCCGCACTTTCAGTTTTGTAAAAGCAGAGATTTGATTGGATGACATGACCCCATACAGCAGATCCTATATCAGTGTAAATTAGTGGAGCATAATATAGGTCTGCATGGTTTTAAGGAGATTGCAACAGATACTGAGTGTTCGAATGACACACACAGTAAAAAAAAACATACTACCTTAGATATATGTACAAATTACAAGTAACTTATCAAGACATGATAATTCTGTAACCACTGCATGTTCTTGTATTATAATTTAACATCAATACTTTATAATATATCAAGTTAGATAACTCCTTGGTGAATTTATGACAAATTATACCCTTACATTCAGTACTGTATTTTTAATGACAAGGCTCTATATTTTCTGTATTCTCTGTATTTTCAGCCCAGGATTGTTTGTCGTACATGCAATAATGCAAGTCTATATTTGAGTATTTTGTGTATTTTTAGCCCAGGATTGTTTGTTGCACATCTCTATATTTGAGTATTTTGTGTATTTTCAGCCCAAGATTGTTTGTCGTACATGCAGGCTGGTAGTGAACTGATAAAGGTGCGTTCCAACAGTCGACAATATCATCGGATATTCTCGTTGAATCCTGATATGACGGAAGTAAGATGGCAACCAACATCCAAAAAACCACACAAAGCTCGCAGTATGTATAGTACTACACTTATAACTCTCAATATTCATTTTACATTTAAAAACCAGTTTGTACCTGTTTAATTAACAACCCTCATTCAGGCTTATATTAGATTGAAACATTGGTAAAAGGGAAAAGATTAACTTATCTATTGTTATAAACGTTTAATTAATTATACACCGGCACAATGTATGTTATAAGGGGGCTGGCTATAATGTTTGTAAGATAATTTATGCAAGAGTTATTGCCCTTTGTTTGAAACATACGTTCTTGTGTCACAAACCTTTCTAATATAATTATCCCAGCATATCGCTGGCTTAGAACCAGAATGTCGTAACTACCAAATCGATATAATGAGAAAACAAGAGAAAACTGTCTGTAATTTACTCTTTACCTATGGGAAAACACGTTTTTAAAATTTCATTTTGGTCAACATGACAATTTCAGATTTTCATAAAAATAGGCTCATAAGAAGCGCCTTGTGAGGCAGATTTTAAATATGTATTAGTCTTATAAGGTCGTAAGTAGTAGTTACGACCTTCTGGTTCTAAACCATCGATATATACATGTAGATATAAATAATAAATTTGTAATAATTGTGCAGTATGACCTTATTTAGAATTTCTAGTATATTTGACCTTCACCGCTGATTCAACTTTGGGAATAATCAACACGAAGCTCAGAACCTTATATTACAGGCATTGTGGGAACAAACTGATAATTAGTAGATCATAATTGATGCCATGTTCTCATTATCCACTTCAAAGCCATAATTAATATTTACAAATTGTATAATTGTATGTCAACAATTACTATTGATACTGTTCACAAGAATAATAAAACTATTTGGCAAGAATAAACCAAGTTCCTAATTAATACGAGGTCATCCGCCTGTGAATACTATGTTGACAAAAAACAGTACTGGTAATTAGTATTTTAACCCTGTTAAAATGATAAAGATTGGCCTGGAACCTTACAAAGCCATTCTTGTTGAAGAAATAGTTTCATGGGTTCTATCAAGGATGTTTGAAGTTGTAAGACCATGGATGTTCTCAAGAACAAAGAAGAAATGTTATAATATTTGTTACCTTATTTCAGTGGGTTCTATCAATTGCAAGGAAGCATGAAGTGGTAAGAACACTGATTCTCTCAAGAACAAAGAAGAAGTGCTATAATATTTTGTACCTTATTTCAGTTTCAGTGGGTTCTATCAAGGAAGTTCGAAGTGGGAAGACCACGGATGCTCTCAAGAACAAAGAGATTGCTGGAATCTATCCGGATGAATGTGCCTTTTCCATTGTGTTTGGAGAAAACTTTGAGTCGATGGATTTGATAGCTAACACTCCTGACGAGGCAAATATCTGGGTCACTGGGCTCACTTGCCTTCTAAATACTCACTCAGGCTCAATGACATGTAAGTATCCCAGACATCCTGAAAGTTAGCAATGAATGACCAAACATCTGGTCTGATATGGCCTTACAAACTGCCTGAACAAAAATAAATGACATACCAAAATATGATGAAAATTTGTTCACGATGACTGGTATCCAGGCTTCTACTTTGGTCTCCAATCACCTGGATGTCAGAAAATGTCATAGTATCTTATGTGTACCTGATGTTTAGGCATCCTACAGACGTTGGCTGATGAGTAGTAATTATGCCATCCAATCATCAAACAGCAGTTTCTTTCAGCAACATAATCATTTTGTTCCAACAGTAACCAGTTACTTTACATTTTACCTCTCCGGAGCAACCTCCTCAGTGTAACAGCAACCAAACTTGTTGTTGTCCCATCTTAAGAGAATTAATTTTATATTTCATGATCATGTGTGAACGTTCTCCTATTAGAAATGCTCCAATATTCAGGGGGACTACAGTTCCTGAAATCCTGATTAGCTGCACACAAGAACTATTCGGTTATTTGGTGACAAAAGTTCAAGGAATTGATATTTTGGCCATTTGAAATTTCATCACCTGAATTTTAACAGTTGAATAATGTTTGGACTGAGTACTTTGTGTAAGGTGTGTACTAAAAACACTTGATACAGACTTTTTTCAATGTTGGGCATTGTGCTTCAGTAGAAACCACTGCATTATTACTGATTATAATGAGCTGTACTCTAGATCTGTAACATGTACAAAGTCATCTTGTTTCATCATGGCAACCAGTTTGATTTGTTAATGAAAATATGTGCAAAAGGCATTGTCTTGAAGTTTTTCAACAAATTAGACATTATTTGACAAATAAGAACAGACTTGGTCTATTAATGTTTTTTCCTCTCAATTTCCCGGCATTTCTCAATTTTCCTTGATTGAAAACACAATCCGTTTTATGCTGTCTGAATTTCCATTATAGTTTGACAAAACTATGTAAAATTATACCGCACTATCTGCACTGTGTCTGATACATGTATGCTTTACAGGATATTGGTCATAGAAATAAAAGAGATTTCAATAAAATGTAGGAGATTTTCCTTACTCAAATTTTCGACAAAAAATTCAAATTGATGAAATTTATATGCTGTTTTCACCATTAATTTTACTTGTTTGACAATATCCCATACCATGCATGCTTCAAGTCAAGCAAACTAATATTTCTGATCATTTCATCAAGTAAGCAGAACAATGAATGTCAGGTTTTAACATGTCAAACTTTTACAGTCCAAAATTTAACAAAAAAATTAAACCAAATGCTGATGGCACATAATATTTTATCCAAACTTATGTTGTCCAAATACTATGCAAGTTTCAAATTACAAACAAAAGATTAATTATTCTTCAGGACCTTCAAATGCAAGGGGAACTAACTGCTGACAGGATGTTAGTTCCCTATATAATGTCCATGTGAAATTCTTTAACTTTCAATGCTAACCAAAATATTTTCGGCTGCAACTATAGGTTGTACCTTATAAATTAACAATAATGCCACATTTAAGTGTAAGCAGTTGTGTAATTATTAAACCTTTTGGTCAAGGATAGCCCATAAAAGTGCACGCACTTATTCCAATGGGGTCCTGTGTTTTTGCTAAAGGGACAGCAAGTAGAGGAGACAGTGGTGTGATACAAGGTTTTTGGACTCGCTGCCCTAGCTCGTTCTCAAGAGACACCTTGGTTCTTTAATGTGCCCGGTGTACAGCTCCGATACTCGCGAGACTACCTCTGGGTTGCCAACCAGCTCGACTCTAGTTGGGTGGAAAACATTCATAAGCGTTTCAGAAATGACCAAGTGCCCCGGCAGAGGATCAAACCAGGGACCTCTCGATCAGCCGTCAAGAAGGCCATCCGCTTGACTACCATGCCACTAAAGGCAATTATCCCTTGTTTATTGGATTGATAAGTTTCCTGCCATGTGATACATGAGGGCTGTTAATTATAATTAAAACATGATCAGAAATATGCAGCAAAGTTATATTCACTAATTGACCTGCTTATAAACTACATGCGTGGCCTCCGTAGCTCAGTGATTAGCATGTTTGCCGCCTAATAAAGGCTAAGCTCGGCAAATTAAAAATAGAATGTGAGAAATCATTTTTATGAAATATTTGATATTTTATCAATTTGTGTATGTATTCAATGGAGTTGTAAATCCTATTAAACCCAACATGATCCGGGAAATCTGGCATGTTAATTGCTGATAATTATTAATATATTAAGAATCATGTTTTTAAACTCACACTGCCGATGTTGCTAGAATTTATACATCAGTTTTATTAGAATATATCCACGTGGCAGTGTCTATTCTAGAAATGAGAAATTAGGGGGGATTTTCCCCCGTCCTCTTGAAAAAAAGGGGGATTTTCAAAAACAAGGGGGGGTCAAAACCAAACACTTTTTTACCACAAAGATGTTTAATTGTCTTACAATTGGCATGTATGATGTAATAACCAGTAGCTTTAGATCAGACTACAATATTAGTATAGACTATAGTACAAATGAAGGCATTGGTCGGGTTGGAATCAGGCTGTTTATCAATATTTGATGCGTTTGTAGAGGGTCCCAACTGTTTATCAATATTTAATAAGTTAGAAGAGGGGTCCGGACAATTTACAGTTGAATGCGATCCCTTCATGGTTGCAGATGTGTTGAAAAAGTTGCTTCTACATCGTGTAGCAGCGTCTGTACAAAACAATGGAGCGATTAAATGGGTCAACGAACGAATTTAATTACAATAACAGTAGTCTCCCTTGGTATTTATTAAGACGAAATATTTTTATTTGAGTAATACACGAGTTACATCCCTTGAACAGTGATTGAAATTAACTTGTCAATTTTGATCAAATTTTTGGATTTTAATGCGGGATTTTCGCAAGTATCGGCCGAAAATGTGAGCGATCTTCGCAAAGTTTGCGTGAATTCAGCAATCGCGCGTCCTAGAATAGACACTGCGTGGGTTGTGAAAACATTCACTACAAGAATTTATGTCGTGTTCATACATTTGTATATTGTTTAGAAATAGATTCATACTAAAATACTAGGAAAAAACTTCATGAACTTTTGTAATGTATTTATTTGCACTTATAATAAGACATTTTTGTGATCACCTCGAGCTGTAATGATTTATGGTTGCTAATGCCTGAACATTTTACTTTATTTGCTGATCATGTAATAAATCTTTTGATCTGGAGACAGAGTGAGAGCGAGAGTTATATCGGAGATTGTATTTTCTCAATATCTGCCTCAGCGTACCACACCATGGAGGATCGTAACATTGCCTCGTCACTTTTCTGTCATAAGAATAAAGTAGAATATGATGTTTGCATTATAGTTCTGTCACAATATTTGTCATTGTCTCTAACGTCTTGTGTAATATGATAAAAGCCGCTTTATTCCGAGACAGGGGCCTTATTCACCAACGTTGTCAGTCTAAAACTCAGACTTAGACTTTATATTGTTAAATGTTTTATTCGCTCTCATGTTGTTATGAATGTACCGATTTTGATATATAACTGCGTATAAATTTTCAGTGGGTGACAATAAATAATCAGATAAAATTCCACTTGGTTAAATCGATTTGCAAAGAAATGGCTGTGATTTAATAATAAATTATGTCAATTGTAAGGCTTAGTTTCAGTCTTACAACTTTGATGAATATGGCCCCCTGAGCACCCTGGCGGAACCAGTTTTTATCTGTTACTACAAGTACAATAAGGAAAATTGTCCTAAAAGTACATTTTCTCTAAAATCTATTGGTTTGCCTTCCTGTAATAATTCAACTGAATATGGATCAATAATTGTACAAAAAACAAAACCTTAAATTCGAAAATCTTCATGTAGAGCTGCATATTGTCCAGTGGTTTCCCCTGTAGAATTTTAGAAATTTTCATCCTCTATTTGGCTGCTGTACAGAGGTTGTTGCTTTGGAGAGGTGAAGGCAATATTACATAATGAGTCGGGAACAAAATTTTCTTGTTGCTGAAAAGAACTTCAATGTTGCTCAATGAAGGGCTGCTCTGGAGAGGTTAATTGCACTGTATTCTATTGTAATTTCCATGTTTAATTATCATTATGAAATTGCAAATCAGTTTTTTTTCTGTCCACATTTGAGTAGTGTGGACCAAAAAATAACGAAGTCAATTCAAACTGGTTGCTATTTTTTTTTTCACACATTTATGTTGCAGAATTTGATATTGATTACAATGTAGAAAACAATCATGATTAAAATGATGTCATTGAATTTCATATTAATAACCTGTTATTAACTGCTAAGATTAATATACCATTCGAAAAAAAAAATTTGTTATTTGAATGACCATGTTTTTCATGTTTTTCAATTTTGCGTTTCATTATTTTCAGCCCCTGAAGCAATTGAAGAAATGCAACAAATGCGAGACACGTATCCTTTTTATAATGTCACCATTGCGTGTGCTGAAGAAACTCAATGTCAACAGATACATTAGTATCTCGGTTGATTGCCTTGTCTAATGGAACTTGTTCATATTTGGATCATTTTATCAAGTCTTGGCAGGAAGGTTTGGAATTACACGTTCAAAATCAAGTTTGTTTTGTTTAAGTGTAAAAAATGGCAACATTTGTCCTTGTAAATAAAAGACGTGTCTGTGTTTGTTTACGTTAAACTAAGACAGTCTTATAAGTTCCTGGTCATCTGTCTGATTTGTTTTGAGGTTAATTGGTTGGTCAGCATATACTGTAAAATATTTTAATGTCAATGGGACAAGATTTCGTGACTTTTTGTAAAAAATGAACATTTTGATGGGACCTTAATTTGTGGATGTTGCATTTCAGGTAATGAATACAAGGGCCAAAATGATTGTTTAATGGGTTTTAATTAAATGGTTAATTAAAGTGAATTCCACAAAATTCACAATTTAATCCCCAACGAAAACTAATTATTTTACAGTATGGCAATTTTGATGCCTGGAAATGCATGGCGTCAATACATGCGTTTACATAAATTATATCACTTGTTGAGATTGTTTTTAGTGCAGTATTAAGATGGTATTTTGTCCTCATCTTAAAGATCCTACTAAAATACAAACAAAAACACTTGTATTAGAGGAAAACAGGTATGGTTTGTCCTTCAGACATGCTTGATAGGATTGTTTTGTTCTTCCTTGAAATCAATAAAATAAAATATTTTTAGTTGCAGTGGTTACCAGTATTTCTGCCATATGGAGACTGACCCTGGTGACACATTATCCCGACACTTGGTGAACCAGCAATTACCTTACTCCAGGAACAAATAATGCCAAGTGCCTAGCAAGGGGAGATAAACCTTAACCATTCTTTAAGGACTGTCAAGTTAGTTAAATCCAAAAATAGGAGTGATAAATAAAACATGTCACAAGATGTACTTAAATGTAATTTAAAAGGGATTTAGATGCATAAACAAGGAATGTATTTATTCCAGTGGTTATAAATATGGGACAGAAGATCATAAAATGAATCAAATGTACCTTTGCTCAAAGTTAGGTGAGCTTGGAAAACTAGAATTTAACAACGAAAATAGGAGTAACTCCACCTTAATAGGAGTTTTTGGCAGGTATGCCTCAAGGACTGAACCTGAGACCCCATGCACACACTTTACCAGGCTAGTTCAGACCGATTGCATGAAATTATTGAACTTAATTGTTTCCTTTTTCATTAGATATCAAACCTTTTTTGGTGGCATTGCCATGGTTTTTCTGCTTCTTAATTTTCTGTCTGTGTGTCAAGTCAATGCACTCAGTCTATTGAGTGCAATACAATCTCTGGCGTGCCAGGTTCTTAATCCTCCACAAAGTGGTGAAAGTGTCCTTTGATTTGATTGGCTATAAAAACTGGACATTAAAGATCTCGGAATACCCATAAAATCAGTGAGCTTTACTACTGTGTTGTTGTACTCAAAATGACTAAACACTTCAATTTAATAGCTTTGGCCTAAATATTAACCGACAGATCTTTCACTGCTGGCCAAGTGCTGGGGCGTATCTCGAGACATCTTAAGTGAAGGACCAACAGGTGGCAGGGCTTGACGCTAACTATTTTGGTCACTGGTCTGACAGAACAGGATCTTAAAATGTGCATATCAAACCGTTTCTGGTACTTCAAGACTTTCACTGGTCCTTCTTGATTTTCATTGGTGCCGGGCCTGCAGACCAGTGTTAGTGTCGAGCCCTGACCAAGCCTAAAACCAGTTTGGTATCCTGGGCGTAACCCTAGAAATTTGCAGAAAAACTGTTTATTGCCTGTAATGAGATTAGTGTTCAGTTTGGCCACTTGAAGAGTTACAAATATGTGTGGTCGTAATTTTTTTACTTTAATAACTATACTTGGTGAAATTATGTTAAGGCTCGGGCCCTACTTACATGGCCTTTAGTGGCAGATACGCTACTGGACTATGTTGATACTAGTTGGGTACGCTACTGGACTACTGTAAAATCATTAATTTTCGTGGGGGATTAAATTTCGTGGATTTCGTGGTTCACCTCAACCATGAACTTTAATCCCAATGAACATTCATTTTGACCCTTGTTTTATTAACTGAAATGCAAAAACCACGAATTCACGAGTCCCAACGAAATTGCCTTTTTTTATCAAAACCACGAAATTTCAATCCCAACGAAATTAAATGATTTTACAGTATGTTGATACTAGTTGGGATAACACTTTGTTGCCTTATTGAGCTCCACTGTCAGGAATAATTGGGTGTTTGTTAATCACATTGTATTGGGCTTTTCATAAAACCTTGCAATCTTGTATACTGTCTGACTGCAATTATATTGCTCTGAAAAACATGGTTTTATGGAATGCTTGACAATGTGTTGTAGATTCCCCTGTGTATCTTGGCTTTTACTTTTATCCTGTATAGTGTCTGGCTGTATATGTATTGACAGCTTTATAAGTGCTGTAAAAACAAGTTAATGAGATAAAAAAAAACTTTTGATGAATTGTATGGCATGCACATATATAAAATATATGCTGTAATGCTTTGACAATCAAAGCCATTAAGAAGGGATGGTAGTGCTTAGTGACTCAAGCAAGAGACAGCCACGAAACTTAACATCTGTATCTCCCAAAAAAGGAAACTTTATTTAAGCCTTTAATATACTGACCCAATATACTGACTGTATTTGGAAGGTTGTCCCAAGAAAGCAATGTTTGTATTTGGAAGATTATCCACAGAAAGCAATGGTTGTATTTGGAAGGTTGTCCCAAGAAAGCAGTGGTTGTATTTGGAAGGTTATCACCAAGAAAGCAATGGTTGTATTTAGAAGCTTGTCCCAAGAAAGCAATGGTTGTACTTGGAAGGTTGTCACCAAGAAAGCAATGTTTGTATTTGGAAGGTTGTCACCAAGAAAGCAATGGTTGTATTTGGAAGGTTGTCACCAAGAAAGCAATGGTTGTATTTGGAAGGTTGTCACCAAGAAAGCAATTGTTGTATTTGGAAGGTTGTCACTAAGAAAGCAATGGTTGTATTTGGAAGGTTGTCCCAAGAAAGCAATAGTTGTATTTGGAAGTTTGTCCCAAGAAAGCAATGGTTGTATTTGGAAAGTTGTCCCAAGAAAGCAATGGTTGTATTTGGAAGATTATCCCAAGAAAGCAATGGTTGTATTTAGAAGGTTGTCCCAAGAAAGCAATGGTTGTATTTAGAAGGTTGTCACTGAGAAAGCAATGGTTGTATTTGGAAGGTTGTCACCAAGAAAGCAATGTTTGTATTTAGAAGGTTGTCACCAAGAAAGCAATGTTTGTATTTAGAAGGTTGTCACCAAGAAAGCAATGGTTGTATTTGGAAGGTTGTCACCAAGAAAGCAATGGTTGTATTTGGAAGGTTGTCCACAGAAAGCAATGGTTGTATTTGAAAGATTGTCCCAAGAAAGCAATGGTTGTATTTGGAAGATTATCCCAAGAAAGCAATGGTTGTATTTAGAAGGTTGTCCCAAGAAAGCAATGGTTGTATTTGGAAGGTTGTCCCAAGAAAGCAATGGTTGTATTTGGAAGGTTGTCCCAAGAAAGCAATGGTTGTATTTGGAAGGTTGTCCCAAGAAAGCAATGGTTGTATTTGGAAGGTTGTCCCAAGAAAGCAATGGTTGTATTTGGAAGGTTGTCCCAAGAAAGCAATGGTTGTATTTGGAAGGTTGTCCCAAGAAAGCAATGGTTGTATTTGGAAGGTTGTCCCTAGAAAGCAATGGTTGTATTTAGAAGGTTGTCCCAAGAAAGCAATGGTTGTATTTAGAAGGTTGTCCCAAGAAAGCAATGGTTGTATTTGGAAGGTTGTCCCAAAAAAGCAATGGTTGTATTTAGAAGGTTGTCCCAAGAAAGCAATGGTTGTATTTGGAAGGTTGTCCCAAGAAAGCAATGGTTGTATTTGGAAGGTTGTCCCAAGAAAGCAATGGTTGTATTTGAAAGATTATCCCAAGAAAGCAATGGTTATATTTAGAAGGTTGTCACCGAGAAAGCAATGGTTGTATTTAGAAGGTTGTCACCAAGAAAGCAATGGTTATATTTGGAAGGTTGTCACCAAGAAAGCAATGTTTGTATTTGGAAGGTTGTCACCAAGAAAGCAATGGTTGTATTTGGAAGGTTGTCACCAAGAAAGCAATGGTTATATTTAGAAGGTTGTCACCAAGAAAGCAATGGTTGTATTTGGAAGGTTGTCACCAAAAAAGCAATGGTTGTATTTGGAAGGTTGTCCCAAGAAAGCAGTGGTTGTATTTGGAAGGTTGTCCCAAGAAAGCAGTGGTTGTATTTGGAAGGTTGTCACCAAGAAAGCAATGGTTGTATTTGGAAGGTTGTCCCAAGAAAGCAATGGTTGTATTTAGAAGCTTGTCCCAAGAAAGCAATGTTTGTATTTGGAAGGTTGTCACCAAGAAAGCAATGTTTGTATTTGGAAGGTTGTCACCAAGAAAGCAATGGTTGTATTTGGAAGGTTGTCACCAAGAAAGCAATGTTTGTATTTGGAAGGTTGTCCCAAGAAAGCAATGGTTGTATTTGGAAGGTTGTCACCAAGAAAGCAATGGTTGTATTTGGAAGGATGTCCACAGAAAGCAATGGTTGTATTTGGAAGGTTGTCCCAAGAAAGCAATGGTTGTATTTGAAAGATTATCCCAAGAAAGCAATGGTTGTATTTGGAAAGTTGTCCCAAGAAAGCAATGGTTGTATTTGGAAGATTATCCAAAGAAAGCAATGGTTGTATTTAGAAGGTTGTCACAAGAAAGCAGTGGTTGTATTTGGAAGGTTATCACCAAGAAAGCAATGGTTGTATTTGGAAGGTTGTCACCAAGAAAGCAATGGTTGTATTTGGAAGGTTGTTCCAAGAAAGCAATGGTTGTATTTGGAAGGTTGTCACCAAGAAAGCAATGGTTGTATTTGGAAGGTTGTCCACAGGAAGAAATGGTTGTATTTGGAAGGTTGTCACCAAAAAAGCAATGTTTGTATTTGGAAGGTTGTCCCAAGAAAGCAATGGTTGTATTTGGAAGGTTGTCCCAAGAAAGCAATGGTTGTATTTGGAAGGTTGTCCCAAGAAAGCAATGGTTGTATTTGGAAGATTATCACCAAGAAAGCAATGGTTGTATTTGGAAGGTTGTCCCAAGAAAGCAATGGTTGTATTTAGAAGGTTGTCACCAAGAAAGCAATGGTTGTATTTAGAAGGTTTCCCTAGAAAGCAATGGTTGTATTTAGAAGGTTTCCCTAGAAAGCAATGGTTGTATTTAGAAGGTTTCCCTAGAAAGCAATGGTTGTATTTAGAAGGTTGTCACCAAGAAAGCAATGGTTGTATTTAGAAGGTTTCCCTAGAAAGCAATGGTTGTATTTAGAAGGTTTCCCTAGAAAGCAATGGTTGTATTTAGAAGGTTGTCCCAAGAAAGCAATGGTTGTATTTAGAAGGTTGTCCCAAGAAAGCAATGGTTGTATTTGGAAGGTTGTCCCAAGAAAGCAATGGTTGTATTTAAAAGGTTGTCACCAAGAAAGCAATGTTTGTATTTGGAAGGTTGTCCCAAGAAAGCAATGGTTGTATTTGGAAGGTTGTCCCAAGAAAGCAATGTTTGTATTTGGAAGGTTGTCACCAAGAAAGCAATGGTTGTATTTGGAAGATTATCCCAAGAAAGCAATGTTTGTATTTGGAAGGTTGTCACCAAGAAAGCAATGGTTGTATTTGGAAGGTTGTCCCAAGAAAGCAATGGTTGTATTTGGAAGGTTGTCACCAAGAAAGCAATGTTTGTATTTGGAAGGTTGTCCCAAGAAAGCAATGGTTATATTTAGAAGGTTGTCACCAAGAAAGCAATGGTTGTATTGAGAAGGTTGTCACCAAGAAAGCAATGGTTGTATTTGGAAGGTTGTCACTAAGAAAGCAATGGTTGTATTTGGAAGGTTGTCCCAAGAAAGCAATGGTTGTATTTGGAAGGTTTCCCTAGAAAGCAATAGTTGTATTTAGAAGGTTGTCACCAAGAAAGCAATGGTTGTATTTAGAAGGTTACCCTAGAAAGCAATGGTTGTATTTAGAAGGTTTCCCTAGAAAACAATGGTTGTATTTAGAAGGTTTCCCTAGAAAGCAATGGTTGTATTTAGAAGGTTTCCCTAGAAAACAATGGTTGTATTTAGAAGGTTTCCCTAGAAAGCAATGGTTGTATTTAGAAGGTTTCCCTAGAAAGCAATGGTTGTATTTGGAAGATTGTCACCAAGAAAGCAATGGTTGTATTTGGAAGGTTGTCCCAAGAAAGCAATGGTTGTATTTAGAAGGTTATCACCAAGAAAGCAATGGTTGTATTTGGAAGGTTGTCACCAAGAAAGCAATGGTTGTATTTGGAAGGTTGTCCCAAGAAAGCAATGGTTGTATTTGGAAGGTTGTCCCAAGAAAGCAATGGTTATATTTAGAAGGTTGTCACCAAGAAAGCAATGGTTGTATTTAGAAGGTTGTCACCAAGAAAGCAATGGTTGTATTTGGAAGGTTGTCACCAAGAAAGCAATGGTTGTATTTGGAAGGTTGTCCCAAGAAAGCAATGGTTGTATTTGGAAGGTTTCCCTAGAAAGCAATAGTTGTATTTAGAAGGTTGTCACCAAGAAAGCAATGGTTGTATTTAGAAGGTTTCCCTAGAAAGCAATGGTTGTATTTAGAAGGTTTCTCTAGAAAACAATGGTTGTGTTTAGAAGGTTTCCCCAGAAAACAATGGTTGTATTTAGAAGGTTTCCTCAGAAAACAATGGTTGTATTTAGAAGGTTTTCCTAGAAAGCAATAGTTGTATTTGGAAGGTTGTCCCAAGAAAGCAACGGTTGTATTTAGAAGGTTTTCCTAGAAAGCAATAGTTGTATTTGGAAGGTTTCCCTAGAAAGCAATAGTTGTATTTAGAAGGTTGTCACCAAGAAAGCAATGGTTGTATTTAGAAGGTATTCCTAGAAAGCAATGGTTGTATTTAGAAGGTTTCTCTAGAAAGCAATGGTTGTATTTAGAAGGTTTCCCTAGAAAACAATGGTTGTATTTGGAAGGTTTCCCTAGAAAGCAATGGTTGTGTTTAGAAGGTTTCCCTGGAAAACAATGGTTGTATTTAGAAGGTTTTCCTAGAAAGCAATAGTTGTATTTTGAAGGTTTTCCTAGAAAGCAATGGTTGTATTTAGAAGGTTTCCCTAGAAAGCAATGGTTGTATTTAGAAGGTTTCCCTAGAAAACAATGGTTGTATTTAGAAGGTTTCCCTAGAAAGCAATGGTTGTATTTAGAAGGTTTCCCTAGAAAACAATGGTTGTATTTAGAAGGTTTTCCTAGAAAGCAATGGTTGTATTTGGAAGGTTTTCCTAGAAAACAATGGTTATATTTAGAAGGTTTCCCTAGAAAACAATGGTTGTATTTAGAAGGTTTCCCTAGAAAGCAATGGTTGTATTTGGAAGATTGTCACCAAGAAAGCAATGGTTGTATTTGGAAGGTTTCCCAAGAAAGCAATGGTTGTGTTTGGAAGGTTTCCCTAGAAAGCAATGGTTGTGTTTGGAAGGTTTCCCTAGAAAGCAATGGTTGTGTTTAGAAGGTTTCCCTAGAAAGCAATGGTTGTGTTTGGAAGGTTTCCCTAGAAAGCAATGGTTGTATTTAGAAGGTTGTCACCAAGAAAGCAATAGTTGTATTTAGAAGGTTTCCCTAGAAAGCAATGGTTGTATTTAGAAGGTTTCCCTAGAAAACAATGGTTGTATTTAGAAGGTTTCCCTAGAAAGCAATGGTTGTATTTAGAAGGTTTCCCTAGAAAACAATGGTTGTATTTAGAAGGTTTCCCTAGAAAGCAATGGTTGTGTTTGGAAGGTTTCCATAGAAAGCAATAGTTGTATTTAGAAGGTTTCCCTAGAAAGCAATGGTTGTATTTAGAAGGTTTCCCTAGAAAGCAATGGTTGTGTTTAGAAGGTTTCCCCAGAAAGCAATGGTTTTGGTGGAAAATCCCCCCCCCCCCCTTCCATAAGAATGCAATGGTTGTATTTATATAATTGCTTCTGGTTTTACTTGGAACATTATCCCAGAAAGCAATGGCTGTATTGTAAATATTGCATTTAAGACAGCATGACTGTACATGTACTTATATTTTCATGATTGAACGCACCAGAAAACAGACAGTGTAGTACATAACATACATATTGTTATAATTGTACTAGTTACCCCCTGTGTATGGTGTCTGATCAATCATGTATGTATTATACAATCTGTCTCTAAAATACACTGGGGACCAGCTACATGAGACCGGGCTTATTGAGTAAATGAGAGATTTTTGGTTCCGGGATTATGGTCTGTCATATTATCATTATTCTATCATTTAGAGCGGGTCTAAATATAGCTTCATATAGAAGATAGTTGATAAAATAGATTAGTAATATTGATGAGACGGTAATACTAGAAACTTTCTGGTCTATGTAGTTATGATTTATTGTACATACCAATGGTTAGTCTCAGTTAAGAAAAGTCTGTTGATGACCCGGGGGGGATACTGTCACTTAAATCATTTTTCATGTGTGTTCCATTTTCGTTAATTTCATGGTTGAACTCTACCTTAAAACCCATATCTTATGAATAACCAACCTTCCGAATATGGAACAGAGGTTTTCCATGTTGTGTAATTCACAAGTCTATGACCCAATGAATTTATATTTTTAACCCCAAAAAAACCCCTGAAATTTAACGCCCACCAAATAATTATTTTACTGTACCTAACTGTATGTATGTAATCCTCAGTGCAAACATGTTACAAGCCTGCTAATCTGCACGGTGGGGGATCCAACATATCGATACCAAAATGGGTTACGCATAATTTCATATGTCGAACTTCCTGGTCTACATATGTTGTACACATTTTGACGAAAAAAATACGAGAGTCTTATTTGTTATCGATTTATGTTACAATCAAATTGTTTTGCCCAAATATCTCAATGCAGTGCCACCCTTTATACATTTCCAAACATGTACATGTAATTATTTCATCTGTATGTGCAGCAATGACTAAGAAAAATTGATTCTCCGTCAGGCGGTGTGACTGAAAATTCGCGACAGTTTAACCAACACGAGAAAATCTTTTATGTTGTCATTTCAGTTGTTTGATTTTTGTTATAGAAATATAACATACCTTTCATTACACACATGTTTCAAATTTAATGGCGGTTTGATGGCTAGAAAAGTATTTATTGTAAAAAAACAGCATGCTCTCCATATGTTGTACGTGTTTTGCATATGTTGGATTGAAAATGTTTAATTTGTCGCTTTTATATTGAGTTTAAATATATTTCCTGGAAAAAACATAAACTGAAATCTGTTTAAGTTATCTTGATAGCATTTCGTACTTGTTGTACCAACCTATTTACGCACTTACCTGTATTTTCATTTTAGCAAATGTCTGCATACATGTATCTAACCAATCAAAATGTTTGCTTATTGCAGACCAGAACTGTTATGTATATTTATGCCGTTGCTTTTTCGTTAAAACTACACACTTACGAATACACTGATTAGACAAAACATGTTCAGTAATCGGTGACCCGAAATATAGGAATGAAGAGTTCGAGCAGTCCTATCACCAAACTTCAATGTATGTTCTGATGGCAGATCGATCGCTGAGTTGTACGTCACTTCTTTATTATAAAACTGAAGCATATCATGATGATACTAAGTTT
Organism: Spisula subtruncata; assembly: GCA_963678985.1. Taxonomy (NCBI): domain Eukaryota; kingdom Metazoa; phylum Mollusca; class Bivalvia; order Venerida; family Mactridae; genus Spisula; species Spisula subtruncata. Next base: position 29,450,979 of record OY787674.1, on the reverse strand, counting down.
CTTAATAAGACAATCGGCTACATATTGGTGTTATTTTCTATGTTAAATTCTGATTTTTTTCACATTTTTTCCAAGAATAAAAATGTTGTTCGCCGGTAGTTAACTCAATTGTTTTAACACAAATTCAAGGTCAATGCATTAGTGCGATACATTGACTGATACATTTGAATGACTTTATTCTGAAGTTTGAGTCAATTAAGGTAACACTACATATCAGGAGGTGTTTGCAATGAAAATGACAAATTAGTTCTTAGAAAGAGAGGTAAATGTGATAGTTCGATTTGGTATGAATCTACTGGAATGCATTGAATTTGAAGTTTTTGTACAACAGTCTGATTATGCTAGACGCTGTTTAAGATAACCTGGCGTTGGTCGATACATCGTAAGTCAAGATGTTTTGCAAGATATAATCTGTGTTAAAAGCGAGGTATGCAACCTTATTTTAAAACACCACACGGATGTGTAGATACCAAGTGTTCTTCATCTTTTTAAAAAAAACGTTATATTTAATCTTGATTTCAACAAGAATTCATCGCCGCTCAAACAGACAATAATACTAATAAAATGTTGTAACGTGCACCGCCTCTAGGTCAACTAAACCCGTCAATTGAAAAGCATGCTCACCCATCAAGGGTGATTTATTGACCTTATACACACCACATTTTCTTATATGACATTCCATAGAGTTTTAATTTGCACATTAGGCATCCAACTCTAAGCATGTGAATCAATTAAACTGTAACCGCTACAATGTGTTCTGCAAAAAGTCACTGTTTTGGTCCTACGCTGGCTAAACTAGTCTACGAAATTAAATGGCAAAAACTGTGACCTTTCTTAGAATCAGTAAATATAATAGGGTTGTGAAAAGATGTTAAGGTACGTGGTACTTTTTTAGGTATAGATTAAATAAGAATTGGCAATACATATGAGGTGGTGAAAAAAGTAAAAAGTGAGTGACAAACAAACATGTAAACTCCAGTACGGGTTTTTAACTTTTTACAATTTACAGTGGACCGTTTGGTAAACATAACAAATACATATAAAAAAACGTCCGCTATGATATGGAAATGACAAGTAATGTTTCTTCAAATTAATTGTACATTGAAAAAAGTTGTGGACATATAATTTTAATACAATTATTTCATGTTGTTAACGATAATAAAATATATCACTTTTTAAGCTGTTTTAAAGGAAATATGCCAAAAAATGTCATACCATTGTAGTAGACAGAAATGAGATAGGTACTACAGTAGCAATGGAAATATTCATATTTAACACTTACATGGCACATCTGTTTTTAAGAAATAATTCTTCCATCAACATTCACTTATATTAAACATTTCAAGGTACTTATTTTATATTTAACAATGCTATCCATAGGTCCTGATGAGACCTATAAAATATTCAACAATACAAGATATATTTACATATACAAAACAACTGTATACATGTATCTACAACTGACATTTATGTCCTTCAGAAAGATATTTGAAAGTTCCTCTAGATTATACAATGTAAAATAATAGTAGTTATGTGCACCAAAAAGAAACACTAATGAAATACGTGTTATCATGTGAGAATGCATGGTTGTATTGTGGTTTTGTCTGTGAGAGCCACTGTTTGTATGAATCAGTACTACCTGATTCTTGGATGTTTGTAAGATTTTTACGTGGAATAATAAATAACTGAAAAAAATAGTTTGGTATAAAATGGGCATGAATAAACCTTAACATACAGTCTGTGTTTCCATTTAATAGACCAATCTTTAGAGTAGATCGAAAACGAAATTCTCTAAAGACAGGTGCAAATGGATTAAGGCTTAGTTTAGTACATGCATATGAATTTTGTATTTGTGTGTTATTTTATAGTATCACATGTACATGTAATAGTAACAACTATACAGATTTGAAGTCCATCATAGTGAGCGTTCTTCAGTTTTGAACGGAAGCATTTGGTCTAAAAATGGTTAAGGTCACATTGACCTTGACCTTTGACCTGCTGACCTCAAAATAATTAGGGGTCATCGACTGTTTCTGATCAACCTCCATGCATAGGTTAAAGATCCTAGGGCAAAGTGTGCTTGAGTTATTGAACGGAAAGCATTTGGTCTAACGACAGGCAGACAGACAAACGGACAGTCACAAGAAAAGCAATATACCACTCATCGATGGTGGCATGATAACTTTAACATATTTCAGTTTCGGTTTTTTTCAGGAAATCCATTTAAACTCGACATAAAATCGGCAAATTTAACATTTGCAATCCTACATAGGCAAAACACGTACAACATATGGAGAGCATGCTGTTTTTTTACAATAAATACTTTTCTAGCCATCAAATCGCCGTTAAATTTGAAACATGTGTGTAATGAAAGGTATGTTATAGTTCTATAACAATAATCAAACAAATGAGGCGAAAATACAAAAGAGTTTTGCGTGGTGATCCAAATGCGGCGAATTTTCCGCCACACCGCCTGACGGAGAATCAGTTTTTCTCCGTTATTGCTACACGTACAGATAAGATAAATACACGAACCTGTTCGGAAATGTATAAAGTGTGGCACTGCATTGAGATATTTGGGCAAAACAATTTGGTTTTAACATAAACCAATAACAAATAAGAATCTTACCTTTTTTTCGTCGAAATGTGTCCAACATATGTAGACCAGGAAGTTCGACATATGAAATTATGCGTAACCCATTTTGGTATCGATATGTTGGATCCCCCACCGTGATCTGGATGATAAAATGTAACTGGGCTTTGTGATTGTCTTGAGTGCTATACAGTAACAGGCTTGCTATAATAATTGTCAGTCCGGGTTCTTATTGTTGGCTCTTTGATTGTCTATGTATCCTGATCTTTGTAATCAATTTTCAAGCTTTGGAATATTATACTTCTAGGACAGAGGGGGTTTATTGATATTATTTTATTCTCAGTTTTATCCTCCAGCCCAGTTTACCCCCCCCCCCCCCGGCCAATTTTTTTTTTGACTGTTTGAGTTGGCTACATTTTGACAGATCAAGAAATTGCTAAAGTAGTTAACAATTATTAGTACAATAAAACATATCTCCATTGTAGAAGCAATTTATATTATTGTAATAAACATTAAAAGCAATTATAATAGCTGCATATAGCTCATAAAATGTTTCCATAACTGACAAGACATACGCAATTAATGTATACAGAAAATCTAGTAAAAGTGGATAGATTTTAACAATGAATATACCTATCGACACTACTTTACATATAGATAGAGTTGAAACAGCTGTAGATTATATGAGAAACATTTTTCATTGTTATGATCCAATCGGAACTCCAGGGCGTTTATCTAACGAAAGTGCCTCGGCCATAATAGGGAAGTCGCCATTATCACAGACTACTTTATAACATGGCTCATGAGAACCAAATGATGGAAACGGAGAGAACTAAAAGGTTACTTACTCATGGGAAGGTATCAACTCCTAAAAGAAGACCAGTAATTGAAGGGCTTCTTGATAGCATGATTGGCCGTAACCGGAAACCACACAACCAAAATTTGTAACCCTACACTTATGTACGAGGTGTTTTTCTCAGTTACGGAAATGCCCGGGTTGTTACGGTTGGTTATGATCATGTTCAAAGAAGTATGATATCGTATCATAAGTGGTTTTGATGAGACCTTGATTTTACATTTTTGTATTTTTTGCCTTTTTGTACAATATCTTTCATCATTATAATTATTTTTAAACCAACAAAAAGTTAAAATCAATTTTATTTTTGTTTTCGACCCATTTTAAGGCGGACGCTTACCTGTAACCAAAGTCCAAATGACTCAGTACTATCCATGATACTCAATATATTTGTTAAAGACTTTACTGATACAACAATCAATAAACACCTCAAACTTTGAGGGAATACTTTGATGTATCATGACCTACTGAAATATCCACTATAATGTAGGGCTTGACACTAACATTGGTTCCCTGGCCCGAGGCCAGTGTCAATCTTGAAGGACCAGTGAAAACCATGATGGACCAGTAGCTATTATCTTTTACTATTTAATGCTATTTTACTGTCGGACCAGTGACCAAAACTAGTATCAACCCTTGTAATGCCCAGTAGCCCATTGTATATTTTTTGTTATGATCCTTAACTATATACTAGATGGTTGGAGGAAGTCTTCACACAAGCATTGAGGGATGAATCGGAGACACTTGCTGAACAGGAAGTCGTCCGTCTGATGCAAAACCTCAACAATAACATAGCAACCTCAAGGATTAAAACCAAATTAAAAGTAAGTGTATGGGTGTTTACGTTTATTTTATTGTTTTGGGCATCTCAAGGTATGAATCGTGTTACACTACTTTTCAGTTCCCTCAGAGAATAGTTCTGTTTCCATATGTCTCTGACGGAACTGAAAAACAAACGTTACTCTCTGACGGAATTCAGGATACATGACATTTGAGTTCCGTCCGAACGTTACATCAGTTTCAAGTTCCGTCAGAGCCATATGAAAACAGAACAATTCTCTGACGGAACTGAAAAGTAGTGTACCACGATTCATACCGTGCATTTATGTCTTTTTGTTTCAGTGTTTCAGGGAAGTGCTTCAAGAAGTTCTTGAAGATGTTGTTTGGTTATATTAGTATTTGTCTGGTTCTTTAGAATAAAAACTGGACTTTGGACTGGTTCTTTCATACTTTGGACTGATTCATTCAGGATTTGGACTCTGGTTCTTTTGGACATGGACTGGTTCTCAATAATAAAATCATTAGTAGACTGGTGCTATGACAATAAACTGTTATAACTCTTAGAATAAAGCGTTATAAAACATGTTTGAATATTATTGCAATATTAAATTCAATGAGACTCTGCATGCAATTGTCATATTACTTCAGAGATTGCCCTTGTATCTAAACTGGTTATTGGTTAACTGTCAATCTGGCTTGTAGTTGATGAATATGAAATGAACTATTGTCACATGAGGTAATAAAATACAGTAATATTTTGTCAAGATAAAAGAATTGAATGATGGTTTTAAGACTGTTTAGATTGTGAAAATGTGGGGAAATGTGGCACTTTTTTGCAAAAATCATTTCTTGAAACTGTTTTTATTTCCGAATTTCTAGAGAAAATGATGAAAATGAACAATCCTTAAGAGGCATATGAAAAGAATGTATGAAACGATTCTTGTTTTATCTAATTTGGACTGTTGAAAATCTTATACTGTAAAATCATCAATTTTTTAGGGGGATTAAATTTCGTGGATTTCGTGGTTCACCTTCAACCACGAAATCAAATCCCATCAAACACTAATTTTTGCCCTTATATTTGTTTCCTGAAATGCAAAAGCCATGAATGAAGGTCTCACCCAAATGGTTTTTTCACCTAAACCACGGGGAAAAAATGTGTCCCATCAAAATTAAATGATTTTACAGTATATTGTTGCTTCTGTATTCTTGCAATTTTAAGTATTAAATGTACAATGTATTACATACAGGCATCTATCCTATAAATAGATTAAAATCAACACAAGTATGCATGTAATTTGTAACACTCAATTAGTGGTTTCACACTCTACAAGTTAATTAGTGTAGGAAACATTTCTAGATCTAGTATAATCAGATTTCCCCGATGTCTGAGTGCTGGTAGCATGTCAATTTTATACTGTAAAATCATAGTTTTCATCATCAATAATTTTCGTAAGGGATTTAATATCGTGTAGTTTGTGGTTCACCTTCAACCAAGAAGTCAATTCCCATCATTTATTTTGGCCCTAGTATTTGTTGCGAAATCCACGAATTAACGTCCAATCGAAAAACTATTTTTACCAAAACCACGAAATTTTGTCCCTTCGAAATTAAATGATTTTACAGTGTATCTTACTGCAATAAATCAATCAGTCATGAAATATTCCAATCTTTAATGTTATTTAGGACTCACTGGAAGGAATATTCTAACCTGTAAACAAAGTTGTCTTTGATATAATTTTTTCAACTCAATTTTATATCACTATGGAAACCTCCTTGGCAGTTTTCAATTTGCATGGTAACAAACTGAGGTATAGCTTATTCATGGTATGAATCGTGTTACACTACTTCTCAGTTCTGTCAGAGAATTGTTCTGTTTTCATATGGCTCTGACAGAACTGAAAACCGACGTAACGCTCTGACGGAACCTTAGGAAACAAGACATTTGAGTTCCGTTCTTGCGTTACATAAGTTTTGAGTTCCGTCAGAGCCATATGAAAACAGAACAATTCTCTGACGGAACTGAGAAGTAGTGTAACCACGATTCATACCGTGTTATTGGTTATGTCTAAACAGCATCATGAGGGCCTCCATGGTTGAGTAGTTACAGTAAAATGGCCATGTGGCCTCCATGGCTGTGGGGTGTTATGGATGAATGGCAGTGGGGATCTCCATGGTTTAGTAGTTATGGTAAACCGGCCATGAGGCCTCCATGTAGGAGTTATCTCCCTTGAATCTTCAAAAAATCATACATCAAAATTACAAAGAGCAAGGCCTCGGTTGATGACTTGAGTAGTTAAGGTAAAACATCTGTGGGGCCTCTGTAACTCAAAGTCAGACCCCGGTAAATGTAAATTGAAAGTTATTTCAGCTGACTTAAGACAAAGGAGAGCAGTGTTAATAAACTCTTTAATCCTGGTGTTCACTCATGCCTAAAATTCCTCCATTGTAGTAGTTGGAACTTCTGTCAACTTGCTACATGACTCTGAATCACTTACAATGTAATTAACAATCAGAACTTAACATTTTCTCTAGAAGCGCACTCATTTAATCTTTCAATACGGAAATAATTAATTATCAATTTTTTGCATTGCCTATACCTGTACCCCTATATTATGTTGAAAGATAAAAATTCAAGCAGCTCTAGTTAAATTATAAAGGTACTGAGATATATAATTCATTCATGAATAATGTTTTAATAAGAAAGTCATAGAAAAAATAAGGGTTTGCAAAGTACTTTTTGAAAAAATTATCCATTGTTTAATAAATAAATAAACGGTTTCAAATACACAAATGATATAGTACTTGAAAATTTTCCATGTTTGGTTGTCTGAATACCGGTATTCTTATTTTAGTTGTTTAATTATGACTGAAAATTGGCAAAGCACAGACACACATAATATACTGGTACAAGGCGGCCTTTTAAGTAATTGGATATCTCCAAGTCATCTCTCAGTCTCATATAACATGTTTTGTTAGTGTAAATTGCACTTCAGAGGTTATCCATTGTCTTAATTTGATGATTTCTCCTCCGTTTTTTTATTACCAAACACTGTTTCTTCCTGAAGTCTATTTTGGGTGTGTATTACCTAAAATAAATTCGGCATATTTATATAAGGTTTTCCTTGAAAATGAGAAATTGCTGCTGTTAAAACCCCCAAAAATATCACTTGTCTTTGACTATGGGTGCCTTGAGTATGAGAAATTGCAGCTGTTAATTCCTCCAAAAATATCACTTGTCTTTGACTATGGGTGCCTTGAGAATGAGAAATTGCAGCTGTTAATTCCTCCAAAAATATCACATGTCTTTGACTATGGGTGCCTTGAGAATGAGAAATTGCAGCTGTTAATAACTCCAAAAATATCACTTGTTTTTGACTATGGGTTTGGTCATTCATCTTGCATTCTTGAAGGCTGTAGACTGTTTATGGCTGCAGACATTATTTTGTGTTACGTGTCTGATTGAATGGTTTGAGAACATGAGTATCAAATGAGACTATAAATAGTTACTTGAAAAAAGCTTGTATACTGACAGACCCATGCTTGCCATGGCCATGATCATGCTCCTGCAAAACGGACCATGGCTGACCATGGTCAAACCAAATGAGCCGTTCTCCTGGAAAACCGGGCTTATTGACATAACAATGGTAATTATTTAATGTTTAGAAATAGGTTTAAAATGAGAAAAAAGTCATGTTCACCGATTTAATCGTAAGTAGTTGGATATCATAGTACTATCTTAAAGATTTAAATTTTCTGGTAAATTATGATAAAATTACTTCCGTCCTTGCTATGGTGACCGATTTCCAAAAACTATCCGAATTGAGAATAACAAGGGGTTAATGGTTAAAAAAGCAGCTACGTTTCCCTTTAAGCAAACACTCACATTTTTGAGGTGTTTGATTAAAATCAGAATATTATTCTAAAATATGACAACAATTTGAAAAGTTTACGTCAATAATTCATCAAATACTGGGTTTATGAAATGATGGTTAACGTTATTTCACGTCAAATAACTATCGAATGACGTTTGCGACTTCACTCAAAAACTTGGCAGGAGTGGTTAGTTTCCAAAGTCTTAAACTTCGTTATTTTTTGGAATAATTCGTTAAAATTTTCAGAAAGTGTTCATAAGAGTCTCGTTTTTCTAACGATTTATTATCATCATTTTCGTAATTTTGTCAATAAGCCCGGTTTTCGTGGAGAAAGGCTCAAATATTTGTAACAGCTTATGTAATTGATGCATATTCTGCTTAAATTTGTCTTGTTCAGAAATAATTGGCTATAACATGTTGTTAATATTGCAAACCCCCACAGGGACTTGTAATAACATGATACTGAACCAATCTTCTACACCCCGCAGGGGCTGGTAATAATTGTAAAATGCTTGCTATTTCACTTTAAAAAAAACAGGAGCTGTTGTCACCTAGAAATGATGTATTGGTGTTCATTTAACTATCCAACTACAGCATGCAGTCATGCAGGTTGTCAGAGTTCTATAATATTCAATGCTTAAAATAATAGAGTACTCATTGAAAAACCTTAAATCATGACTGCTGTGTTGATATTCAATATAACCGCCACCGTGGCCTAGTGGTTAGGGCATCTGCCTCCGGAGCAGAAGGTCGAAGGTTCGAATCCCGGCGTAAGCTAGGTTAGAACTGATGCAACCGGTTGGTGAGCCGCCAGCTAGTTAAAGAATGGTTACCGTAGGCCCATCTCTGCCAGGCACCCGGCAATATGAGAAGGGGATTCAGGAGGTTCTGTGCGCATGAAAAATAGGTGTCTCATAAGTCAAATTGGCTGGCCCTTTCAATAGGGGTGACACTATAATAAACAAACACTTTACCTATAGGAAAGTCCAAAACATTCATGCCTAACCATTAGGGCTGCATCATGCATGCATTCATATTGAATAACAAAGCATCTTTAAATTTGTAGAAAACGTTTTTAAAATTTGAAATTTTCCTTAAGTGTGTCAGCAAATATTGATATTGCAGTGTTTGTCCTGTCCGTTAGTTCATTTGTCGCTTTATTTATCTGAAACTTTTAAGTCATTGGAAGCAAGCCTAGTTGTGCAAATGGTCACATTTTTTTCAATGATGAATGCCAGAATCATAAAATGGCTTTTTTTGCAGACATGTTTTTCATCATCAAAAATCAGCGGTTTAAGCCAAGTCTCTATATTTCAGATGAAAAATATGCTGGTTGAACGAGAATAATGCTTTTCGACAAAAACCTTTTGAGTTTTAAGCAGACATATTTGAAGACTCAAAACATGGTTACAGTATGATATTAAAAGAAAACATATACAGGGTTTATTTAGTTCCAATTATAGTGGATTTAATTAGCAATACTAACGAGAGAACTATCCCATTCAAAAGTATAGTGGTGAATATCATTAACTCAGGCATACCCAGTAAACCTAGATAAACACAGTTTACCTGCCGGACGATAGTATGTTTTCAACCGTTCTCATTTGACTTTTAAAGGACTGTTTAGTGTTTATTTAGTTCCAAGTAAATTGTTTTGAACAGTTAAGGAAAGCAGAGTCAGATAAAAGATTGAGGATAGAATGTAGGGTGTATAACTTTATTATGGAGATAAATCATCACCACTACCATGCAGATTTGATTCCATGTCTGGATTTGTACAACTTTATTATTACATTTCGACAGTAAAATTTGTCTGTATTGTAATAATGGAGTGGTACCTGTATGTCTGTATTTGTCTTCATTGGTCTTCATTTCTGGACGATTGATAGTTTGAGGATGTACATATGTCATGTCGAGCTGTGGGTTTTGTTTGTTTGCATTAATTTGACTGACAGACTGATTATAAATGTATCATTATGTTCTTCCCTGCCAAATCGGCCGATGCTCTCCAGTTTCGAGGGACGGAAATATTGGTATGATACAAGGAATCTGCACACAATATCCTTAGTAGCCCTTTCTGAATAGACTTTTTGGTTCTTAATATGCACAATGTAGTTGCTATAAGCACAGATACCCATAAGATTAGGTCTCTCTGTCTAGGTTATGTGATGCAACCAGTTCATCTGTTGTTGGGTTGGAAACACTTAAATCAAAAGTATTTTAAAAATAACAAACTGTTGTGGCTGGGGTTTTTGAACACTGAACTTTGTTATATATTCTAACGGTAATTTAATGTCAAAATAATTACTAGCATCATTTTTTAGTATGATACTAGACTACCTTAATTATAAATTAAAACTTTTGATGGGTTCCGTGTACTTTGATTCAATCGTTGAAAAATAGAAGATTCTTATAAATTCTTAGGGTGTTCTAGAACACTTTCGTATGAAAATGGACAGTTTGCGTGTCCAATAAATCACACAGAGAGTTTCTATTAAAACTGAAGCGAAAACTGATCTAATGGATATGAAAGCATAATTGTTTTTCAGTTTTTGAAACTTTTTTAAAAATATTGTATGATATAGCTCTATACACTTTAAGCAACACAAATATAAGGATTCATTCTGAACTGCTCAACTATAATATATGTGGTTACAGCTTTCTGTTTCTCCCTAGTGTTGTTGCGCAATGAGATAATTTTAGACAGGTCAATTATTTCAACTCTACATTTTAAAAGTAATTCATTGACAACTCATTTAATGGCAATAGTTGTGTTTCTCTCAGATGTTGCAGAATTACTACTTTAAATCTGGTTCAGCTGGGCTGAGTACTTGATGTGTGTTTTTATAGCTTGGCCAATTTGACACGAGCCTGACCTTTTGATTAGCATATTTAACAGCCGATATAGTGCCTACGTTTACATTACCGATTGTATGTTTTCATAACTGGGGAGTATCACAATGATGCTCGTGATGCACAAATTTGAATTACCGATATCACACAATTTGCTTGCGGAAATTGATAAATTCAAAGCAAGAACAATGTAATATATTCTTGCATAAAGATCAGGCTCAGGTCAAAATAGCCAAGCTATACTTCCTTATTGACTTGTTTTCTCTCCAGCTGTAAACATATAAAATAGTAATCTTCTAGAAGTTGTTTAACACATATCTGAGTGACATTTCTTTAATTCCCTATCAGTTGCAGACAGTCTTTAAATACCCTTCAGATATGTTCCGGAAAAAGTCGGATCTGAGGCGGGAAGTGTAATTGACTTGTTATGATATTTGACTAGTACTGCTGTAAAATGATTCATTTTCAAAGGGGATTTAATTTTGTGGATGATCTTAAGCACAAAATTTAATCACCACAAATATTAATAATTTCTATAGTATTTGACTTAGTGGACGAGATTATCCTTGAAATTACGTCCCTATGAAATGGTCTTTTTTTACCAAAACCATGAAATATTTTAATAAATGATTTTACGGTATATAAACATGTTTTAACTCTTTGACATCTTATTGCAAGGTGCATATTTCGCCAATTTGATATTAAGAAGTAGTTGGAGCATTTTATTCTCAAGATTGCACTTGACTTTCTATCACTGTGTTTTGTTGCCATTGTCACGATAAAGCATTAGATATTGTCCTATCTTTCCGAATTTGTTACAGACAAAATATATAGCAAAAATAAATCTTGTTTTAAAAACATATGATTTTACAGTAAATGAGTTTTATAAAAATTGGCTCTTTATGAATGAAATAATATTATGTTTTTGGGCCAAAAAACCCTCTTTTATATAGTTATTAAGTCTAACTAAGGCTGTTTTTATATTTTCAGGAACTGGAAATGAGTAGGACAGACAGTCAAAGGGGCCGTCTCAACAGTGGTGAATTTATATCTTTGTTCAAAGAAATGTCAACTAGACCCGAGATTTATTTTTTATTAGTAAGGTAATGATAGTTTGGATAAAATGTTGGATCCTTAATTCCTACCACAGTACTTGTAGCAATGACAAGCTTGCAAAATCAGGGGCCTTATTCATCAACGTTATAAGTCTAAAATTCAGACTTAGACTTTAAATTGATAATATTCAATATCACTGCCATTTCTTAACAATAAGATTTAACCACATGAAATAGTATCTGATTATTTGTTGTTACCCACTAAACATGTACACCTATTTATATTAAAATCGGTACATTTGTAACAACATGAGAACGAATAGAACATTTGGCAATATAAAGTTAAAGTCTGAAATTTAGACTTAAAGCGTTGGTGAATAAGGCCCCAGAAGGGTGTTGCGTAAACGAACCCTTATCAAATAGAGCTGTTGTCAGCGCTTTCCTGCGTCTGCGCGACAAAAATGCTACAAGCGAGCAGTGCTCATAAAACATATCAAAAACATACCGTTTCTCAACACATTGCTTGGTGAGTTGACACTCCTTAGCACTTTCCGTTACTTTCCTAGTCATAAGGAAAGCGCTTTCCATAGGAAGTCACATAATTCAGTTAACTTAAATATGATTTGAAAGGGATTTAGATGCATAAACAAGGAAGTTATTGATTCTAGTGGTTATAAATGTGGAAAAGTACATAATAAAATGAATTAAATGTACCTTTGTGCAAAGTTAGATAAACTTAGAGACTAGAAGTTTATCAACAAAAATAGCAGTAACTCCACTTTAATAGGAGTACTTGGCAGGTATGCATGATAGGCATGTGACTACACATGAGTACTGCATTGTTGACACTTTATTCTGTGATTAAGTCACTATTGTGCATAACAGGACCCAAACGTCTCAATTTTGAGATAAATCTCATCTCAAATATTGCCATGTATCGCTTTTTTGATAATTTCCAAGAAAGGATGGACTCAAAATTAGCATCAAAAACAGCAAATACTATTGTTTGTTTATTCCAGTAATTTTTAACTTAAATTTTTTTGAGTTCTAACTTTATATTTATTAGTAATTCAAGCTCTTATTTGGGCAAACTCTGAATTTGAGAGGAGATTTCTGCTTGAGATGCTTCGGGAGATCAGGGCCTCTGGTTTGCATACATTCTGTTAATGCTGTCAATGGCTGTGTTCACACTTTGTGCAGATATATGGCAATGTCTCTTTTGTGGAGTTATGAATAGGTTAGGTTCATTTAACAATTTTCACGTCTCTTTTGTGGAGTTATGATTAGGTTAGGTTCATTTGACAATTTTGGTTCATTTCCCCTGAAGTATTTTGAGTGGGTTGGCATAATTAGTTGGCATACTGTAGTGAAATTACCTCTAATATGATATTATAAATGAAAAATAGTTGAGAAATGGAGTCAGACCAAATTTACTGTCTAGTTATATGAAACTGAATAAGGGGTCTTTTGTCGTGCCTCCGTAGCTCAGTGGTTAGTGGGCTTGGCGTCTTATCTGTTAACATGAGTTTAAATTCGGGTGGAGGCACATACATTATACGCCTGCCATATTTCCACAGAAAGCTGACCGGCAAAGAAAGGCTATTCTTGGCATTTTAGGTGACTCAGATCAGGAATCTAAGTTACACTGCAATACGGGATCAAAATAAGGATTTGTGGAGTAAAGGGTTTAGATGCTCGGCAAATTGAAAACCTGGCAAAATTAAGTCTAACTTCCTACTATGGTTTATTCAATTTTCCCTAACTGTCAAGTTTCATAAAGTGTGAGTAAAGTATTCATGAAGAAATGATGAATAATAAGTCAATATTATACAGAAATTGGTTGAAAAACGGCTCATGGTGTTTTTAGTATTCATGAAAAGCAGCATAATCTGTTGTAGCAAATGGTGGGCTTGAGTTTCGCGACACTATGATATACATTATAGGAGAGAAGGATAGTATTGATGTGTGATAAAACAATTGTTTCTTTTTCAGATACTTTAACCAATTTACTTTGGCGAATACAAACTTTGGCGCTATGCCTATCGTCAGCTTATTTGTGACTACAAATTTTCAGGTTTTTTATGCCTTTCCGATGTCAATATTAGTGTCTTTAACGCTTTCGCAGCTATTTAATTTCCCAAATTTCTACCACTCGCCAACTTCCTGAAATTAAATCATGACATTGTGGAATAATTTCTTGGTTTTACAGTAGTTTCCCTGAACGAAATGCTCATTTAGCAGTAGAAATGGCAGGCCACTGTCCTATCAATGTTAATATAGTTTACCTATTTATCTCAACTATTTCCACTTCCATAGTTTGACCTCTCCTTTTCCAATTTCTTGGTTTTTAACCTGTTAGATTTCTTGGATATATAAGCCTCCATTATTCAATTTCTGTGGTTTTAGTTCCATTATTTAATTTCTTTGGTTTAGTTTCAGTTTCCGTTATTTTATTTCTATAAATTCCATATTAAGTGAATTTCCATTGTTTATGTTTCCAATTCTAATATTCCATTTCTGTGGATTCAAGTGGAGCTACACATGATTAAGCCCAGTTGTCCATGTTATCAGGAATTTTAGGTCTGGTGATATTTGCCAGAGTTATGATCCTTTGTGGAAGGCATTAACGTTTTTATGTCAAAACTTTTCTAGTTCAACTGTGTAAGATATAATTACAGGGGTGTCAATATTACTGATTAATCTTTAATTTCGGATGAAATCCATCCTGAAGGGGCAATTATTTCTGCCCAAAATAAAGGTAATTTGATGAAAATGTGTTGAGAAATGAGCAATTTTAAAGTTACATTCAATTTAATCCGCCCTGAAGATATTTTTCATTACAAACTGAGTTAAATATGGAAACAGTGTGGTTGAAGGTTTCTTGTTTTGCAAAAATGGTCAACCACTTATGGTTTTCAGGATTTTTTATTTGTCTCGGTTGACATCCCTGTATATACAAATTATATGCTATATGTTTCAGATATGCAAGCAATGCTGATTACCTGTCCACTGATGATCTGTTGCTGTTCCTGGAGGCAGAACAAGGGGTATAAATAACTATCTTACATTTTGTCACAATTTATAATCGAACCCCGGGTATAAATAACTATCTAACATTTTGTCACAATTTATAACCAAACCCCAGGTATATATAAATAACTATCTTACATTTTGTCACAATTTATAACCCAACCCCGGGTATATATAAATAACTATCTTTCATTTTGTCACAATTTATAATCAAACCCCGGGTATATATATCTATCTAACATTTTGCCACAATTTATAACCAAACCCCGGGTATATATATATCTATCTAACATTTTGTCACAATTTATAACCAAACCCCGGGTATAAATAACTATCTTACGTTTTGTCACAATTTATAATCAAACCCCGGGTATAAATAACTATCTAACATTTTGTCACAATTTATAACCAAACCCCGGGTATATATATATCTATCATTTTGTCACAATTTATAATCAAACCCCGGGTATAAATAACTATCTAACATTTTGTCACAATTTATAATCAAACCCCGGGTATAAATAACTATCTAACATTTCGTCACAATTTATAACCAAACCCCGGGTATAAATAACTATCTAACATTTTGTCACAATTTATAACCAAACCCCGGGTATATATATCTATCTAACATTTTGTCACAATTTATAACCAAACCCCGGGTATATATATCTATCTAACATTTTGTCACAATTTATAACCAAACCCCGGGTATATATATCTATCTAACATTTTGTCACAATTTATAACCAAACCCCGGGTATAAATAACTATCTTACGTTTTGTCACAATTTATAATCAAACCCCGGGTATAAATAACTATCTAACATTTCGTCACAATTTATAACCAAACCCCGGGTATATATATATCTATCATTTTGTCACAATTTATAATCAAACCCCGGGTATAAATAACTATCTAACATTTTGTCACAATTTATAATCAAACCCCGGGTATAAATAACTATCTAACATTTCGTCACAATTTATAACCAAACCCCGGGTATAAATAACTATCTAACATTTTGTCACAATTTATAACCAAACCCCGGGTATATATATCTATCTAACATTTTGTCACAATTTATAACCAAACCCCGGGTATATATATCTATCTAACATTTTGTCACAATTTATAACCAAACCCCGGGTATATATATCTATCTAACATTTTGTCACAATTTATAACCAAACCCCGGGTATATATAAATAACTATCTTACATTTTGTCACAATTTATAATCAAACCCCGGGTATAAATAACTATCTAACATTTTGTCACAATTTATAATCAAACCCCGGGTATATATATCTATCTAACATTTTGTCACAATTAATAATCAAACCCCGGGTATATATATCTATCTAACATTTTGTCACAATTTATAATCAAACCCCGGGTATAAATAACTATCTAACATTTTGTCACAATTTATAATCAAACCCCGGGTATAAATAACTATCTAACATTTTGTCACAATTTATAATCAAACTCCGGGTATAAATAACTATCTAACATTTTGTCACAATTTATAATCAAACCCCGGGTATAAATAACTATCTAACATTTTGTCACAATTTATAATCAAACCCAGGGTATAAATAACTATCTAACATTTCGTCACAATTTATAACCAAACCCCGGGTATATATATATATCTATCATTTTATCGCAATTTATAAACAAACCCCGGGTATAAATAACTATCTAACATTTTGTCACAATTTATAATCAAACCCCGGGTATAAATAACTATCTAACATTTTGTCACAATTTATAATCAAACCCCGGGTATAAATAACTATCTTACATTTTGTCACAATTTATAATCAAACCCCGGGTATAAATAACTATCTTACATTTTGTCACAATTTATAATCAAACCCCGGGTATAAATAACTATCTAACGTTTTGTCACAATTTATAATCAAACCCGGGTATAAATAACTATCTAACATTTTGTCACAATTTATAATCACACCGCGGGTATAAATAACTATCTAACATTTTGTCACAATTTATAATCAAACCCCGGGTATAAATAACTATCTTACATTTTGTCACAATTTATAATCAAACCCCGGGTATAAATAACTATCTTACATTTTGTCACAATTTATAACTATACCCTGGTTATATATATCTATCTAACATTTTGTCACAATTTATAACTATACCCCGGGTATAAATAACTATCTTACATTTTGTCACAATTTATAATCAAACTCCGGGTATATATATCTATCTAACATTTTGTCACAATTTATAACTATACCCCGGGTATATATATCTATCTAACATTTTGTCACAATTTATAATCAAACCCCGGGTATAAATAACTATCTTACATTTTGTCACAATTTATAACTATACCCTGGTTATATATATCTATCTAACATTTTGTCACAATTTATAACTATACCCCGGGTATAAATAACTATCTTACATTTTGTCACAATTTATAATCAAACTCCGGGTATATATATCTATCTAACATTTTGTCACAATTTATAACTATACCCCGGGTATATATATCTATCTAACATTTTGTCACAATTTATAATCAAACCCCGGGTATAAATAACTATCTAACATTTTGTCACAATTTATAATCAAACCCCGGGTATAAATAACTATCTTACATTTTGTCACAATTTATAATCAAACTCCGGGTATATATATCTATCTAACATTTTGTCACAATTTATAACTATACCCCGGGTATATATATATCTATCTAACATTTTGTCACAATTTATAATCAAACCCCGGGTATAAATAACTATCTTACATTTTGTCACAATTTATAACTATACCCCGGGTATAAATAACTATCTTACATTTTATCACAATTTATAATCAAACCCCGGGTATATATATCTATCTAACATTTTGTCACAATTTATAACTATACCCCGGGTATATATATCTATCTAACATTTTGTCACAATTTATAATCAAACTCCGGGTATATATATCTATCTAACATTTTGTCACAATTTATAATCACACCCCGGGTATAAATAACTATCTAACATTTTGTCACAATTTATAATCAAACCCCTACACACAAACTCAAAACACGAATTGTAAAACTGACCCCTGTTCAAACATCATGACTTGAGAAGTCAGTCTTTGGGGGTCATACTGTTCATTTGCATAACTATACATATTTTTATGCCCCTGCATCTACTGATGCTGGAGGCATATAGTGATCGTCCTGTTTATGTGTTAGTCTGCTTGTCCCCTCACATAATGATGTTAACCAAACATTTCAAGTTATTGAAACTTAAATATTTTTGAAGCCAATCAAGGCATTGCTTTTAAACTGGACATACTTGGTAACCATCATAAAAATCTTACATTGTCAAAGCCATATATCACTATCAAATATTTCAACAGAATTTAATGGTCCCTGATTGACATTAAGCTAGTTTTTAATCTTCAAAACTTATTATTTCTCCAATAATAGTATTTGTATTGAACAGTAAAAATCACCACCATGCAGATTGTATCAGAAAATTGTGTAAAGTATCGATTGTGTCTACTTAAGGTATGGGACTCATCATATCGAGAAATTTTCCTATAACAAGGATTGTTCGAAAATTCATTTTTCATGCGGAGTAACCTTATATACGTTGAATAAAGTAAAAAAAATGGGGGGTCTATGACTTAATTTTTTGGCAAATTGCACTTGAAGTGACACTGTGTAAAATACAGGGGAGTCGTTTTATGTCATTTAAAAATGGGGTAGGGGTAGAATATCAATTCATGTTGCCTAAAATATGGCGATGTGTATAACGAAAAGTAATGTAACCTTTAGTCATATAAGTACCACACCGAAAAAAAATCAAGTTGTTGGTGTTTTTGTATTTTTTTCGAAAATTATCACATTTATAACATGTAATGAATAAAGTACCAAAAATCATGAAAAATAGACATTTTTCTGAAAACAAATACCTTGTAAAAATATCTTTAATATAACAAGGATTTTCCAAGTCTTTGCCATGTTGTGCACACATCTATGGTCATTTTAGAAATGCATTAAAAACAATATGTCTATGCGCTTAAAAAAAAGTTATTTGAATTTGAAATTTTCTAAATAAGGCCGAAACACATAAAATATGCAATTAGTCAATTAATGAAAATAATTACACAAGAAATTGATAAAATCCATATAAAATGTAATTTATACAAAATAAAATCATTCTCATGAATCAGTGTATAGTCAAGTCTCTAGACTATACTCTGATACACAACGCTATATATCGTGTGAAAATCTAAAAATAGCTCGCATGTCGTCACTAGTGTATTCCCGCTATCGTCCAATCAGAAATCGCGTTACAACAGCCGCGGGAATATTTCTATAAACAAACACAATTGTGAACATGGATTATTTAATTAGCAAACGGTGAATGAAATTAAATGCTGAGATGTTTGTTGAAACCTATTGAATCGAATCCGGCGTATAAAAAGTATGAAGAATGAGAGAATAACCTGATATCGGTTATCAAATGGAAAATGTAGATCTACCGGCGATTCGAAAAATATTTATCGGAAATAAAATTTAAAAAACGGCGAGTCGAATGGAGTGCTAACGTTAACGGTAAGTTCTGTTTTTGCATGACGAACCACCGCTAATTTCAATACAAATAACCAGTTATGTTGTGCAATGATAGTAAAATCTTCTTCTGATCATCGATGCAAAAATATCACAATATCTTTTTTCATACGTCGATTTAATAGTCGGAAATAAAATTCAAACACTGTCGATTTATATTCTGCATGTAACGTCGATTTTGATTGGACGAATGACGAGGGATGTTTGGAAAACACCTGTGACGGAATTTGATCAATTGCCTTATAAGGAAATGAACGAAATGGATTTGATTGGTGGAGATTTTCGTTCACCACGCTGGGATTCGTTAGTATTATACCAGAGTATGTAATTGAAAATAATACGCTGGTTGAACGAGAATGAATAAAATAGACATACTGTATTTATCTTATTTCAAAAAGACTTAAACAATACAAAAAAGAAATAAACAATGTTAAAATCTTACCCCACCCATTTTTTTAACATTAAAAATCTTTAAAATTGAATAGTTTGTTCATTTATTGTTTGATCATAAAATAACTTGGCACAAATGTAACTTATGATAAGAATTTAATATAAACATAGTAATGTTGTTATTTACCTAAATGTCAAGGTCACAAAGAAAGGTCAAAAGTCAGTTTTTTGTGTCAATAATGACTGTTTTTTCCTATACACAGCCCTGATTTTGAGAAGTGTTGATACATAAATAATTAAATACACACCAACATAAAAACTCATGAGCAAGAGAGCAATATTCCATAAAGCCATGTGTAACTCGAACATCCAAGGTCAAATGCTAAGGTAAAACAATCATAGGTAGATTCTATATGAATGAACAATTTTAAGAGGTTTGGTCATACAGGTATTTTTACTTGTAATAGATTGATACAACTATTAAATATGCTTGTTTAATAATTTATATGATGCATTTCAGTTATTAACTCACATAGAATGGTCATTATAATGGGGAATCAAACAAGGTGTTCACATTACCCCACCCACTTTTTATAACATAGAAAATCTTGAACTTTCATCAGTTTGATCATTTATTGAAAAAGTATTAAATTGTTTTGTAAAATATAATTTATTAGAAGTATTTAATACAAAATCATAAATGGTGTCATATAGTTAAGTTCAAGGTCACATTGAAAGGTCAAAGATCACAGTTTATAAAAAAAACACCTGTGGCTGGTTAGAAAAGTTCCCAGTCAACGAGCGGGAACCATTTGATCTACTGACCCACATGTGCAAAGCAATATAGACCTTATGGTCCTTACCCCATCATCAAAGATAGCGGGGCATTTTTTTTGCCCCCTAAAGATATGACAATAATTATGAATTGATCAACATTTATTTTCAAACAAATGTAGGAATTTAAATTGATTTACAGTGCATGCTGAGGGTTAAAATAGCAATAGAATATCACAACAACAATCAAGCAGGTAGAGTATGTTCATTAATATTTGTGATGTAAAACAGTTTATATTGTTTCTATCAACACATAGTTTCTCGCAAATCCTTTATGATCATCAGCAGCATTTCTCCACTTCCACAGGCAGGTTCGCTTGACATCTCATCTGTAATGATATAATATGCAAACATAAAAAACCACTATAAAAAAATAAAAAGTTTAACAAAAGCCATAATCACATGACCATCCCTGGGGTATATGTTTATTTGCAAGTAACAGGACCAGGTGTTTGTTGTAAGATCATAAGTGTTTTCTCAAAGCAGGACTTAAATTAAGTATTCATGCACTTCTCATAGATGTCATCTACATATTTGTGAAGTTCCAAATCAATCAACTGAATACCATTTAACTTATGCTCCAGACAAACAATACTTTAATTCAAATATCAAATCAAAACCTCAAATATTATACTAAATATATTATAAAATTCAATAAGGGGAGATAATTTCAAACTGGACTACATAGTTATGGTTTTTGGTTACTGCCTTTGTCCTAGTTGCCATCATTGACATATTAAGTTTTAAGTCAATATCTTCAATATTTTTAGACAAAAAATTGGGACTGATGGAAGGACATTGATTATTACCAGCTTTATCAGTATGGATGCCCATCTTGATCATTGTGAATAACTATGCTGGATTTCAAGTATCTTCCATAGTCTTTCAATCACAAATTGACATATTTTCAGAAAAGGGGAATAACTCTTAAAAAGTCAAGCTAATAAAATCTTTATTACCTTTTACAGAGCTATTACTATGTAAACTGTTAGCAATTATGGGATGTTCAAGCAAGGAAACAAGATTTAATGGATACAACTTATGTGCAAGTTAAAATTTAAATAAACAAGAGGGCCATGATGGCCCAATATCGCTCACCTGATTATAAACCCTGCACAATTTTCACCCAAAGGAATAATTTGAACATCTTGGTAGAAAACCACAAGATGATGCTACATACCAATTATCAAAACTCTAGGCAGTCTAGTTTTAGGCAAGAAGATATTAATATGTTTTCCCTATATAAGTCTATGTAAAACGGTGACACCGAGTGGGGCCAATTTTGACCCCAGGGGCATAATTTGAAAAATCTTGGTAGAGGACCACTAGATGATGCTACATACCAAATATCAAAGCTCTATGCAGTGTAGTTTTAGACAAGAAGATTTTTATATGTTTTCCCTATATAAGTCTAAGTAAAATGGTGACCCCCAGGGTGGGGCCAATTTTGACCCGAGGGGAATAATTTTGAACAATCTTTGAAGAGGACCTCTAGTTGAGTCTACATACCAAATATGAAAGCCCTGGGCCAAGCAATTTCGGAGAAGAAGATTTATTAAAGTTTTCTCTATATAACTCTATGTAAAACTAAGGGCCCCCGGGGTGGGGCCAATTTTGACCCCAGGGGCATAATTTGAACAATCTTTGTAGAGGACCTCTAGCTGATTCTACATACCAAATATGAAAGCCCTGGGCCAAGCAATTTCGGAGAAGAAGATTTTTTAAAGTTTTCTCTATATAACTCTATGTAAAACTAAGGGCCCCCGGGGCGGGGCCAATTTTGACCCCAGGGACATAATTTGAACAATCTTTGTAGAGGACCTCTAGTTTAGTCTACATACCAAATATGAAAGCCCTGGGCCATGCAATTTCGGAGAAGAAGATTTTTTAAGGTTTTCTCTATATAACTCTATGTAAAACTAAGGGCCCCCAGGACGGGCCAATTTTGACCCCAGGGGCATAATTTGAACAATCTTTGTAGAGGACCTCTAGCTGAGTCAACATACCAAATATGAAAGCCCTGGGCCAGGCGGTTTCGGAGAAGAAGATTTTTAAAGGTTTCCCCTATATAACTCTATGTAAAACTAAGGGCCCCCGGGGCGGGGCCAATTTTGACCCCAGGGACATAATTTGAACAATCTTTGTAGAGGACCTCTAGCTGAGTCTACATACCAAATATGAAAGCCCAGGCCAAGCGGTTTCGGAGAAGAAGATTTTTAAAGGTTTCCCCTATATAACTCTATGTAAAACTAAGGGCCCCCGGGGCGGGGCCAATTTTGACCCCAGAGACATAATTTTAACAATCTTAGTAGAGGACCCCAAGGTGATGCTACATACCAAATATGAAAGCTCTAGGCCTTACGGTTTCAGAGAAGAAGATTTTTGAAGTTTCCTTTTTGAAAATCTATTTTTAGCCTGTGTGACCTAGTTATGCGACGGACTGGAATTTTTTTTAACAACTTTGGTAGAGGTCCACCCAAGGAACATTTCTATTAAGTTTTATCAAATTTGGCCAAGCGGTTTAGGAGGAGAAGTCGTTTGAAGAAATTGTTGACGGACGGACGACGCACGCCGCACGACGGACGACGGACATCTCGGTATGACAAAATCTCACCATGACCACATTGTGGTCAGGTGAGCTAAAAACATATTATAAATAAAACTGCAAATTACCAATTGTAGCTGTTCTTTGACTTTTTTCTGCAGCAGGTTGTCTTGATCACACTTTTGTATCTATTTGATTCACATTTCATAGAGAAGAGAGAACATGCATCTGTTGCCAGGTGTAAACAGTTCACCAATCATTTTATGATGACATTTCCAAGCCTCAGAACAACAAACTGCAATCAGAAAATGAAATAAATATTGAAAATGTATTATTATCAGTTCAATTTTAAATTAAAGAACCCCCCCCCCATAAGTTTGCACTTGAAATACCTAATTCTCCTATCAACATAATAGGCCAAACCAGATATTATTATCAAATTCATTGTGTGACATTCTACAAAGGTGCTCTTGGTTTACGGGAATAGACCTTAAGGGGGGGGGGGGGCTGCATATAACAAATTGAAAACCAGTACAATATATTTACTATTACTTTTGCTGCCCAGAGTTCATGCACAAATCTCACCTAAATTCAAGGACTTTTCAAGGTAAAATGTGAATTTTCAAGGCCATTTCAAAACATTTACAAAGCAAAATTACAGAAAAATTTTTTGTGCAGGATAAACTAGAACCACCACTGTCGTGATCAGGGCCCTGTCGTTATTATTGTCAATAAGTATTGCAAGTTTCATTTGAATATCTTGAAAAGTTTTTGAACTATGGCCAATTTAAAGTTTGAAGTCGAAAAAGGGGCACAAGCCAAAATTTATTAAAGCTAGAGTTGTTGCCCTTTGCTACACATGTGCGTATTGTCACTGTCAATATGTATAGCAAGTTTCATTTTGTAATTTTACAAAGGGCCATAATTCTTACAATATTGTAGCTGGAGTAACATAACTTGGCATGCAATAGTGTATTGTTGCTGTGACCTTATGTTTAAAGTTTGAAGTCGTTACCTTTAACGGTTTGCAAGTAATTAAGAAAAAACATGAAAAATGTGGACAGACGGACGGACAGACGGACAGGGTGATTACTATAGGGCACCTGAAAAAAATTTGCAGGGCCCTAATAAGAAATTTATGGTCATCACGACTACTGCTAACACTCCAACAATGCAGTAACATCACTTTTTAATAGGTAAGACAAAGAGTGTTTGTGCAGATAATGTGTTATTTTCACAACATTCTTATTCATACACAATTCATGTATATCCAAGGCTGTGTGACTAAATTCAAGGACTTTCAATTAAATTTAAATTTTCGCAATTTTTTAGTTTTTTGTTCAAGGTTGAACTTGAATGGAATGGTAACAATGCGTAATTATATGTCTTTGATTGAGTATTCAAGAATCATGAACATGTACTGCATTGCTAGTCAAAACTTAGCAATAATCATTGCAATAGTAAAACAACAGTAATTTGCAATAAAGCAATAGTATCACAAAAGCAAAAAGTATACCATAGTCAAAATTGACCCCAATAGTCAACACTTCTGGCTCTAAAGTATGTCATAAAAGAACACAGCATAATTATAGCACCATCCTGTATATACTGAGCCACAAGTTTGGGTCAGTTAATCAACATTTTCAACATATCTTACCTTTATCTTTCTCTTTTTGTTATGAATGTTCCTCTGAATGATTAGTTGGAGGATATCACTTCATTACAAATCTAGGGAGCAGCCAAGTGGTGTTGCCAAGTGATCTTGTCTGTTGACATACAGTCTATAAGTTAAACCATGACCCATGACTCCTCACACCTGTAAACATTATATACATGTTTAAGTAATTACAAACAACAGAACTCATTCAACATTAATAAATGCTTTATTTTGAAGTTTCATGTCAATTCCACGACCAAGAGCTGTATACATAGTTGGCCTATATTCTTATTGTATTGTATTTGCAGTGTAATTCCAGTTGTAAGTTTGGGAAAATATCGGTGGTGTTACCTTAACATTGTCCCGGCAAAGTGAGTTTGTTCCCAAACAAATAATTGTCCCTCAGCGGCTTTCCACCGCCATGCGCCCTAGCTCTAGGGACAGGGTAGTCGAACCTCGACTCGATATCATAGACTGTGAAACTTTAAATTTAAAAGGAGCTCCTAGAAGACAGCACACTAGGGCGAGGCGGCATTGGTTACGATTGACCAACTTCACTAAGTGTATAATCATAATGGACAATAAATCGAATAATCATGAATGATATGAATTAAGTTCAATTAATGCTCATCTTTAGGATTAATTTCATTAAATATGCAACATATTTTGTGCGTAAAATTATCATGATTAATAATGCACCAGTCGGTTGTATTCACGGCGCTCCACCGCCAGGGATCGTCCAGGATTTTTACTTTTGAATTGTCAGAACACTGGCCCTTCCACCGCGTTGCGGGGGACGGCTGATGGTCAAATCTCTGGTATTTCCCCAGCCCCTGACAACTAAATAATATCCCCGGGGTACTTATCTTTGAATAAAAAACATCATAAAATTTCCCCGGCTGTGCGGTGAAAGCTGGAAGGTAAAAACATGGCTGATTGCCTGCCTATCCACCGCCTATCCCCGGGGGTTGGGTGCCGTGGGAGCAACTGACTTGTGCATAAATTCTTGCAATAATATTGCCAAAATTTGGGGGAAAAAACAATAGAAATTACAATAATAACTTGTTTGTGGTCGCCTTACGCATGCCACCGGTGGAATCGACACTGTCTAATTTTGTTCCGCTTTCGAAACATCTATATTCTTTCGAATAACATTCTTACAGCACCAGATTGTAACAAATTGTCATAATTACGCGCAAAAAAAGGTTGAAATTTGTCGTGTGTTTGTTGTATAACGCAAACCGGCAATGTGCTACGGGAGGTAACTCTGTGGCTGTCGTAAACTTTAAATCACGAAAAGTCGAATAAAAAGCGAAAAGAATACTGTCATATACGACGAATGCATTGTTTGAAATTAGTTTTAACTTCGTCGAGTGTGAAAGATGCGTTCTTTGAATGAGCGTATTTTATGCAAAATCTGAACGATTTCCGGCGAAATTGGCCAGGAGTCCCGTGCCTTAAGCCAAACTATATTTCGATGGCTTAGAATTAGAAGGTCGTAAGTGCCACTTACGACCTTTTAAGATTCTTCATATTTAGAATAAGCATCACAAGGTGCTTCTTATGAGTCCATTTTCATAAAAATCTGAACTTGTAATGTTGACCAAAATGAAGTTGTAAAAGTTTGTTTTACCATTAGTAAAGAGTAAATGTCAGACAGTTTTTCCGTGTTTTCTCAAAATATCGATTTGGTAGTTATGACCTTCTTGTTCTAAGCCATCAATTTAAGTTACTGTATTTCTCAGTGAACTAAACACTATGCTATTGTCTGAAAAGAATCTGTGACTTATTCAGGAAAATCGTTGATTAAAACCTGATCTTTTAACCTGTTCTAATTACGTTCTCACGGAAGGTCTTGCACTGTTAAAAATATCTTGGCTTTAAATTACATACGTATCTCTTGGATAGGTGGGGGGAGTCCTGCAAGTCGTTTTTCGGTTTTTCTCCTTAATCATCATTTGTTTATTAGATCTGAATAAACATTGACATTCAGGGCTGTATCCGGAGACAAAAATGCACCGAGGCAAATCAGTGTGCTAGGGTCTATTTAATCTTCAAAAACCTGCTCATTTTGGAAATTTCCCTCTAAGTCACATGACATTAGAGGAATATAAAGCTTAGATTCTCCCCGTATGATTGATTATACTTCACAAGTTATTGAATTTTCTGTATTAAAAGATGTCACAAACGGTAAATATTAAATGCTGTCAAGAGATGGATGGATGTCATTTATATATGATATTTTGATCTTCTCTATTCATTATAACCATGTTATAAGCTCACTTGACTTGTCTCTGTTTAATTGGGTTTAACAATGTTATTCAGTAACATTCAAAGTAAAATACAGTTTAAATTACATAAGAAAAAATGTTAATACCAAACTGCACCAGTCCTCATATGGTGAGTGCTTTACTGGCAATATCAATGGCCGACATTTATCAATAACTTCTTATGAAACAATAACTTATGAAACAATAACTTATGAAACAATAAGATGCATCTTACATAAGATTCCAAAGGATACTTGTAACAAACGTCAAGTACTGGAGCCTTATTCACCAACATTATAAGTCTAAAACTCAGACTTAGATTTAAAATTGACAACATTTATAATAACTGCCATTTCATTTAACCAAGTGCAATTTTATTTGGTTATATGTTGTTACACACTGAACATGTATACCGATTTATATCAAAATCGGTACATTTATAACAACATGAGAGCAAATAGAACATTTGGCAATATAAAGTGTAAGTCTGAGTTTTAGGCTTATAACGTTTGTGAATTAGGCCCCAGTTCGTTGACCTTTTAATAGAAGTCAGTGACTTGTAAAAATCAGCGTCAGTGAACAAAATTGTTTTACTGTTAGGATTCAATACACAAAACCTTTTAAAGTCTGTGTATTGTGTTACCCTCCAAATGGATTTTGTGCATGACTGTAAATGCTTCTGATATTACCTGTCTGTCAAACTGATCCACACACCTATCATTATCCCCTTGTGCAGTTGCAGATGAAAAAAATGTATACTCTTAATTTCGTCCATGCTCTTATTTTTTTCCTTTATTGTTTTTTAGCCCCTTTTTATTTTTTGCTCATTTATTGTATTTTTCCCTCCTTTATTGTTTTTCAGATGCAAAGAGTGACCAAAGAGAAATGTATAGAAGTTGTTAACAAATTCGAACCTTCTAAAGAAGGCAAACGAAAAGGCCGGCTAGGAATTGATGGTAAGAAATCTTTGATTAAATGAGATAGTAATTGATGGCAAGAAATCTTTGATTACATGAAAGAGTAATCGATGGTAAGACATCTTTGATTTAATGAGATAGTAATTGATGGTTAGAAATCTTTGATTAAATGAGATAGTAATTGATGGCAAGAAATCTTTGATTAAATGAAATAGTAATCGATGGTAAGAAATCTTTGATTTAATGAGATAGTAATCGATGGTAAGAAGTCTTTGATTTAATGAAATAATAATTAAATAAACTAAAAACTAGTGAAGTCAATCAGGATTTTAATGCTTTGGTTAATTGATAATTTGTCAACAAGGCCTGATATGGGCCAATTCCTGGTTGTTTGGTTGAACTTGTAACTCAGTAATCTGGGTCCATTCCTGGTTGTGGCAGGTCATACCATTCCAGAAAATCTTGATTTACCTCCGCATGTGAAGAACTTGCTGGTTTAATATACATGCAAAGATATAGCCTATTGTGTCCAGGAAACAAACCTGAATCACCAAGTTACACTAACAAATCGGAACAACAGCCATGGCAGCCTGAAGGAATGAACAACCTTTCTTTACGCTTATCTAAAATATCAAGAAGAAAAAAATTGCTCTCTTTACAAACGGTGCTATAATTCTGTATTTTCAATGAAAGTTAGGAATCTATCCAGATTCCGCAAGACAAATATACTTTTCTGCAGAAAATAAAAGTTATTTGATGATAAAATTCATAAGTTTCCATTATTTGAAATGTCGAGCTTAACTTAAAAAATAGATCAAAGTTTTGGTGTATGGATATGCGCTAATGAAGCCCGGAAAAGACTTGCATCTTATTTTCATGATTTGGACATTAATATGGTTCTGTAGGACTTGCCTGAATATTATACTGGCTGCAGTAGTCAATAGCTTGTGCAGATTAATGCAGTACAGTGTGCATACAATATCATCGTATGATCGATACGTTATTGGATCTAACACAGTTATAACAATAGCGTTAAAGAATTAATCATCCGTTTTTGCACTGAGATCAGTTTCCGTTATGGCACACTGTAAAATCATTTAATTTCAATGGGACAATTTTAATTTTATGGTTTTTGTAAAAAAGACCATTTCGTTGGGACGTAATTTTAAGGATTTCTTATCCACTAACGGCACTAAGTCATAAACTATAGAAATTATAAATAATTAATATTAATGGGGATTTAATTTTGTGGTTGATATCATCCACGAAATTAAATCCCCCGTCAAATATTAATGATTTTACTGTAGATTTTCTTTTAAGTTGTAAGAGGATTATGCATTCAATATTGGTATTGCTTCATCTAAAAGGGATGCACTATGTGTCTGTATACTGGGGTCCTACGATTTCACAATTATCCGGAAATCCACGCAACAATCTGGTAACCCATTAGGAGGAAATGAAATGAACTTTTCTACATAAAAGTTTGTTTTGTCAGAGGAAACATTCAGGGTATTGACAATCTATGGTGATATGAATGTTCAGATGCTGTAGGAATGGTAATAATTGTACAAGAGTTTATAGTGTAGGGATGTGTGCCTAGATGACAAAGTCTGTCAGAGGGGGATGTCATGTTTATGTAACTGTTCTGTTTTTCATGCTTTGCTATTTGCTGATGAGTGCTGCCTCCCCTGTGTGATGTACACTGCATCGATTTTAACATGAAATTTATCAGTACATTGAGTGTAACGTCCTGACGATGTTGACATCATGGGCAAATAAGACATGACTTAGCTAACGTAATGATAGGCTAAATATTTATTGCACACTCTGTTAGTACTGAATGATACATTTCCTACAATGCTTGGTCGCAGATTATGTGATAAAAGTATATGTTTTATGTTTTCAGGTTTTACATACTACCTGTTGTCTGATGAGTGTGATATATTTGATCCGGAACACAGTATGGTCTGTCAGGACATGACTCATCCACTTTGTCATTACTTTGTGGCTAGTTCACATAACACGTAAGTACTTCCATGTATGATATATTTGATCCGGAACACAGTATAGTCTGTCAGGACATGACCCATCCACTCTGTCATTACTTTGTGGCTAGTTCACATAACACGTAAGTACTTCCATGTGTGATATATTTGATCCGGAACACAGTATAGTCTGTCAGGACATGACCCATTCTCTCTGTCATTACTTTGTGGCTAGTTCACATAACACGTAAGTACTTCCATGTGTGATATATTTGATCCGGAACACAGTATAGTCTGTCAGGACATGACTCAACAACTTTGTCATTACTTTGTGGCTAGTTCACATAACAAGTAAACTTAATTATTATTTTACACCAGTACGCTTGATTTATCTACGTATGTGGTTGATTCCAAATTTTCCCCCCCCTCTCTCTGTATCCCAGGGTCTCTGAGTTACCTAGCGTTATGATTTTTCCTCCATTAGGCTGATATATTTCCTTTTGTCTTAAAATCTTTAAAATGAAAGGTTCCAGATTCAGTCTGAAATACTCAAAAGTTGCTTCCGTATGGCTTAAAGAACAATCACGGGCATGTGTGTCTCCGTAGTTCAGTGATTAGTGCGCTCTTGGTCTTATCTGGCAACCAGGGTTCAGATATGAGAGGAAGCACTCAAATGCCTGCCATATTTCAGCAGAAAGCTGACTGGAAAATATAGGCTAGGCTAAGCATAATTTATAACTCTCTAACTACAATATATAGCTTGGCCACATTGACACGAGCCTGACCTATTGATTACCATAATTTAACAGTCGATATATTTTCTACGTTTACATCACCGATTGTATGTTTTCATAATCGGGTAGTATCACGACGACGCTCGAGATGTTATACAAACACAAATCTTAAATGCCAATATTGCTTGATTTTCCTGAGGAAATTGATATATTCAAAGCGAGAACCTTGTAATATATTCTTGCATAAATTTCAGGCTCAGGTCAAAATAGCCAAGCTATAACTATATCATAAGACACTGTGTACTGGTTTGATTGATATAAGTACAGTGTATACAAATTAGACGTTTCCACACAGTGTTGGAAAGATGGTATTATATATGCATGACTTTGTCTGTTTTGGAATTGACTTTTGGTAATGCATTGATTACCTTGTCTGATTGCGATATTGGAAAAGCTATATTCCATGGCCATGTTGGTTACAGTTATATGATTATATATTCTGCTACATGCTGATCTGCTGATTGTGTGAGGCTTGTAGACATGTCTGACTGATGTTATACTGTTAAATCACAAATTTTCGTGGGGGATTAAATTTCATGGATTTCGTGGTTCATATCTTACCACGAAATTTAATCACATCGAACAATAATTTTGACCCTTGTATTTATTACCTACAATGCAAAATCCACGAATTAACGTCCCATCAAAATGGTCTTTTTTAACAAAACCACTAAATTTCGACCCATCAAAATTTAAATGATTTTACAGTATTCTGATAATGTACCTGAGGTATAGTTGGTGTTGTTTATATCATGTCAGGGGAGACATATTTTACGCCAACTTACTGTAAAATCATTTTATTTCAATGGGTTTTCATAAAAAAGACCATTTTGATGGGACGTTAATTTGTGGATTTTGCATTTCAGTTAATAAATGTAAAGGTGAAAGTTATTATTCGATGTGATTTGATTTCGTGGTTGAGGTGAATCACGAAATCCATGAAATTTAATCCCCCACAAAAACGAATGATTTTACAGTATATATAACACTGACATGCTCCAAGCGCTCAGACATCAGGAAATCTGATTATCATGTCATGTGCCATTCAACATGCTCACACTACTTTCGGGTGAAAGTTATAATCTGGTGGAAGTTTTTTTAACCAAATCAGAAATCCACCATATTGTTCCGTGGAAAATGTTTTGAGGGACATAAAGTTTTCAGTTTTCATTAGGCAACATATTTGATAGATTGCGGACCCTGACAGCAAGATTGCGGACCCTGACAGCATAATAGAGCCTATATTATTTGATGGTGTTACACCAGTTTAGTTTATCAAATACAGTCTGCAAAACTAGGATTTGAAACTACTTGCCCAAATCAGCTAAATCAAATACATTTCTTATGGGCTGCAAAATTACTGCAAAAGTTACTTACCCAACTGCAAAAGTTTTACTTGCCCTAATCAACTATTACTTGTCCGGGACACCTGGATATGTACTAATTTTTGCAAATATTTGTTGGTGAGAAGAGGTTTGAAAATTACTTTGTCCATGGAATCTAATTTCAACAATTAAAATTGATTTTCATTCTTTGTAATTGTTGATTTCCAATGTTTCAGATATCCGTAAATTTGATGACCTCACAAAATGACATAATATTTTATGATTTAATTTGTAATAAATGGTATCACAGTGCACAGTTTCTTGTATGACTCCCGTATGAACGTTTTTGTATATGTATGTTTCAGTTATTTATTAGAAGATCAACTGAAGGGTCCATCGTGTGTAGATGCTTATATTAGGGTGTTGAAAACCGGATGTCGATGTATTGAATGTAAGTAAATACAGGTTTTCTTGGCACTTCTGTTTGTATCGTTTTATACATGGCTATAATATTAATTACTTGGAGGTTGGCCAGCAACAGTAGATGACCTCAATGGATTTTGAGGTCAGTAGGTCAAAGGTGAGGAGAATTCTGGCCTCTTGTCCCGTGCAAGAATACACAGCGTAAGATAAAGTATACTTACCTTCTGCCAAAGGGCTGCCTTATTCTATGATTCCATAACCTCTAAATGAATTACTGAAGACCAAATGATATGCCTCTGTTTGTATTGTGGTTCTGACTCTTAAGGGTCCGACTGACACAGACTTTATCGGTAGCTTTGCCCGTAGTGGAAAGAGCACTACGAGTGGAAACAGCCCACAATCTTCACAAGGTAACAGTCACTGTGACCTTTACCATTTCTTACTCCTGGTATTGCAATTCCCACTATGGTTACAAACATCTCTTGTTTCCATTGTATTGTTGTATGCCTGGTATTGGAATACCATGAGGGCATACATGGTTACAAACATTGTTGTATTGACTTCCGTCTGAAGATATGCAATGTATATCCATAAGATATATTTTCCTACCACTGTTGTGAGGTGATTTGGAGAATTGGTGTGACATTCGATCCCTTTGTTATTTTGTGCATTGACACATTCACGTGATAGATTGCACACACTGTAGGCAGACTATCGGCTGCGTCTTTCAAAGACTCATGACAATATAATGTAAATATTCACCCCCATCTTAATATATAACGCATTCACATTGTGATCTCTGACAGTTGTATAGATTTGATTTCGTCTAGTGGTAAATCTTGTTTTCTGCTAGATTGGTTAACCTTTAATGACCGTCTGTTGTAATATAATGCCACAGTGGTTGTATCCATATTGTATATTATAGAAGGTACATAATATTGTGTGTACTATACAAAAAAACTATTTGATACAACTAGTCGTTTTCATGTAGTATATAGAGTGCAAAGTGTACTGTACAAAAAAACTTTTGACGCAAAGCAGCAAAGGATGCTGTGAGTTACGACTAGTCGTTTTTATGTAGCCTAGAAATTTCAAATGTACTATGCAAGAAAACCATTGATGCAAAGTATCCATAGGGACTGGGAGTTATTTTTGTGGGGTCGTTCTTCTGTTCGTTCATTTGTTTGTTCTTCTGTTTGTTTGTCCACAAAGTTGCAAAGCTTTCAAGTTGATTGAGCTAGTTATTATCCATGGACAATGCTACCAGGGGGCATAAGTGTTTTCTGAACACAGTCTTGTGTTTGCTCAACTCCATTCAATGCTCAAGTTACGTTAATTGAGCACAGAAATAGCTTTACAATCATAGGGTTCAGATCACCTTTGTAACATATTATGATAAAGTGAGGGAGACATATAATTTATTTTGTACTTTATTGTCAGAAATTTTAGATCAAACGAAAATATTGCCAGAGTTATGGCCCTTAGTTTCCAAAACTCCTTCTAGTTAATGTAATTGCAATTTTTTTTAAACCTTTCGGTCAAGGATAACCCATGAATTCCCTATGGGGTACTGTGTTTTGCTGAAAGGACAGTAGGTGGAAGACACAGTGCCCTGCGATGCCCTAGCTCTTTCCTATAGAGACACCTTGGTTCTTTATCGTGCCTGGTGTATAGCACTGATACATGCGAGTCTACCTCTGGGTTGCTAACCCATTCATCTCTAGTTGGGTGGGATACACAGAAAAGCGTTTCAGAAATGTATAAGTGCCCAGACCGTGGATCGAACCCGGGACTTCGATCAGCAGTCAAGCAGGTTATCCACTTGACCACCGTACAACCAGTTACTTTAATAATTGTGTGTTTTTCATTTCAGTGGATTGTTGGGATGGTAACAATGATGAACCAGTTATATACCACGGTCACACCTTGACCTCTAAAATATCATTTTATCATGTCATTGAAGCTATTGATAAATATGCATTTGATTCTTCAGAGTAAGTACATGTACAAGTGTTTTATTTTGGCTACCATGCACAGGTAACTGTATCATTGATTACGAAAAAAACCCAAAAAAAAAACAACTTTTTTGTCAAATGTATATTTTTCTTTATAGAAACAGATAAATTTTACATTTTTTTCTTTTTCAAATACATAAATGTAGTCTTTTTCAATGATACAGTTTGCTACCATGTGCTGAGGGCTCAAATTTAAATTATTGTTTTAAAGTCCCTTTCAGGAAAGTCATAGGGAGACTACCCAGTCAAATTATCCTTACACTTGGCAAAAGGAGCAGTTACCTTGAACTAATTATGCTGTACGTCAAGCAAAGGAAATATACATGTGCCATTTTTAACGATTTTGGTATTTCTCATAATGGGATGGAATCTGAGACGTCTCACTCTCAAAGCAGATGCTCTACCACTTCAGGCGAGCGTTGAAAATGTTCTATGATAATGATAGTATATCCTTCATATATACTTTTAATGTTCTTACCACCTCCTATATAGTCTAGTGGTTTAGCGTCTGCTTTGAGTGTGGAAGGCCCCGGGTTCCATCCCAGCCTTATGTCATTATACCAAATTTATAAGAAATTAAAAAATTGTACCAGAAATTCCCTTGCTAGACGCTCAGCACAAAAGGAAAAACTGCCTTCTCTGGAATCTCTTCTCTCATACCATTTCCCCAGTGATGCAATGGATAACTTCAGGAATGAGGTGTTGAGAGTGATGAATATGAGTTGTTTTCGAATGGACCTTCAATAAATTAGTAAAAAATGTTCCTATAACTGTACTGGATAAATTGATACCATGTTGATGTTCTACTGACAGGTTTCGTCTTTTCTTGCATTGGAGTTGTTTCTACTGTCTTGTTCAAATACAGAACTGATTATTTGAGTTCTTATTTGAGCTCGTGTTTGAGATCTTATTTTATTTCCAGTTATCCTGTTGTGCTATCCATAGAGAATCACTGTAGCATCAAACAACAGCGTAGAATGGTTGAACACATGACGAGTATATTTGGTGACAAATTGTTCTGTGGAACTATAGATGAGAAACAAACTAGACTACCAAGTCCTGAGGATCTCAAAGGCAAAATTATTGTTAAGGTAAGATAAGCTTGTATTTGACATAGGTACGGTCTGGTTTTATTTCCGATGATATTTATGCTTGTAAAACAAATTAGACTATCCAGTCCTGAAGTCCTCAAAGGCAAAATTATTGTTAGGGTAGGGTCTGGTTTTATTTCCAATGATATTTATGCTTGTAAAACAAATTAGACTATCCAGTCCTGAAGTCCTCAAAGGCAAAATTATTGTTAGGGTACGGTCTGGTTTTATCTCCGATGATATTTATGCTTGTAAAACAAATTAGACTATCCAGTCCTGAAGTCCTCAAAGGCAAAATTATTGTTAGGGTACGGTCTGGTTTTATCTCCGATGATATTTATGCTTGTAAAACAAACTAGACTGCCAAGTCCTGAAGTCCTCAAAGGCAAAATTATTGTTAGGGTATCGTCTTGTTTTATTTCTGATGATTTTTATGTTTGTGAAACAAACTAGACTTCCAAGTTCTGAGGATCTCAAAGGCAAAATTATTGTTAAGGTAGGGTCTCGTTTCATTCCCGATGATTTTTATGCTTGTGAAACAAACTAGAATACCCAGTCCTGAGGATCTCAAGGCAAAATTATTGTTAAAGTAAGATAAGATAAACTTTATTTAACCTCATTTATGGTTAACATAAGAAACTTAAGCTATAAGCTTGTATTTGACGTAGGTTGGGTCTGTTTTTATTTCCGATGATATTTATGCTTGTAAAACAAATTAGACTATCAAGTCCTGAAGTCCTCAAAGGTAAAATTATTGTTAAGGTAGGGTCTCGTTTTATTTCCGATGATTTTTATGCATGTGAAACAAACTAGACTTCCAAGTCCTGAAGTCCTCAAAGGCAATATTATTGTTAGGGTAGGGTCTGGTTTTATTTCCGATGATTTTTATGCATGTAAATCAAACTAGACTACCAAGTCCTGAAGTCCTCAAAGGCAAAATTATTGTAAGGGTACCGTCTTGTTTTATTTCTGATGATTTTTATGCTTGTGAAACAAACTAGACTTCCAAGTTCTGAGGATCTCAAGGCAAAATAATTGTTAAAGTAAGATAAGATAAACTTTATTTAACCTCATTTATGGTTAACATAAGAATCTTAAGCTATAAGCTTGTATTTGACATAGGCAGGGTCTGGTTTTATTTCCGATGATTTTATGCTTACAAAATGAACAAGACTACCAAGTCCTGAGGAAGGCAAAGTTATTGTTAGGGTAGGGTCTGGTTTTATTCCCGATTCATTTCTGATTTTTATGTTTTTTACTATGGTATGGTCTTCTATACTGCTGGTATGTGATTTTTATGTTGTTTATAGCTATATAGTAATTAACTCTGAATATTATAACAATAATAAAAGATGTTTATGTATTTATATTGAGGCAAAATATGATGTTAGACAGTTGCCCAATCTTCTCATGGAAAGCATTCTTAGACTAAGTTAGGGAACCAGCAATTAGGCGATCATGATTATTTCACTTACTAATCATAAGTGATAAGGAACCAGCATTTACTCAATGTACTTACAACTGACTCCTTAATATTAATTACTCATCTACAGAACAATTATTAAACAAATTAAAGCCTGTTTATGAAACTGTAGCTTTCCTATTAATACTTGTGCTTTTACGGGCCCATAACTACGCTGACGCACACCGGGGCGCTTGCCTCCTTAAAAAATTGATAATTATACAAAATATGCAATTTTTTTTTTTTTTGAATAAATGTCTCAAATAGACCATTGAACTGATTTGCCTCTGTGCATTTTTGGCCTCCGGATAGGAGCCTGCTTCTGTGTGTGATGTAAAAAAAAGCATCTATAATTTTCATGGGGGTTATCCATTTGATTAATTGACCAGCTGTTGGATATACCTTTTGGATACTTGTAATTTCTTGTCAACAAGACTCTCAAACCCATGCAAAACGCATAGGGGTCATACAATTCTGGTATAATCCAGAAATCCGGCTTGGCTGGCCCAGGAAGAAATATCTTTCCAGTTCGAAAAAACCGTTATTTGATGAAAATATTCAAAGAATTTACAAAGTTATGGTCTTTTAAAATTCCATAATCTAAATTTGGATGTGTGCTAATGGCACCCAACACAGATTTGCGACTCCTTTTCAGGATTGAGCATTATGCCTCGGTAGAACCCCTGCCCTTACCAGAGATTAGTGCTGATGTTTCAATAAGTTTTATTTTATAAGGATTCAGATAAAATTAATATCTTGACATGATTATGTAGGTCTGGTCTTATTTGCAGAGACACTGAAATGTTTTTGTTCCCTGTGTGCAAAATAATGTTATTGTTCTACACCAATTTAGACAGTCATAAATGTGTGGTCATTGGCTTTATTTCCATTCCAGACATAATGGCCAATGACACCTGACTTTCGAGAGAGAGCAAAATAATGATGGGTTTTATAACCATGACCTGGCAATCTTTGTTACTTAATAATCTGTCTGTGGTTCATTGACCAACTTTGTTGTGATAAATAATGTCCAGGGGTGGTATTCACAAAGCATCTTAAGTGAAAACTTAAATAGTTCCACTTAAGTTAAAATTTTAAGCCACACATATTTCCAAAGGAACAAAGAAAAATACATGTTTTCTATGTGATTACTGTAGCTCTATACATAATGCGTCTAAACAATGTAAAGAATTGGTAATCTTGATTTTCCTGATAAGCTGATACACTTCAGGAAAATTTGAGATTTTAGGAAAATTCTAAGTTTTCATCTAAGATGCTTTGTGAATACCACCCCAGGGCAGTATCCAGGGGCAAAAAAGTGCTTCAGGGAAAAATATGATTCAATTTCTTCTTCTAGGGTATATTTGAGGTGCTTTTTTACTTCAAAAATGCTGATGTTTGGAGTATTTTCTCATACTTTTCATCAGGCAAGTGCCTTGGTGTGCTTCAGTTTGGCTGATGTCGCAGGCTTAAATTGTCACTACATTAGATCAGACCTCTTGCTATCAATATAATCTTTATTTATATTGTCATAGCAGTGTTCTGCTGGGGTATTAAGTATGACATAATCATCTACAGATGTAAGCCATTATATGGTGCTGATGTGGTGCAAGGTCATCATATTATGTCAGTTAAAACATTTTTCCAAGAACTATCAATGTCTGATAAAATAACCAGAGAGAAAGTTTACAGAAATGAGTTTATCACTATTTATCCAGACTGTTTTTGAAGTACAGGAAGTTATAAGCATTGCATTATGCTTTATGCAAAATAAACTTTCATATTCGTAATCGTTTTAACACAGTGTCCCTGTCAGACATTTTCATCACAAATTAAGTGCTTCCATACTGAAAGGGGATCATGATGTGGCATATTTTCTATTGCCAGACATTCTGACTGATTTTGATTGAATCTTAAATGTTTGACAGTCCAAAGGACATCCTGTGTGACATTTTCATTGAATCTGTCAGAACGGGACGTCCTTCAAGATGACATCCTGATGTTATTTTTGGCGTATAATGAAAAGGGTCTACCACTCGTCAATTGATACAAACTTATATTAAACTCATTCAGGAAATATTGTTAAGCCCCCCCCAAGAGTATTGTTAAGCTCTTCAAAGTATTGCTTTATTAAATTTCCAGTGCTCATTTGATATGATTTTGTGTACATGTATACCAATAGACAACTTGTAATAGATACTCTATTATATATTTCAGGGTAAGAAGTTACCAGCTTCAGTTACGATTGATGAAGGGGAGGTCACAGATGAAGACGAGGGGGCGGAGTCAGAGAAAAAGAAAAATAATAAAAAGGTATTTGATTGATTGATTGCCATTGATTGATTGATTGATTGATTGATTGATTGATTGATTGATTGATTGATTGATTGATTGATTGATTGATTGATTGATTGATTGATTGATGCTCCATACAACATAACCTGTTGTTAAAGTAAAACTCAGTTGTGATAGTCATAATTTCACCCACATGATTATAGTGGAGGAGACATTGATTTTGTGCTTGACAACTGGGTCTGGATGGGTGTCATAATGTTTGAATGCGCTTGTTTCTCCTTTACCATTGGTCAGATTTCAAGGAAATTTCACAGTTATGAATACTTTGTACCGAGTCAAGTTGTGCATGTTGTCTGGAATTTCAGGTTGGATGATTTTTGCTTCAGTTGTGACCCAGTCTGACCCTTGTGGCAGTTTTACATTTTTGTTTCTAGTTAGATTTTAGTAGTAGATTATCACCTATGGATGCTAAATTCAAGTGAATGAATCTTTTGAATTTGGATGAAATCTCCAAACCAACCCTCGATGATTAATACGGTGAAGAGATGTTGGTCACTTTATAAATGGTAGCACCACACCCGTGTTGTCTTCGTAATACATTTCTGATGCTTCGATTGGCAATCCTGGTTAGTGTCACTGAGTCACACCAGGTCATACTTCTCCACGAAAATTTGAAATAATGTCAATTTTCCTCCAAATGTGGAGGTTCCTTGTGGAAGGGTAAGTAAGTACTGATTAGGATTCAGTCCAGGAAAACCGGTATATAACTGATTTGATAAACGGTGTTTAACCGAAGCAGACACATGAGATGTTCGTAAAACATGAATGCCCTCACAGCAGCCTATTTGTTGAAAGTAGTAAAGGTCACAGTGAGTGACCTTGACCTACTGACCTCAAAATCAATATGGATCCTCTACTGTTGCTGGTCAACATCCATGTAAAGTTTGAAGATCCTAGGACAAAGTATTATTGAGTTATTGAACGGAACCCATTTGGTCCACCAACAGACCGACCGACATGTGAGTTATTGAATGGAAACCATTTGGTCCACCAACAGACAGACAGACCGACATGTGCAAAGCAATATGCCCCTGATCAAAGATGGGGAACATAATTAGTCGTTTAGAAGTTCAATATTGACTAATCTTTCTTCTTACTAAAGGGTATAAAACAACTACTAAAACTAATGTGATGGGAAAAACCTTGGGTGTTGATACAGGAACAATAGAGGCTTGATGACACTGTTGTAATTAAATTAAAATTAATTGAGAACTACCAATTTTAGTGCTAAGTATCTTATCTCAAGTTTTATTCATGAGTGTGTTCTGAAATAAAAAGGTGTTATATGTTGAATATTTTATATGGCTTTTTCTTTTAGCATTTAATGAACACTAGGTTAATTTAGCATTTATCTAAGCCTACATGTTTGTTCCCCTGAAATCTCAAGTGTTTACAAAGTATTGAAATAAGTCTATGCTGTATCAGTGGTTAAATTAGCGACATGGAAATATTCAATAATTTTATGAATTTGCAAAATTTGCTAACATTATCTCTAGCATAAAATTGTCCTACATTGAACTTGACTAAGAAAATTTTAAAATATCAGTAATATTTCTGTACAGAATATCTGAAATTTATATCTGTAGAAAGATTTACATAATGACAGTATGTGTGCAGCGGTCAGACCCCAGTGCTGTGTAGCTACTTAAAGTAGATGGTTGTATTATACACTCAGTGATTAGTGAGCTTGTCGTCTAATCTGGTGACCTGGGTCCAAATCCGGATAGAGGCACATATATATGCCCGCAATATTTCAGTAGAAATAAAGCAAATATAATCTAAACTTGGCTTTTTTGTATTGTATATGAAAATTCACAGGAATAGTTGGTGCCAAGACAAGTTGTACATAATGTCAAGAATTTAAAGTTGGATAGATATTGCCCTTTGCGAGAGATACTGGTTTTTGTGTTAAAACCTTTTAAGTTGAATGATTACACATGTAGTTGTTTTATACAGATGTCCTCTGGCACAGATGTTCTAACATAGAATTATTAGTGCAAACAAAAAAGCATGTTTTAATCATTTTTCAGAAAATCTATTTTAGAAATACTGTAAGTTATCGTGTGTAATATCCTATAAATTTATTAATATTTCCTTCCATTTATCATAATAAAAAGAGCTTAATTGTGCCTTATAATCTAGCATAATTTTGAGATTTCATTTTATCATTAAATTGCTTTCCCTATAATACATAATATACTTTGCTTACTTACCATACAACCTGCTTTTACACATTTTGTTTGAAATGCACCAAACCCTTTCCCTTATTGGCATCGTTTGATTGTATGTCGGACCAAGGCAAAATGAATGGAATCCTCAATAAAACTGCTTTATGTTATACCCACAAAGAAGAGGATTTAGGTTTAGGTCTGTCTGTCTGTGTGTCTGCTAAATGCATTTTTCTGCAATATCAATATTCATTAATGCTCTTGAAATACAAACTGTAATTAATAACTTAATATTGTCATAATGTATGACATGATATGATAAGGCAATACATTATATTCAGCAACTATTAGAGTGAAACTAACAAAATAATAAACAAATATGTAATTTTAATCCTGACCTTACTCATGCTTAAACCAGTCCCCTCTCACCCCAGCTACCCATTACTTCTTCATCTTAATATATTGAAGACTTACTGAGACACATACTTCATTAAAACACACTAAATTTATAACATTCCATAAAATTTGGTTTCTCTGTATACTTAATTTTTGTAACTTTCCACTAAATCACTAAATGTTGGTCACTTTCCACTAAATTTTGGTAACTTTCCATGCCACTTTCCACTAAATTTTGGTAATTTTCCATTAACTTTTGGTGGCTTACCACTAAATTTTGGTAACTTTTCACTAAACTTTGGTAACTTTCAACTAAACTTTGGTAACTTTCCATTTAATTTTGAAAAGTTTCATTAATTTTTATTTTCCACTAAACTTTGGTAATGGTCCACTTAATTTTGGTATTGTTCCACTAAATTCTTGGTTATTGGCCACTAAAGTTTGAGTAACGGCCCTTTCTTGACCAAATCTGTGGGGTATTGATACTCTATGGACCTATTGAGGAATTATTTAACTTTTACATCTTGTTAAGAATTTCTAAAAAAGCTTTTTTATACCTTACGCTTTCTTTACCTTGTAACTACATGTACTAGATCCCTTCTATCGATGGCTTAGAATTAGAAGGTCGTAAGTGCCACTTACGACCTTTTAAGATTCATACATATTTAGAATAAGCATCACAAGACGCTTCTTATGAGCCCATTTTCATAAAAATCTGAAATTGTCATGTTGACCAAAATGAAGTTTAAAAAACGTGTTTTCCCATAGGTAAAGACTAAATTATAGACAGTTTTCTCTTGTTTTCTCCATATATCGATTTGGTAGTTACGACCTTCTTGTTCTAAGCCATCGATATTGTCATTACATACACATACAATTAGTGTAGTTATGCATAAAATATACTAGTATCATTTAAACCTTTGGTATGATTTAAAGTTACAATTGATTTGTTACAGGATGGGGTATTGAAGAAACACAAGTTGGCCCGGGAACTATCTGATCTGGTCAATTACTGTGTGTCAACAAGATTCGAGGACTTTCAATTGTCTCTACAAAAACGTAAGTTTTCCATGACAAGCTATCACCTATTAGCAGCAGCGACACTGCCATGGTCTAGTGGTTAGTGGACTGGATTTGCAACCTTCAGATCCAGTTTTGATTCCCTACATTAAAACTTTGACAATGTTGATTTTACATCAAATGCAGGAAGTTGCTGGTTTTGTTGTGGAACTCAAACTAACAAATTGGTTATATGGATGGAATATGCAGCCATATTTGTTTTTTTGCACGAAAATCTCAAATGATAAAAAAGTAATGTTAGAAATGAACTATCACCCTCTGACAGTAAAAATATATGCAGTGTGTTGAACTTGTTCGTAATAGTAAGAATACTGCCTGTTTGTCTATAGGAAATAAACATTACAAAAAAGTGAGGGGTAATGATAAAAATATGTGCAGTCAACTGGAACTATGAAACAAACTATGGAACATACCATGTTTGTCCATGAGAATTTAATATTACGACAAAAGTGAAGAGTAATCAATTAAATTAGTTTAGATGTATGTTAAGGTCACATCGTTTGCCTCAATCACA
This sequence comes from Spisula subtruncata, assembly GCA_963678985.1. Lineage (NCBI taxonomy): Eukaryota > Metazoa > Mollusca > Bivalvia > Venerida > Mactridae > Spisula > Spisula subtruncata. Next base: position 29,407,095 of record OY787674.1, on the reverse strand, counting down.
GCATTTTAGGGTTATTGTCTGTGAACTTGCTGTTTGTTTGCGTTCATCTAAGATGGGTGGTGGACACAGCCATGTTTTTATCTTCCTACTGCTGGAGAAATGTTGGGAATTATTTCTCCGAAACTAAAAACTAATATTTAGTTGTCAGTGGCTGGGGAAATGCAGGAGATTTTAGCATGAGTTGTCCCCCTCAGGGTCGTGGAAGGGCGGTGGGTTTGACAGCCCAAAGTAAAATACTGGCCCATCCCCTGGGATGGGATTGGGGGGGGGGGCAGGCGTGGATGCAGCTGACTGGTGCATAATTAATACCCAAATAACGGCCCTTTGTGGGAGATGTATATTTTTGTGTCAAAAATTCTTCCAGTTTTAATACAGTATTTTACAGTCTTCTATGTTATATTGTAGAGCAATATTGGCAGATGTGCTCGTTCAGTGAGTCTCATGCATTGAAGCTTGCAATATCTTGTCCTGAAGAATTTGTCAACCATAATAAGACATTTCTATCTCGAATATATCCAAATGGTATGAGGGTAGATTCAAGTAACTATAACCCTCAGGATCTCTGGAATTGTGGATGTCAGATGGGTATGTAGATTGTATCAATTCTAGTCCCCAACTATTCCTTACCCAAGGGGTTAAGTGCCTACATTTTAATACAGACTTCTTAATTAATTTTGAATGATCATGTTTCTCTTTTGAGAAGGGGCGGTCACAGCCCGACTTACTTACAATTGACATTAAACTTATAATCACATGGCCCAATGGAGTTACATGAAAACTTTGCCAAACAATCAGGTGGAGCGGAATCTGCGCTGGCGTAATATGTGCAAACTTCGGAAATCAGTAAGTGGCAAGTATGCCTCCATAGTTGCAAGCAAGCAGGCACAATGTAGCACCTTATGTGAATGAGGAATTTTCATTGCATTCGGCAGCCACATACATGTACAATGATGATTTTGCTCCACTTACGAAAAAGAAGAAGCCAATTCCTTATGAAATGTTGGTAGTGGATAGGATACTGTCCAGGAAAAATGGTCCGGTGACTTGGTCAGGAAATAGAACCAAATAAATGTGAAGAAACGTCATAAAATTCCAGTTATTTGTATCATGTTATTTCTAAAATAAACTGATAATGTTACTAAAGAGAGGTTGTTGGTCAAGGGAAGGCTGCTTTGGAATGGTTGCACTGTAATTATAGTTATAAAAGTTGCCAAACAAAATAAAAATTCTATAAATAAAATATTTTATTTTGATACATTTAGATGGATGCATGAATTTTATCATTTCCAGTGGCATTGAACTATCAGACACCTGGACTTATGATGGATTTATATAATGGTTGGTTCAGTAAGAATGGTGGCTGTGGTTATGTATTGAAGCCAGCCATCATGAGAGAAGAGATTGCATATTTTAGTGCCAACACGAAAGACGTCATTCCGGGTGTGTCCCCACAGATACTTCATATAAAGGTATAAAATATTCCTGATTCTTGTGAAAGATGTGTGTGTGTCCAGTGTTTTTCCTTCTTTGTAAAGTACCCCATAAAAGGCACTTTCCCAATCAGAAATAATGACCATTTTCCCGAAAAATGGAGAAAATTAACTGCGAAGCTACTACAATCTGTAGAAAAAGCATGGGAAACTTGCACTTTTTGTTTCTTCTTCAACAATATTTCATCTATTCTGTCATAAAACAATTATTAGGACATTTGAATGTCTATTAAGCAGTTAATAAGTCAGACCGAAAAGTTCCCACTGTCATTATTTCAGGATTTTACACCGAAATTCCTATCTGTTGGTCTGTCCATCATTCAGCATAGCGTTAGACTCAAAGGTGTCTTTTAAATAGCTCAAGAATGCTTTTCTCTGGGATCTTTAAACTTTACACCGACAATTAATGACTCCTATTGACTCTGAGGTCAACATATCAAAGTTCAAGGTTGTATGGATCCTTATTTTGAATGAATAGGATAAAGGGTTTCTGATCTATAATTCAAAAAGTGTTAGGCCCAGTATCGTCAAACTTTATAGGGAGGTTAGTTACTATTAGTAGTTGACTCCTAATTAGTTTAATGTAGGTAGCTCAAAGGTTAAGGTGGCTGTCATCTTTTACATGATTACAGTCCTTTCAAAGTTAAATGAGAACAGTTATAAAGATAAGCTCTTCTGTCAACTGTAGTCCTTCCTAATCTTCGAATGGGATAGTTCCTTTATTAGTATAACCTATTGAATTGACAGTAACTATTGGACTGCCATGGGTGCGTACTTGTTTTCCAAACATCTCTTTGTTATAAAGTAACTTCATCTCAAGTGTGTAACAGTGAATTTGATATGAACTACATGACTACATTAATATAGTTCAAAGACGGAGGCCTCCTACATAAAGGTATAACTCGTAAACTTGACACTGTAACAGCAAAAACACATTAAAGTTCGTCTGAGCCCCTATCTGTTTCAGTAATAAAAACGTTAATACCATTATTTGATATGAAGGAAATACAGACATGATCTAAGACAAATACGTGTATGACACTTTATTTCGTATTTTATTACACAATGATATTCCCTTGTGTGACAGCATTTATGTATAGATGTCTGGAATTTATACAGAACATGTTCTAGATTTTAACAGTCATGCAATAACCAACATGTAGAACTGTTACATTTAAGTCCCTGACTGGTTTTCAACTGGTAGGACTAATGGTTTGCATACCGCCAGACCGACAGCCTTCCTACCCACCAGACCTCCTATTGTTTCATATTTTCTGTGATTTTGTGCTTGCCAAAATCCAACCTTTAGCAAAGTTACTAACCTTGGCTGAAAATCTAGTTTTCATTGGAAATCTTTCATTTTAGTTTGTCGGAAATCTTTCATTCGTTGGAAATCTAAATTATCTTCCATTCGTCAGAAATTTTTCATTTGTTGGAAATCTCTAATTCGTCGGAAATCTCTCATTCGGTGGAAATTTCACATTTTTGGGAAATCTCTCATATTTCTTGTCTACTGTTGCTTGGTATTGATTTTGTGTCATTTTATAAAGCTTTCATGCTTACTTGTCAACACCTAAAGCCTTTAACTACTTGAGCAAATGTAATGTGTTCAACTTATCATTTAGACACTTTAATGTCTTTAGATTACTTACTGTAAGATCAATTATTTCTGTTATCATCTAGTTTTGTTGATCATGGTAGAATTAAAAATTCAATTAATTTATGAAGAGTTGTCAATTTATGGAGTACAAAACATGACATTGGAGCCTAGATTGTTTTGTATAAATTTGGGAGGTTAATTTGTGGGGATTAGATTTTATGGTCTACTTCAATCACAAAATCAACAGAAATTAACCCCCAATGATCCATAATGATTTTAAAGTAGTAAAGTAATTGTCTTAGCAGGGTTTTATGTTATTTGTTTTAGTTTTGCGATAAATTTTATCCCCCATCCTCAACTTTTATTGGTGATTTTGGTACCAGTGAACAGACAGTAGTACAGTAGTACAGACATATTCCTGTTAAGTCCAACAAATTATCTCTTCCAAAACTCAGGGGTCCTACAAGTCTGGAATAATCCGGAAATCCGGATTGGCTGCTTTAGGAGGGACTATCTTTTCTGCACAAAATTAAAGTTATTTGATGAAAAAAATCAAAGAATTAACAAAGTTATGGTCATTTGAAGTTCTTTACCCTCAATTTTGACAGCAAAACCATGTTTGAAACCTAGTTATTAATAAGGTGTAGGGATGTTTGCTGATGGCATCTGAAAAAGCCTTGCAACTCGTTTTCAGGATTGGGCATCATTTCTCAGTAGAAAACCCCTGAAAACTTAGGTTCTATCATCCTGGTAATGTTCGGACAAATGAACTATAAGGTCAAAAACCACCAAATAGAATTGTTCTTTAACTCAATGTAAAGTGACCTAGGTCAGCCAAAGAAAAGTCAACCTTTTATCCCTCTCAAAATCTTTTAATCAATAGAAATCCAAATTCAAGAAAACGAAAAAAAAGTAGGGGGTCATTTATCATATGAAAAAAATTTGGTTCGTCAAATGCGGTGAACAGATTTTCTCTCATGTACAGATTTACTCAATGTCAGTTAGCCCCAAACGTACTTTCACTTCCATATTTAAGCCAGAATATCAAATATTTATAAATAAAACCATTTCACTACATCACATGCATGCATACAAAGCATTTTACCCCAATTTCATGATTCTGATGCCTATTTGTCAAGACATACCCCCCTTGTCAGTCGCTTCAAAGTTTTTTACCGGACTATTTGAGTGTATCTGACTTTGGTCAGAGTAGGCATTTAGTGGTTATTAACGTATAATTGGCAAAAGAATGCTAACGATATCTGTTGAAAAAGTAAGCCAAAAATCACACATAAGGAAAATGTATGAATGACAAAATACTAATTTTGCAAATGTCATCCATTAGGCTAAAAATCATGCATTTATTGTTTACAATACGTTATTTTGTACAAATGTTTTTATTGTTTACAAGTCGTTATTTTGTGCAAATGTCTCCCATCAGGCTATAAATCATGCATTTATTGTTAACAATTCATTTTTTTGTCAACAAACAAACAGAGGAGGCTGTATTTTGTTTTCTTATATCTGATGGTCTTTCCCACCTTTGTGGAACTTGACTAAAGTGCTCAAAATGCATCATTCTGCAGAAAGGTCACCTAGTAATTGCTTTTTGAACATGGTAATTTTGGAAAACTCATTTTTCATCGCAAATGTATGTGAAAACAATACTTGACTGACCCCTCTCTGTGCTTAAGAGGAAGTTCGGTGTTTTTCAGATTATAAGTGGACAATACTTCCCAAAGCCAAAAGGTTCCGGGGCTCGAGGGGATGTGACTGACCCCTATGTTACCATAGAGATATTTGGAATACCAGCAGATTGTGCCGAGGAGAGAACGAAAACAGTACCTCATAATGGTCAGTATGAATATATTATCAGGGTTCTCAATAACAGCAGACTGCAGGCCTAATTGACTGCTTAAAAACCTTTTTGGGCCGGCTGAAAATGTGAAATTTATACACAATTTGAAGAAAAACTTGTATTAAGGACCTTATCTGGCCTGTTGGTTAAGCATTTCAGCCTGCTAGGTTAAAACTTATTGAGAATCCTGATTATTTTATGATAGTCCAGCAAAAATGGCAACACTTTTCCATTGTTAGCACTAAGCAGATCTTTTTTATGGCCCTCTTGTTATTTAGATTCATCAAGTTTTAGCTTAATATTAAGGTCACAAACCACCAAATAGAGTTGTTCTTTAACTCAATGTAAAGTGACCTAGGTCAGCCAAAAAAAATGTCAACTTTTTGTCCATGGGGCCCTCTCAAAATCTTTTAATCAATAGAAATAGCATCCAGCTTGAAGAAAATGAAAAAAAATCAGGGGGTCATGTATCATATAAGAAAAATTTGGTTCGTCAAACGCGGTGAACAGATTTTCTCACATGTACGGATTTACTCACTGTCCGTTAGCCCCAACCTTACTTTCACTTTCATATTTAAGCCAGAATACAAAATATTTCTGAATAAAACCATTTCACTACATCACATACATGCATACAAAGCATTTAATACCAATTTCATGATTCTGATGCTGATTTGTCAAGACATATCCCCATTTTCAGCCGCTTTAAAGTTTTTTAACGGACTATTTGACTGTATCTGAATTTGGTCCGCGTAGGCATTTAGTGGTTATTTACCTTAAGGCAACCATTTTTGGGTTGTTTAAGTGTTTTTTGCACCTTTTTTAATGCTACTATATATATGCAGCACAAAACAATCAATTCTAGACAAATTGGGCATGAATTCCAGAAAAAATTACAAACCCGCATATGCGCCTTTAAGGAGAAATTTGGTCAGCGCCTGTCAAATGGTATGAATAGTGACATGAAATGGGGTTGTAATTGTGCTAAAATGGTATTCTGAACCCCAATTTTGCTTTAGATGCCTAATTATATGTCTATTCTTCATTTTAAATCACAATTATCCTTGTCTGGTACTAAAATGAGGGCAACATTCACATAAAAATGTCAATTCAAGAAAAAATAAATCTGAACTTTTCTGGATTTTTCATGATAAAAATCTAAATTTTCACTTTTTTAGACATTTTACACAGATAAAAATGGTTAAAACCCCATCTTGAGTGCATTTCCATTCATTTAAATGCAAAAAAATGAAAACATGATTTTAAAGGAATTTTGCATGTCTTTAGGTCACAAACCACCAAATAGAGTTGTTCTTTAACTCAATGTAAAGTGACCTAGGTCAGCCAAAAAAAATGTCAACTTTTTGTCCATGGGGCCCTCTCACAATCTTTTAATCAATAGAAATAGCATCCAGCTTGAAGAAAATGAAAAAAAATCAGGGGGTCATGTATCATATAAGAAAAATTTGGTTTGTCAAACGCGGTGAACAGATTTTCTCACATGTACGGATTTACTCACTGTCCGTTAGCCCCAACCTTACTTTCACTTTCATATTTAAGCCAGAATACAAAATATTTCTGAATAAAACCATTTCACTACATCACATACATGCATACAAAGCATTTAATACCAATTTCATGATTCTGATGCTGATTTGTCAAGACATATCCCCATTTTCAGCCGCTTTAAAGTTTTTTAACGGACTATTTGACTGTATCTGAATTTGGTCCGCGTAGGCATTTAGTGGTTATTTACCTTAAATCAGAAATTATCGCAAGGGGTTCACTATATTTACAAAATCAACTAGTTTACGAAAAAGAAATTTCAAGAACTTAAACAATGCTACCGAACTAAAACAGAGAAAACAACCTCTGAAGTTCAAAAATAGAAAAATATTTAGCCCGCTGAACTACTTTAGACATAATATACTTGCATAATTTTTTACCTCATGTAAAGATCTGATTCTAATCCTGTAGTTACAGTTATGGCCCTTGAAATGGCTATATTTTGGCTTGTAATGCCAGTATCTCTTAAAGTTTTAGAGCTACCACCATACAACTCCATAGGATTATAAGGCAGAATATGTTGTTGGAATTGCATTCAAAGAAACTGATTTAGACTGATATCCAGTAATGGCAGAGTTATGTCCCGTGACACAATCAAATGAAATGATGGGGGCATCCGTGAACACATGTCTAGTTATTTCTCTTGTATGATGTTTAGGTGGTCATTTTTCACCTTTGTGATACTTTTGTTAATTCATACAAATTTATTCCTGGTTGACTGTGAAACCAGTTGTTTCAACTTACTGTAAAATCATTTAATTTCGATGGGAAGAAATTTCATGGTTTAGGTAAAAAAGACTTTTTCGATGGGACGTTAATTTGTGGATTTTGCATTTCAGGTAATAAATAAAAGGGTAAAAATATTGTTAGATGGGATTTTATTTCATGGTTGTATGTGATCTATGAAATCCATGAAAATTAATCCCCCACAAAAAATAATGATTTTACAGTATCATATTAATCATTCTCGACACCTCATTCCTGATGCTATCCATCACCTAGACGGTATTAGCATATTTTTGTAGACAATCTGATTTCACCATTTTCAGGATATAATCCAATCTTTGATGAAAGTTTTGAGTTTCAAATCAACTTGCCAGAGTTAGCACTAGTCCGTTTCTCAGTTCTTGACGATGATTATATCGGTGATGAGTTTATTGGACAGCATACGATTCCATTTGAGTGTATGCAAACAGGTTTGTACTCCTTGTTGAAGTTTATTTAGGTTTTTCACGTTTAACAGTTTTTATGCTCCGGAGCATATAGTTGCCGCTTTGTCCGTCCGTCCGTCCGTCCGTAGTTCCGTCTTTCCGTCCAAATATTTTTGTCTGGAGCGTATCTCAAAAAGTATGTGAGGTATCATTATGAAACTTCATAGAAGTGCAGTGCTCAAGAACCGCAACTCTACATTACCTATTTTTTTAGTTATTGCCCTTTTTTTTTGCATACTTAGTTTTTGTCCGGAGCCTATCTCAATAAGTATGTGAGGTATCATCATGAAACTTCATAGGTGGATAGATCTCAATGAGTAGAAGTGCAGTGCTCAAGAACCCCAACTCTACATAACCTATTTTTGGAGTTATTGCCCTTTGTTTTTTTTCATACTTAGTTTTTGTCCGGAGCCTATCTCAAAAAGTATGTGAGGTATCATCATGAAACTTCATAGGTGGATAGATCTCAATGAGTAGAAGTGCAGTGCTCAAGAACCTCAACTCTACATAACCTACTTTTGGAGTTATTGCCCTTTTTTCTGTACTTAGTTTTTGTCCGGAGCCTATCTCAAAAACTATGTGAGGTATCATCATGAAACTTCATAGGTGGATAGATCCCAATGAGTAGAAGTGCAGTGCTCAAGAACCGCAACTCTACATAACCTACTTTTGGAGTTATTGCCCTTTTTTCTGTACTTAGTTTTTGTCCGGAGCCTATCTCAAAAACTATGTGAGGTATCATCATGAAACTTCATAGGTGGATAGATCCCAATGAGTAGAAGTGCAGTGCTCAAGAACCGCAACTCTACATAACCTACTTTTGGAGTTATTGCCCTTTTTTCTGTACTTAGTTTTTGTCCGGAGCCTATCTCAAAAACTATGTGAGGTATCATCATGAAACTTCATACGTGGATAGATCTTAATGAGTAGAAGTGCAGTGCTCAAGAACCACAACTCTACATAACCTGTTTTTGGAGTTATTGCCCTTTGTGTTTTTTTCATACTTTATTCATACTTAATTCTTGTCCGGGCCATAACTCCAACAGTATTTGAGATATCAATTTGAAACTTCATAGGTAAATTTATCCCATCGAATGGCAGTGCAGTGCACAAGAACCATGACTCTTCATTACATATTTTTTTAGTTATTCTCCTTTGTAATTTTTCATACCTAATTCCTGTCTATGCCTTAACTCAACAGTATTAGAGATATCAATTTGAAACTTCATAGGTAAATAGATCTCATTGAGGGAAAGTGCAATGGCTAAGAACCATAACTCTCTTTTGCATATTCTGAAGTATTTTTTCTGTGACAAACATCCCATAGGGAGCATCACCCGTCACTGACGGCTCTTGTTCAACAATTTTATGGTTATATATGGCGACAGATTCACCTAAGCATTTTTCTTGGATGATGTCTAAACTATTGCTAACTTACTCTTCTACGAAGAACCAGCAACTTCTTGGCATGTGGCTTCTTTGGCTTATTTTTAAGCATTGTAAAATCACACCGTGACTGGGAATCAAACCTTAATCACCAGGTTGCTATGTATTCCTTATACAGAGTAGTATAAAGTTTATTTTGATATTGAGAATAAAAAAAAGCGACAAAGTAAAAATGATAATATTTGTTTGTTTACTAATTTTTGCATGTGACTGGTAATTATTCAGTTTTATCCATGTCTACCGTATTTAGCCATTGCTTTCATGCTTTCGGGAAGAGACAAAAAGTTTTTGTGTTTTAAAATTAAGAAGTCTGTAATGAGGGTGCGCTACCCTAGCTCTTGCTATATACACTCCTTGGTTCTTAAACATATACTATGTAGTACCAATACATGCATAATGGTGGGATTTAGGTGAGCTGATGTTGTTCAGGTGTGTTGTTATATATATGTTGTTTCTATGTTGACAGGTTATCGACATGTTAGATTGTTGTCAAACACTGGAGATGCCATTGATAATTGTTGCTTGTTTGTACATGTAGCGATCACCAACAAACGAGGCGGTGGGGTACGTTGATTCAAACTTATATATCTTATTGTAATATTTGTATTTTGGTTATGCTTTGGCGTCTGTTGGTGCTTGTTCTTCTTAACCATTGGGTGAAAATTCTTCACACTTACACATATAAACAACCCTAATGTAAAGATGACTATATTAAAAGGATAAAGGATGGAATTTTTGCTGCATCAATTTTTACCAGAGTAATGGCCCTTTGTTACCTGTGACCTGTCCCATATTTCTAGTTACTACCAAAATCTGTAATTATATGAGTATAAGTCACACCTTTGTATAACACATAACGAGGTTAAGAGTGGAAAATCTTGCATAATAATTTATATAAAAATATACAGAGTATAATAGTATCCCTGTTCCATTTCACAGAAGGCCCATAAACGTGGAATGTCGGTGAAGAAAACAAAACGGAAGAGAGATTATACCAGCATGAAGGCAATTGGTGTGAAAAGCATCGATGAAACATTTAAGGTAGGTCGATCATGTGATATTATGCCCTGGGGATATTTTGCCCTGGGGCATGCATAAATGATATGCCCTGGGCATGCATAAATGATAATTTATTATGTCCTATGGCATGCATAAATGATATTATGCCATGGGGCATGTATAAATGCTATAATGCCCTGTGGGATGTATTAATGATATTGTGCCCTGGGGTCACATAAATGATGCTGTGCCCTGGGGCATATATAAATGATATTTTGCCCTGGGGCCACATAAATGATACTTTGCCCTGTGGCTTGCGTAAATGATATTGTTCCCTGGGGCATGCATAAATGATCATATGCCCTGGTGCATGTGTAAATATTATGCCCATGTGCATGTATAAATGATGCCCCCTGGTGCATGTATAAATAGATTTTAATTGAAAGTTTAGATAACTATTCACAATCTCTCAAAATGATACACTGCTAAACTGTAAATTTTTGCTGATGATTTTTTTGTGGATAATGGTAATTTGGTGGTTTCTTAAAGTTTAGATTTAAAACGTTGAAAGAATAATCTCTTTTTGAGGTCAAGTATTAGAGAGGATTAAATTTGTGATTTTGTTCATCTGAGAAATGAACAAAAATTTATCCACCGCAAATAGTTGATAACCTTATTCCATCAACTTTTTTACCGGTATGTACTAGAAGTTTCACAATGGTTATAAATGCATACTCGTCTATGTTTGTTTGTTAATGTGTATTCTATTGAATGATATGATTCGATGCTTTAGATAGGGTAGGGATATGATATTTTTCTTTATCAAATAAACACCGTAATATTCCATGTGATAACAAATTGAAGAACATTGTTATATAACATGTGTGATAACAAAAATTTGCACAATTCATACGCACAATTCACTGATTTAGTAATGGACTATATTCTTTATAAATTCAAAATAATAAGTTGAAAAATGTCAATTATTTTAATTTGAATAAATGTTAATTGTTTTTAGCATTTAAACTGTTGTTTTAGGGTCTATATACAGACAGCAATTTGGGACTACTTTTTTACTTTGAAACACTCGAGGTGTTCTACGGTGCATAGTATAACCAAATTCCGTATCGATTCGCTTATTTTTGGTACAAAACATATTTCTAATGTGGAAAAAAGAATCTACCACTCGTTTCTTTTTGAGATCAACATTTCTTAAATTTGTCAGGAAAAAGAAAGTTATTAAGCTCGCCAGAGGCTCGTTTAATAACTATTATTTTCTAGTCTCATTCAAGAAATGTTGATCTCAAAAGAAAATTTGTGGTAGATCCTATATATCTACGAGAGAAAATTTCATTTTTGTGATCACTAGTGAAATCACTGTCTCTTATCCTTGATAGAATATAATTAACTGTTACTATTACCAGGTGGCCATACAACCATTACGTGATGGCACAGATTTACGTGATAATGTGCAAACAGCATTAGCCGAGTTCAAGGAGACGTGTGGTCTTTCTCCGATAGCCAACATTAAACAATGTATACGTCTACTGGGAACCAGGGTATCTAATACAACAGAGACTGGTTCCCTAAACTTTCAGATGGAAGGAGAGGTAAGATATACTGTAAAATCATTAATTTTCGTGGGGGATTGAATTTCATGGATTTCATGGTTCTCCTTCAACAACGAAATCAAATTTTAATTTTGAGCCTCATATTTATTATCTGAAAAGCAAATTCCACAAATTAACGTCCCATTAAATGGTCTTTTATACCAAAACCACAAAATTTCATCCCATCAAAATATTCACTTATATGTAAGTAATTTTCCGTAGAGTATGAGAGGTGTTCAACTTATTTATGAACAAAACATGAACACCGATTGTGCAATATCGAATAAAACTAATTGAAATATCTTTTTTAGACCATGCGAGAAAATGTTTTAAGTTGAACATATGATCATCATACATTGTATATTTCATTTGTTTAAAGCTAAAAACAACAATTTAGTAGATGATGTTGTTTTTCCTGTTTTTAAGGCAAAATGGCCCTTTTATAAGCATCAAGAAAGTGTTGGTAATTTTTTATTTTGCATTTTTAATGAGAACATCAGTAATATTTGTGGTAAGTTGCGTTATTAAAGTTCTGTTTCCAGAAATTGTGAAATGGCACCAAAAATTGAAAATTGCCCAACATTGCCAAAACCTACACTATAAAGTTAAATTGGTTTTATGATATCTATGATGAATCCATTAGCAAAACGTGGAATAGTACCACAGATGGGAGTGTCCATAAAAACTATCAGTGACATTATTTCGAAACAGTTTAATGCATAGTTCTGGGAAAATTGCGAAGTTCCTACGCTGAAAATCAAGAAAAACATGCCTCGCCGCCAAAAGTCTTGGAATCTAGAAATGCGAAATAAACAACATTATGTGGAAAAATTGTTTCATTATGGGGAAGCAATGCTAAATCTTAGAGAATGTTATGATAGATTATGGTATGCTATTTTAGAAAAGGTCACAGGGATAGGGAGAAGTTCATGTTTGTCCAGCATTGTGTGTTCGCGGCCGTTTTCATGGGAAGGCATTGGGTTTGTTGTTATGGAAATACGCACATCAAAATCAATATCAAATTGACGAAATTGAAAGCTGTGGTATATGTACGAACCGTTTCAAATCAGGTTTTCAGCAAAAAAGTGTTACGTATCGTTCCTAGTGACTGTTCCAAGAACATAGTGTTTCGTCCGGATTCAGCTTCAAGTCACCATATACAACGCCAAATAAAAAAACTTAAGAATATAACTTTGATATATATTATAACCAAACAGTGGATGTCGAAGTCTTCTCATGCTTTAACAATATAATTTTCCATCTGGTTGATACTAAAACAAGGTTAAAGAAGGAAAATCTAAACGTAATTATTACGTGTTTTGGACCTTCAAAACGCAAATAACAACACCGTCTACCCTAATGCTGATTATGATTTAACCGTAACGCATTGTCAATTTACAATTATTATTTATACTTCTTGATACACTACTTTACACAATGTAAAAGTTTTTATTTATTTTCATTGTTAGAGTAACAAAATATCGATGTTCATTTTCTGTTCATAAATAAGTTGAACACCTCTCGTATAGAGGAAAATTATACAATTTTGGTGATTCAGGCAGTCAGTTTCATATTTCCTAAATCAACCGACGGAAATTGTTGCCTTTAAATTGTTTTTCCTCCATAAGCAAATATTGCTTTTCCTTCCGTATATTATTGTCAAACTTTTCAAAAGTGTTCCATGCTTCTATGGCCCAATCACTTTAGAAATGCGGGGAAAACAGCTGTTTGTTTGGTATGTGAAAAATCAGGGAAAAGTCATGAATTCTGTGTGGAATAATTATAGAACCCTGCAACTGTTTCAGGCATCTTCCATACACTAGTACAAATCAATTAGTGGCCTCCGTAGCTCAATGGTTAGCGAGCTTGACGCCTAATCCGTTGACCGGGGTTCAAACCTAGGTGGAGGCACACATATGCCTGCCATATTCAGCAGAAAGCTGACTGCCAAATAAAGGCTATTTTGGCATCTAAGCTCGGCATGGACCTAAGAACTTGTTTGAGGTTTCTAGATTGTTCTAATCAAAATTCTTGAGACTTTTCTACTTTTCATTCTTTTCTTTATTTTAAGCTTACTGTATTTCTGTATTATACTTCAGTATCCCAGACTGGAGGCTGAGGGGAACTTACCTGATATATTGAAGAAAGCTTTATTAGCGTTTGACACGGTGAGTTATAACTTATATTGATACCATTGTTGCTGATGTTTATCAATTAAAATTCAACATGACTTGTGCTGACCCCTAAAACCCTTTGATGATCTAGTCGCCAGATAATATAGTGGTTGGACCATTTGTATTTGCCGCGCTAGAAACATTGAGCATATGAAACATTGAACATATCCATAGTTATTTGGTGATTTTTTTTAAGGTTTGACAAAGTTACGGTCATATGAAGTATCATAAGCTGAATTTCAACTATAGAATATTGTTTGAAACTGAGTATTGCTGTCGGAATATGTAATAATGGTACCCAAAATAGACTTGCAAATTTTCAGGATTTGGTTTTTTGCCTCAGTAAGGACCCCCTCGTTGTATTATTTACTTATTACATTGTTTTGATCTTCAGATGGTGAATGAATGTAAGAGTTTGATAGATAATGCTGACCAAGTTTATGAGAGGGTGAGTAGGCTTATTTAATACATTGTTTTAGCTTGGCTATTTTAAACTGATCCTGACCTTTATGCAAGAATATATAACAAGGTACTTGCTTTGAATATATTTCCGCCAGCAAATCGTACACTATCGACATTTAAGATTTGTGTTTGTATTACATCTCGAGCATCTTCGTGATACTCCCCGATTATGAAAACAATCGGTGTTGTAAACGTTGAGAATATATCGACTGTTACATTATGGTAATCAATACGTCAGGCTCATGAAAATGTGGCCAAGCTATACTTCTAACCAAGTGTCTAGTTATGCCCTTCATCATAGATAAGAGGGTATAATATTGTGCTGCACATGTCCGTCGGTTGGTCTGTCTGTCCTTTGTCTAAAATGGTCTCTATTTGATAAATCAATAACCTTTTGTTCTAGGATTGGAGGTTGGTCAAAGGTCACTGTGAGCTTTGCCATTTTTGACCAATTAAGCTGCCATGGGAGCATACATGCTATACAAACAACTCCTGTTTTGGGTGGCAACCATGGCATATGTTTTCAAGCTAAAATATTCATAGGAATATTAGTCAACATGACTTGTAAGTCTCCTACTGTGGACTATAGATTTGGCCTCCGTCCATCAGTCTGTCCGTCTGCCATAACTCATGCAGTTTTCATGCTAGGTATGAAAATTGGTATGTGGATAGAGACCAAGATGGTGTTTGTATTATGTCATTTGTCAAATATTTTCAGTTACTTCAAAGTCAACGAGCTGGTCTCGAGTGGCATGAAGAACTAGAAACAGTCAGTGTTCAGGCTGGATTGAAGGGGAAAAAATTGTCCAAGGTAAAATATGGATCTTTTATTTTTCCAAATGTTTAACTGCTTGAGTTGTTGAAAATTCATTAAAACTGAGTGGCTACATAATGTGTTACAGCTGAGGCTGTGATTCGGCCGTCGGTGCGCTGTATTATCTTATGTAAACAGGCGATCAGGGTTTGATTGCAGGTTGAAGTAGTCCATATACTTGCAAGAAAATTTGACATCAATATCAAATTTCCTCCACATGCGTAGAGAAGTTGCTGGACCTGGTGGAAGGGTAAGTTAGTACTGGTTAGAATATGGTCCAGGAAAACTGATTATGTGAATCAGCTGCTTTATTTTAACAGTAAAATGATGACAAGCAAGTTAAACTGGAATAAACAACTGATGTGGAATTTGTAGAGTTGTAATGGTTTACTTTCTCAAGTGTTGGCTTAGTTTTAGTAATTGTTGAAAAATGTCTACCAAAGTTGCAAGCATAAATCAACCGAGACCCTTAAAAAATACTCATGTTTAACCCTTTTTGGAAAATAAACATGTCAAAATCTTTCTAGTAAATAAATGTAGTATGTTTTGATAATTCTATTTTAGGCAATAGAGAATTTTGCCTGGAATGTTCGTGTTCTACAAGGTCAGGCTGATCTACTGGTACAAGCCAAGAAGGAATGTCAGGAGTATGTACGCCAGGTAAGTTATGTTGGTCGGTAGGAAACGTAATGCGGGAAGTGGTGGTCTAGAGGTAGGATGCGCGATTCGGGATCGAGAGGTCCCATGTTCAACCACTGTCTGGATCACTCGTTAATTTAAAAAAGATTAAAAAATAATCCACATGATCCTTTCCACCAAGGTGTAAATTGGTACCTGTAAGGGCAGTGTCTTATCCTGGGCGCCGCAGATCCATGTTGGCTGTCACACCCACAGGAGAGAAATAGTCTCACCAAGTAGACACAAATGTAGGTTTCCATAGTCCACTCCACTGTCTTTTCTACTTGCTGCCCCTCGGGACCCCTTTGGAAATAAGTGCCTGAGGTAAATAACCACTAAATGCTTACGCAGACCAAATTCAGATACAGTCAAATAGTCCGTTAAAAAACATTAAAGCCACTGGAAATAGGGGTATGTCTTGACAAATTAGCAATAGAATCATGAAATTGGTGTTAAATGCTTTGTATGCATGTATGTGATGTAGTGAAATGGTTTTATTCAGAAATATTTTGTATTCTGGCTTAAATATGAAAGTGAAAGTAAGGTTGGGGCTAACGGACAGTGAGTAAATCTGTACATGTTTGACGAACCAAATTTTTCTTACCATATATGATACATGACCCCCAATTTTTTTTCATGTTCTTGAAGCTGGATGCTATTTCTATTGATTAAAAGATTATGAGAGAACCCATGGACAAAAAGTTGCCTTTTTGCTGGCTGACCTAGGTGACTTTACATTGAGTTAAAGAACAACTCTATTTGGTGGTTTGTGACCTTGAACTTTTAAGGTTTATCCTTGGCCTCAATGTTTATAATAATTACATGCATACAAGAATACCTAATACATTTACATATTTACTGTACTAACTTGATCACCAGTGATAGACCCGATACCGGGAAATACTTTAATGGGTTTATTTTCCTTGACCGAAAACTTTAAATATATTCACATGTATATTATTTGACAGATTTCTGAGGCGGCAATAACACTGGGACTGGCCAAGAATGGAAATACATTATGCAATAACAACCTTACAGATTGAACCATTGATGGTACATAATTATGTATGGTAAGTTATACTCTCACTGTAATACTTTGCTGGCTTAGAATGAGAAGGTTGTAAGTACAAAATTGATATTTCAAGAACGCAAGAAAAACTGTCCTAAAATTACTCTTTACTAATGGTGAAAGAATCTGTTTTAACTTCAGTTTGGTCAACATGACAAGTTCAGGTTTTTATGAAAATAGGCTCATAAGAATTGACTTGTGGTGCTGATTTCAAATATTTATCAGTCTTAAAAGGTCGTAAGTAGTAGTTATAACCTTCTCATTCTAAGCCAGCGATATACCTTCAGATTGGATGTGGTGATGAGCTGCATTGTCTTACTAATTTTGTGCAAAAATAATTGTATTTTAAATGCGTAGCTGGAAATGGTGAACAGTAAAGTCTGTAATCATCTCATATTAGTACAGAATGGTTTTTATGGTTTTTTTAAAAAAAAATTTTGACAATTTTTTAAAAAACTCATTTATAATAATTTGATATTATTTTCATTGCAGAGATTATATTAGAACCATGGACTCCAGGTGTCCTGTTGCCACACTGCTTCAGTTAACAGATGAAGTGCCATGTTTAGTTGTTTTTGTTATCATACAATCGTGTATTTAATTGTTTTTTAAGTGTGTAATATTTAAACACATTTGATTGTATCTTATAAATTTGTTACTAATATGTGATTCGATTTTACTGTTGTTGTTGTTTTTTGTCTGATAAGGCAATAAGTTCACAAGCAGGGTAGTCTGTGTTCTAGTTTTAAAACATGGCTGTCTCATCAAGTTCTACTCCGGGCCCCGATCTCCAGGGGCCTTGTACACCGACAGTGCAAGACTGAAACTCAGACTTAGACTTAAAGTTTAACATTTATAATCACTGCCATTTCTTTGCAATTAGATTTAACCATGATTAGTTTCATCTGATTATTTGTTGTTACCCACTGAGCATATATACCAATTTATATCAAAATCGGTACATTTATAACAGCATGAGAGCCAATAGAACATTTGGCAATTTCAAGTCTAATTCTTGGCGTTAGACTTACAACGTTTATACATCTCGAATATAACAGTGTTTCTTTAGGTTAATTTTCATGGGATGCAGAACTCAAAATCAGCATCACATAACAGAAATATTACTCAGAGCTTGTTAATTTACAGTGAAATTTCAAGAGCTTGAACTTCAGATTTATCTTAAATTCAGACTGTTGATTTGAGTATGCAGACTGTTGATTTGAGTATGCAGACTGTTGATTTGAGTATGCAGACTGTTGATTTGAGTAAGCAGACTGTTGATTATAGTATGCAGACTGTTGATTATAGTATGCAGACTGTTGATTATAGTATGATGACTGTTGATTTGAGTATGCAGACTCTTGATTATAGTATGCAGACTCTTGATTTGAGTATGCAGACTGTTGATTTGAGTATGCAGACGATTTGAGTATGCAGACTGTTGATTTGAGTATGCAGACTGTTGATTTGAGTATGCAGACTGTTGATTTGAGTATGCAGACTCTTGATTTGAGTATGCAGACTGTTGATTTGAGTATGCAGACTCTTGATTTGAGTATGCAGACTGTTGATTTGAGTAAGCAGACTGTTGATTATAGTATGCAGACTCTTGATTTGAGTATGCAGACTGTTGATTATAGTATGCAGACTCTTGATTTGAGTATGCAGACTCTTGATTATAGTATGCAGACTCTTGATTTGAGTATGCAGACTCTTGATTTGAGTATGCAGACTGTTGATTTGAGTATGCAGACTGTTGATTTGAGTATGCAGACTCTTGATTTGAGTAAGCAGACTGTTGATTATAGTATGCAGACTCTTGATTTGAGTGTGCAGACTGTTGATTATAGTATGCAGACTCTTGATTTGAGTATGCAGACTCTTGATTATAGTATGCAGACTCTTGATTTGAGTATGCAGACTCTTGATTTGAGTATGCAGACTCTTGATTTGAGTATGCAGACTCTTGATTTGAGTATGCATACTGTTGATTTGAGTATGCAGATTGTTGATTTGAGTATGCAGACTGTTGATTTGAGTATGCAGACTGTTGATTTGAGTATGATTGCAATTTGTGCTGTGATTTCAACTTGAGATGCTTTGGGAGACTGGGGCCTGGAGAATGAATGTGTAAACCCTACTTCAGGTACATGAGTAGGCTGTTTTACAGCTCGGGGAGCAGGATTTTGTATGTTTATTAATAGGGGGAATCAGTGATTTAGATTATCATTTTAGTGGAGCAGTGTTTTTCATTTTAGGGGATCAACATTTTTCTTTTTAGGGCGAGTGGTCGTTTAGGGGTCTGTTTTTTCATTTAAGGAATTTTCATTTTAGGGGATCAGTATTTTTGCATATTAGGGGCCTGTGCTTGTGTATTTTAAGTGCATAAGCATTTTATACTTTAGTGGGAGCAGTTAGTTTTTATGATGAAAGCAATATTCAGATTTTGTTTTGAGCCCTTAAACACGCAAGAGTGTCTTTTGAGTGGTGAAAATTGTCATATACATTTATTCTAGTTTATATATAAATTGTTGAACATTATTATAAAAACCAAATTTGACAAAAATGTGCAATTTATACTGCCTCATTGTGTATTATAATATGTATATTAGGACAGATACTTTAAATGTAAAGAATTTTAAGTGTTGTTTTGTTATAAATATGACTTTGTGTTTATTGACTTATAATGTATTTAAATGCCAGTTTTCTAAATGTATATCATGTCACTATGTCGACATGTGTTTATTTTATCTAACCAACCATGTTCTTTAAAATCTTGATATTTTTTTTGTTTAGTTTACTTATTTTACTCACCCCATACCTAACCAAGCAATGAAAAACCACCATGGCATCTAGCTTTATTAGGCAATCAGTTATGCCCCCACCAAATATTTGGGCGGGGCATATGGTTCTTTCCTTCTTTGAGCTTTTTAGCAGCAGTGAATAATTGATAACTGCAAAACCACTCTACTATTAATTGTTCCTTCGGTGCAATAAGGTTGTATACCTCTATATACTGTTTAGTGAGATACAAACTTGTTTCACCAAATTCACCAAAGTGACGTATGTAGGGTATACTTGTTTTATATACTCCTTGTTGAATATTCCTTTTTGTAGTTTTATTAAAACGAATCAGCTTCCGTACCTGTTGTTCAATATACTTGTGTTCACTACTTGTTGTTATACATATTTATAAAAATTAAAGTGTTATTCCATGAAGTTGTTAATGTAGCAAGATAGGGTTTTACATGCTAGGACTGCAATAAACTCGACCCCCAAACCTCGTTCTTTCTCACCCTGGCTTAGGACCAGTCATGGTGCCAGCTGGATGTATATACTTTCTTTTTTACTGAAAATTTTAATTTCAAGTTCTCATGAAATATTTTAACAACGGTAAAACAATGCATAGTTAGCTCTTAAAAACTTGAAACAGACAAGCATTTAGGTGTTAAAAGTAAAATGGAGAAAAAATCGTGAAAGTCAGATATCTTGGAAATTTCCTATGTTGAAAAACTTGAAGGACTTCTGTGATAAAACACACCAAACTTCCCAGAATTTTCTTCTTGCACCATATTGTTCTAAATTCTCTATTTGCTATTTAAGTATAGTAGACTGCAACATAAGTAAGGACGATATCAAAGGGAGACCAATCCAGAGTTCCTGAATATAGTAGCCTTCCTGTGGTATTTTCATGAGTCGTTTTGGCTTATTCTTTGAATAGAGGTTTCATTATCATAAATAAACATTTTACTTAATATTTCTAGTACAAGGTGGACATAATGCATGACTTTAGGCTAAGTCTGCAAGTAAAAATGTATAAAAAAAATTAAAAACAGCCATATGTTCGACTCTCAAGCTGAGAATGAGCACTACCAACACAATTTGCACTGTTTTTAACTTTTTGATACATCATATTTTTACTTGCAGACTTAGCATAAAGTCACATTGTATGTCCACCCTGTAATATGTCCATAAAAATATCTTTCTCACACTAATTGAAATTCAGCTTTGCTTCTGTATGTCCCTGTATGTATATATTTTTAATTTATCTCAATTTTAACTTGCATTATAATTATAATGTAGTCAGTCCAAAGATCAGCATTTTATTTATTACCTCAGCTTGCCAATACTATTTAATTTACTGTAAAATCATTAATTTTTGTGGGGGATTAAATTTCGTTAACATTAATTTTAACCCCTGTTTTATACCTGAAATGCAAAATCCATGAATACAAGTCCCAAAGAAATTGTCTTTTTTTACCAAAACCACGAAATTTCTTCCCAACGAAATTATTATGATTTTACAGTAGGTCTCCCACATAATTATACTGGGGGAGACATATTGATTTTGTGCTGGATGTCTGAATATTTGCCTTGACCACTGGTCGGATTTCTATGAAACTTAAAATGAAAGTTTGGTACCAAGTCTAGTTTCGAGCATTATCAGGAATTTTAGGTGGAGTTACGTCCCTTTGTGGGAGATGTACTTTTTTGTGTCAAAAACCCTCCTTATTTATAACCAAACTTAAACCACACTTAAATATAACCAAACCTCAATATAACCAAACTTAAATACAGTAAAACTTCATTATCTTGATAAGTGACCGGGACAGGTAAAATGCTTGAGATAAACCGGGTGCTTGCAATAACTAAAGGTCATGTATTGATATTACAAGCGGATACTATTTTAAAACTTGCTCGAGATAGGCCAGGTGCTGGTGATATTGATGACCCTCATAACAAAGTTTTACTGCATAATCAAACTTAAATGTAATCAAACTTAAACGTAAACAAACTTAAACGTAACCAAACTTAAACATAACCAAACTTAAATATATCCAAAATTAAATATCTAGTTAACACCACTTAGCAAGACATCTACAGGGTGTCATGATAAGTTTCTTCTCAAAACTTAAAATCATACTACATATTTCATCTGAGCTATATATATATGCGGAATATAGTTTTACTTTCTTACCCCTATGACATCATTTAAAATGTCAAAGGGTGGTTGAATGGCAGAACAACTGGAAACAGCCCTCGTTAAATGGTAACTATTTTTTAATTTATTTCCTGATATATAAAAATAATGGTAGAGCCCTTTGGAAATTTTTGTGATGTCAGAAAAATGAACTTTTGAAATTTGAACATTGAGAACTGGCTTTTTTAACACCCTGTATTTGTGTATCTTGAACTAGAATAATTCTATCATGATGATATAGAAGTATTTATTACCTCCCTTTTATCAAAATTATAACAGATTTAAGGGGTTTGGTTATCACAGATTCACATATTAAGAGGCTCGTAGGGAAGATCGGGCAAATGCCTATGTTACCTCTATAAATGAAGTCTTTATTATTATACATATTCTGTGTTCTTAAATCAAGGTTATTTGTATCCCTGATTTAATTCCATAGGGAATAGTTATTTAACACTAGTATGGTACATACTTTTATTTATTTGAAATAAGAGTATGTACCCTACAAGTTCATTTGATCGGTTAAAAAAGTCCAAATCTTGGTACTAAATAATTTCAAATACTGGGGAATAAATCTATTCAGACCATTCAATATGTATTACCATGTAATTTCCCTTTACTAACAAATATGACTGTTATATTCTAGAAAAGTTCTGGTACATGTATCAGTGTATGGTGAAGTTAACTTAACATCAACTTTGTAATCTCACAGAGTTTAGTTTTTCTTTGTTTGAGCCACTGGTTTACGTTGTTCTAGCGCATATGAATTGGTTTGCTTTATAACCAAATGTTGTTACCAAAGGCACTGTGAGATTTGTTGGAAAAAAAGATCTGGATATAAATCTGACATTATATAGCTTTAATGTTTTGTAATTAAAAATATAATTGAAAATTATGTATTAAGCAAATAAATTGTTTGTTTCCTCTAACCTAGCCTTCTGGCACCACAAAAATTTGCTTCAGTCATAAATCCATTCTTTTTTGTATTTTTTAAGGCAAAATACCCTTTCTCTTTTAAAACAGCTACCTTTGAAATATGTGGTGGGGGCATAGAAACTAATATTTTCCTACCTACCTGCCCTATCTTTGTGGGACATGTTATCGGAAACATACCTTTTAGGCCTAATGTAGATTTAAATGTTTCAAATAATTTTTGTTTCTTGTTAAACTACCCTCAGATGTTCATCAAATTGTGTTACCATTACTTGTTAAACGACCCTGATGCTCTTTAATTGTGTCATTTGTTAAACGACCCTGATGTTCATGAATTTGTGTATAATGTGACAGCATTGGACTGAAACTTATGAATATTCAATGCCTATCCTTCATCCTATTATTAGGTTTACATAATCATTATCAACATCAAACTAAATAGCATAACAATAGCTTAAGGTTATATATATAGTCCCATACCTGTTTTCAACCGGAGGGGACTAAATGAGTGCCCTTTGTCCTTCCATCAGTTAGTCTGTCAAGAAATCTTGATCCTGCCATTACTCAAGCAGTCTTCAAGCTAGGTTAATGAAACTTGGTATGTGGATAGGGAACAATAGGGAGATTACGCATGTTTTTTTATTTGGACAAAAATTGTGGTTGCCATGGCAACAGAAACATTAGAAACAAAAATCAGGTAGGGGACTTCTGTATTGCTAGCAATTCCTAATTACTTGTTGGTAAGTGGCCATAGGTTTATATCTTAAGAAGTTAAAACATTATTACGGTTAAGGTAACAGGGTGGTACACCATTATTACGGTTAAGGTAACACAGTGGTACACCATTATTACGGTTAAGGTAACACGGTGGTACACCATTATTACAGTTAAGGTAACAGGGTGGTACACCATTATTACGGTTAAGGTAACACGGTGGTACACCATTATTATGGTTAAGGTAACACAGTGGTACACCATTATTACAGTTAAGGTAACACGGTGGTACACCATTATTACGGTTAAGGTACCACGGTGGTACACCATTATTACGGTTAAGGTAACACGGTGGTACACCATTATTACAGTTAAGGTAACACGGTGGTACACCATTATTACGGTTTAGGTACCACGGTGGTACACCATTACTAAGGTTAAGGTAACACGGTGGTACACCATTATTACGGTTAAGGTACCACGGTGGTACACCATTACTAAGGTTAAGGTAACACGGTGGTACACCATTATTACGGTTAAGGTACCACGGTGGTACACCATTACTAAGGTTAAGGTAACACGGTGGTACACCATTAGTACAGTTTAGGTACCATGGTGGTACACCATTATTACGGTTAAGGTAACACGGTGGTACACCATTACTAAGGTTAAGGTAACACGGTGGTACACCTTTATTACGGTTAAGGTAACACGGTGGTACACCATTACTAAGGTTAAGGTACCACGGTGGTACACCATTATTACGGTTAAGGTAACACGGTGGTACACCATTATTACGGTTAAGGTAACACGGTGGTACACCATTATTACGGTTAAGGTAACACGGTGGTACACCATTATTACGGTTAAGGTAACACGGTGGTACACCATTATTACGGTTAAGGTACCACGGTGGTACACCATTATTACGGTTAAGGTAACACGGTGGTACACCATTATTACAGTTAAGGTAACACGGTGGTACACCATTATTACGGTTTAGGTACCACGGTGGTACACCATTACTAAGGTTAAGGTAACACGGTGGTACACCATTATTACGGTTAAGGTACCACGGTGGTACACCATTACTAAGGTTAAGGTAACACGGTGGTACACCATTAGTACAGTTTAGGTACCATGGTGGTACACCATTATTACGGTTAAGGTAACACGGTGGTACACCATTACTAAGGTTAAGGTAACACGGTGGTACACCTTTATTACGGTTAAGGTAACACGGTGGTACACCATTACTAAGGTTAAGGTACCACGGTGGTACACCATTATTACGGTTAAGGTAACACGGTGGTACACCATTATTACGGTTAAGGTAACACGGTGGTACACCATTATTACGGTTAAGGTAACACGGTGGTACACCATTATTACGGTTAAGGTAACACGGTGGTACACCATTATTACGGTTAAGGTAACACGGTGGTACACCATTATTACGGTTTAGGTACCACAGTGGTACACCATTATTATGGTTAAGATAACACGGTGGTACACCATTATTACGGTTAAGGTAACACGGTGGTACACCATTATTACGGTTTAGGTACCATGGTGGTACACCATTATTACGTTTAAGGTACCATGGTGGTACCTTAACCTAAACATGTGAAGAATAAAGAGTTGCAGTTCAATGATGTCCCATAATACACATTTTTATTGTTTTGTTTGGCTATAAATATTGTTAATTATTATATTGTTAATAATAGTGTTACATAGATGTATATTATAAGCTCTTTGAATCAGATATATTTAAACTGTATTGTTAACCTTTGACATGTGTATCAGTATATTGTTGTTACAGCAAGACCCAAGCATTTCATTTCCACTAAATCTAAACCAATGACATTTTGTGTGTATAATTGTTGTTATCCAGTGTACATTATTGTCAGCTTGGTAACTTTGTCTGTCTATATCGCTGGCTTAGAAAGAGAAGATCATAAGTACAAAATCAATATTTTGAGAGAAAAAAAACGAGTAAAAACTGTCTGAAAACTACTCTTTACTTATGGAAAACCAACGTTTGGACTTCAGTTTGGTGAACACGACAAGTTCCAATTTTCATGAAAATAGGCTTATATGAAGCGCCCTGTGATGCATATTTCAAATATGTATTAGTCTTATAAGGTCATAAGTAGTAGTTCATATGCCCTTCTCATTCTAAGCCAGCGATATAGCGGTTGTTATATTGTATAATATGTGTGTATTTGAAATATTGTGCAATGTTTTAGTAAAAAAGTGATATTTACTTTCATGTATTCAATTATGGCAATTGGTAATAAGATTTTAAATTTGTCAATTCCCATTGACTTAAACATAATAAAATGGTGGCCTTGCCTTAGTTGTCTGGCTGATAAATGGTTGAAATTTCATGACACACTACACACTACACGCTCCTTTTAGAAAGTGTTTCATTCATTATTCAGTGCACTTTTTCCTCATATGGAACTTACTTTGACAAGGGGTTTATTGTAATAGATAATATAGAACAATGCTACGGAATACATCTGTCATACCTACTTGACTGTTTTGTTATCTAGTGACACCTTCATACAAAATTCATGACCAGGCAATATGATTGATGTGTCACTCACTAGCCATATCCTAGATTTTAACAGACTGAGTATGATTTGTTAGTTAAATGGTCTTATTTCTATGAACATAATTAAATATTCACCACACCTTAGGACTAATTGGTTACATTGTGTATAATACTATATTATTCCTCCTTTTTCACCATATAACTTGTGAAATAGGTATTTTAAATGATGATAAGTTCTATGACAAAAAGCTGCTGACATTTTAATTGATATTTACGATCATTGGGATTGGGAGCATTGGGATGGGCGGTATTTGCTTACATACTTTCTGATGTAAATCACATTTTGTAAAATAAATAACACTGACATCATAGTTATTGACTTGTGGAATATTTTATTATTGAATAAATACATACTTATTTCACAAAATGAATGGTTAAAATAATCATTCGGAACAACTTGACAAACCAGTACTGTAAATACTCAACCATAAGTCGGGCAAAAACAGTACCAAAAAAAATTAAAAAGTCACTCCATGACTTATGGAAGAGTTTACTACACTACTCCCGATTTTGTCAGAAAATCATAACATTACTCCTGACTTTATCTGAAACTGACCGCATCGCCCTGACTTTATCTGAAAATGACCACATTCCCATCAACTTTGTCTGAAAATTACTACACTCCTACATATTCTGTCTGAAAATCACCACATTCCTCCAAACTTTACCTGAAAATCACCACATTTCCTTCGACACTTAACACTGAGCACATGATTTCAGCTTTCACAAAAACGGAAAACTATACATGCAACCTATGAAAGGGTTTAGACAAAAACCTTGATTTTTTATTCAAAAGTCCCCCTACAACTTATGGCTGCATGCGACTTATGGCTGCGTATTTACGGTAGTACCTTAAGTCTTATTTTATAGTTATAAACATGTTCTGTGACTTTTTCATAGTTTAGGACTTGTGGGTTTCCAAAGGATATCAAAGAAAATATACCCACTGTTTGAAGGTTATTGATAATGAAAACTCTCTGAGCCATTATCATGTTATCAAACAATGAAACTGATTGGGAAAATGGTCCATTCTTCTATACTGTGTGGGTGTGAACATGTTTTGTGTCCCACATATCACATAGAGTAGCGTATTACTTAATATGCCGCTCAGCCCTTAACATGTTAAGATTTATGAAACCATGTTTATAGAGTGTATACAATAACAGAGGAGATGTATTGACTTCTGATCTACCTACCCTACCTATCCTTTTCATCACCAGTAGGACATAAGGCGGTAGGACATAAGGCCGCAACAAGTTTCCTCCATTTCCCTTTGTCCTTCGCTGCGAACTGTGTTCGGCCCCAGGGTGTAATTTTATCTCCTAGCTCTGATGTTGCTGTTCTTCGCCAGGTTTTCATGGTCTTGCAGGTTTCGTTATTCCAGGTGGTGTCCAAAGTAGTGCTGTTTTTACAATTGCATGAATGTGGCATTTTTAGTATTGATCAGTATGACATGCATACAGTATTTTAAAACCTGAGTCTAAACTTTTACAATTCACATGCATTTTTGAATTAGTGCATGGTATTTACTGATTGGCCAAAACAAACCCTGTTATCTGTTTTGAAATATGTTACATATTAACTTGTATTGTTGTCTGTTGAAGATCGTTGTTGTTTTTGTTATTTTTTAAAAAACTATATACCCTAAAAATCATATTTTATGTACAAAAAATGTTTCATGATTGTATGTGAATGATTTTCACTTGTCATATATACAATGTTTAGTCTCCCTATTTTGTTCAGCATAATTCATTTTCTACATATTATAAACTTTGCAGTTCTTGACAGTAAAACACCAAATGTAAGAGTTATGGTTTCTTGACAGTAGTACATCAAATGTAAGATTTACGGTTCTTAACAATAATAACCAGTTATTAAAATCGAAATTCATCTAGAAATTTATTTACTCAAAGTTCTTATTTTGTTGCAGTTCTTTTCCTGCATTAAATTACTGGTTTTGCAAATGTACAAAAAGGGACAGAAATAATGTGTTAAGAAAGTAATGTATATTCTGTTATCATCATCACATAATTGATGACATTAGGCCAGTTATCAATCAATACCCTTTAAATCAATTTTAACAGTAAATTGTAAGAACATGGTCCAATGGATTAACTTAAAAATCCCCGACAAACAACCAGGTGGAGCGATCTCTTCTCTGGCGTAATGTCAATTTTGTGTAACACTGAGCCCACGTTTTGTAGCCTCACAAAAACATGTTCAGATACCACCTGTCCCTGGATTCTCTGCAGATGTTGTATCAGGAAAAAACATTCTTTATCCCTTCTTTCCATTGTGGGGAGTGTATATTTCTACCTGTTATTTTAATTGAGCAATGTTTGTCAAACACAGTAGCCAAAATCACAAAATGATATTAAATGTTACAGATTTATATTACAGTATTGATGTCTCTCTTGTAATCATATTGGGGAAGACTTATTTGTTTTGTGATGGTTGTCTGTCACAAAATTTATTCGCACTTGTTTTCCTTAACAACCGGTCTGGTTTCAGTGAAACATAACATGTACAGTTAATATCAAAACTAGTTGTGCACATTGTCAGGAAGTTTTGATCAGATGAATATTTGCCACAGTTTTGGCCCCTTGTGGGAGACAAACGTTTTTGTGTCAAAACCCCTTCTATGTAAAAAGGTATGGGGCAATCAGACAGGGAAGGCAGCACTCAATCTAACCAGCCGACAGTTTATAGGCCTATATCTATCAACAGGTACAGGGTAATTGTTAATTAACGCATTTTGGTAATATTATTTATGCTCTAGTATTTCTTTGTATATTTGTATGTGAGTAATAGATATGACATAATTAACCTACATACTTAGATTATTGCACAACTTCATCTTTTCTTAAAGACAGAATTGTAATGTTCCTAAAAAATGATAATATTGCAGTATTGATGCAGGCATATCAACATTTTAACATGTTTTTCATAATATCAATTTTTATCTTGTCTTCAAGTGCATCAAACTCATTCGAAATGTTTCATTATGTTATATGAATATGTGCATAATATACCTGTGTGTCTTCAGTATGCTGTTTCTTTAAACTGTAAAATAGGTTTATACCTAGCAAGCAATCTATATGCTTTGGTCTATTGGTTAATTTCTAGTCATGTATACCACACCGTGAAGATAAAAGTTTTATAATTGTCAATTCATGTTTATATTGTTGTATCCAGTGTTTACATCCATGTACCCGATGTGTTTCCGATTTCTTGGCATTGTGTCCATGCCACATTCTGGCCAATGAGCTTTAAGACAGGTCAATGATAGCACAAAGACTGTCAATTATCAGGCGAAAATTGCCAGACAGCCCAGTCATTGAATGATCACTTACCAATCTCTCTGTCGCTGAGCCAAGCTTTGATTCTGTCTGATAATATCCTGATCCTCCAACATTCGTCCAAATCAGCCAAAATGTATGTCAACCGATTTTAGATGTGTGACCCAAGTATTAAACTCCAATAGAGTAC
Organism: Spisula subtruncata; assembly: GCA_963678985.1. NCBI lineage: Eukaryota > Metazoa > Mollusca > Bivalvia > Venerida > Mactridae > Spisula > Spisula subtruncata. The sequence goes on along the minus strand of OY787674.1, from coordinate 29,377,384 downwards.
AATAAAAAAACTATAGAAGGTAAATGAGCTCTAGGTTAGCAAGTTTGGGCAATAATTATATGTTTATTGTATGTAAACATCCATAGTTACATGTTTATTATATGTAAACATCCATAGTTACATGTTTATTATATGTAAACATCAGTAATTACATGTTTATTCCATGTAAACATCAATAGTTATATGTTTATTATACGTAAACATCAATGATTATATGTTTATTTGATGTTAACATCAGTATGTACTCTCAAATGATTGTAACCAAATATATGTGTAACCACATGAATATATGTGTACTCTAAAATACTCATTGGCACATTTGTTTGTTATATGTGTACATTTGAATGTAGTGTGCATTTGTGTGTGTTTGTGTGCACACTTAAATATGTTTGCAAGCACTAAAATATATGTTTGCAAGCACTAAAATATATGTTTGCAAGCACTAAAATATATGTTTGCAAGCACTAAAATATATGTTTGCAAGCACTAAAATACATGTTTGCAAGCACTAAAATATATGTTTGCAAGCACTAAAATATATGTGTACACTTGAATTCAGGTGTGTAGATACTTGTTTGTATATTTCAATTGGTGTGCATTCACTTCAATATGATGGATGTGTGCCCAAAATTTAAAACATTTGAATTGTAAGTTATGTGTCACAATTGGAAACTTGAGTGAAGGGTTAATATGTGTGTGTGTATTTTTAAAACACCTGTTTGTAGACTGATGCATACTGTGTGAATATTGTATTTGTTTGTACTGAAATATGTGTGCAGTGTTTACGTGTGCATTGTATATGTGTGCATAAATATATGTGAACATTGTATATGTGTGCTCTAATTATACTTTATATGTGTGTGTGTGTGTGTGCACTAATATATGTTAACACTGTATTTATAGAATAATACATGGCTGAGCAGTGCCTTTGAGTGATAATCGCCCCGGTAGGCTGATAATTGCCCGAGGGCTTTAGCCCGAGGGCAATTATCACAGACCTACCGGGGCGATTATCACTCAAAGGCACTGCTAAGCCATCTATTGTTCTGTATAATATTTATGTTACAGCTTTTCATTAAAACAACACATTAAAAAAACTTAACATGTTCAGTAATTGGTAGATCTTTTGCCAATGTAGAGAGTTATTGTTGTCAAACTTGGATCTAAGCGCGCAATGCACATCTACAAGAGCTGTACATAGATCTAACACTAAAATGCACGTAACTTTTTTATTATTGAACGGAAACCTATCATGTGGGTATTCATTTTCTTAATTAGATAATTTGCTTCACGCTGGTGTTCAGTTTAATGCAAAATTCTGAAAAAAGTGTTTTTCGCATTTTCGGAGGAATATCAAAATATTGATCTCGTCTAGGAAACTCGCTGATTTGATAATAAATTAAAGGTCTAGTAAATAGGTCATGTATATTTCATCGAAGGTTGACACAAAATATATTTTAAATGTGTTATTCTGCTTCTCCAAAGCCATTAATCGTGTTTGCAAGTGATTCTGGTAGAAATAGGCCTACGCTCAGCGGCCGACGCTAAAATGACGTAACGTTGCGCGTGAACGTTTTCCAAGGGCGATTATTTTTGATAATCGCCCCGGGGGCGCGTGGCGGCGGGGCAAAAAGCTGATAATACTTTTGAAAGGCCGATAATGCTATTTTTCGAAGGCAAATTTGTTACTATTTATAGTAACATAAGTATTATAAGTGTGTACTTATATATGTGAACACTGTATGTGCACTAATATATGTTAACACTATATGTGTGCACTTATATATGTGAAAATTGTGTATATATGCACTAATATATGTTAACACTATATGTGTGCACTTATATCTGTGAAAATTGTGTATATATGCACTAATATATGTTAACACTATATGTATACTTATGTATGTGGACACTGTTTATGAGTGTGCCCTAACATATGTGAACATCTTATATGTGTATATGTGTGTGCAAGTTTACTGCATGCATGTGCACTGTTTTTGCTGTTCATTCACCATTTTGGAGTATTTTGTGTATATTGACTTACAGTAAATTTGTCTGTGCAGTATTGTTAATGATAAGTAGTTCATCTGTTTAGTGGATATACACCCTTCATGTTTGTTGAATATTTTAAATGTATTTTACATATGAATAAACATGTATGTGTGAACTGTTACGTGAGCAAATGATTAAACTATTAGTATTCCCATAGTGTATTACTGGTCCTATTTTAATTAGTATATCAATGTTATCTATACTTTATTGTAAAATATTTTCATTTTTTGTTATTTTTTTATCAGATATTAAGCATACATATAACTCTGAGATCTTAATTTCAAGTCATAATTTTTGTCATCTTTATTTCTTAGTATTGATAAAACTTTTTTGTGATAAATTAAATGGATGTTTTTTTTATGTTTTTCTGTGTTATATACGTATTTGATTATGTATTACTAGTGAAACTGTAGAAAATTGCATGCATGCTATATTATATATATAACAAAATGTTTACTGGATCGATGTAGATCATTATTTGTATTGTTACATACTGAATAAACATGTCTTCATGATACTGTCTTTTGTTTTATGTGCCGCAACACTTGTGAATTACCATTTGAGTGGTGGCATAAACCATTCCGATTCTCATGAAAATAGGCTAATAAGGAGTGCCTTATGACAAATATGTATAGTGCACCCAGGATAACGTGAAAAGCAGGACAATTTGGAATAATCCATATATTAAGTGGATATATTTTAGTATAGAAATTACCTTATGTCTTTACTCAAGAAACCAATTTTTCAACAGTAGGCAACTCTGGTCAATGTTTGGAAATATCACATTTTCCTGGGCACACTATATATCAGTCTTATCAGGTCGTACCTTCTCATTCTAAGCCAGCGATATGTCCATGATGCAAATCTTGTTGAAGAAGCAGAAGAAGATGTAGAAGAAGTAGAAGAAGAAGAAGAAGAAGGCTTACTATATTATGTGATATAGCTATAACACAGACACCCATGTCCCATTGAGAGAGGGGTGAATTGTCTGACCTACCTACCTACCTAGTCCTTGTTGTGCCCAGAGGCACATAGGGCAAGGACTAGAGCTTTCCACTCTTCTCTATCTTTCGCTTTCTTTTCTATTTCTCCCCAGGTTATGACAGTTTCTCTCATTTCTGTTTCTATTGTTCTTCTCCATGTAATTATTGGTCGTCCTCGTCTCCTTTTGCCTTCCAGTATCCACCTGAGAGCTGTTCTTGTAATGTTCTCTTGGGGTTGTCATAGAACGTGCCCGATCCAGCGCCATCGTTTTCTTCTCAGTATCGTCCTCAAATCAGTTGATTTTGTTTGTTTATGCAGTTATTTATTTGATATTTTTGTAGGAAAGAAGATTCTTGACATCTTTCGGAGACAGCCGTTGTAAAAACTGGAGAGTCTGTTGATGTCTTTCTCAGTCATCCTCCAGCATTCTGCTCCGTACAGTAGAACTGACATTACACAGCTGTTGTAAAGTTTCAGTTTAGTGTTCTTGCTGATGTTTTTTGTCTTCGAAATATTGTTTAGTTTGATGAATGTGTTTCTTGCTTTTCCTAGTCTGCTTTTAATATCTTTCTCGGCACCCCTAATTGGAATTGTCTGACCAGGAAACCCTTAAGAAAGCTGACAAAATCTTTTGGAGCCCTACAAGCAGTTAGGACTGGTGTTTTTGACATTCAGCAGAACCTTGAGAAAAAGGTTACATATGAAAGCCATAAACATAAACCAAAATGTGTTGGCTTTATTGTAAAGTCTCTATACAACGTGTCATGTTATACCATTCATGCTGATGCCATTCACTACATGCATATACAGTGCCCACCTTTAATAAGTATACACTTTTTGACAGATGCAGAATTATAATTGGTTCAATTATCAATATCTGTTTATCAGATGGGCAAAACTATAGTCTTTTCTGAAACTACAGTTACTAAATCAGTAGATAATGACATTGAAATCAAAATTAAAATCACCATGGGGTCAAAAGGGGCTGAATTTTCTGTCTTACCTCAAAAGTCAGGAAAAGGAAATTATTTTTTTTTTACATGTACTAGGGTAGCAATCAATGTATTGTCTTAACACTTAATAAACAAAACTATTCTTGGTCTTCAAAAACATTGTTGCCCATCTGTTCTGCAAATAGTGTTATACAGGCAAGTAAATGGAGAAATAATATCTGTATACTTAATTTTGGTGGGCACTGTAATTGTCATCTGAAGTAGTGAAGTTATTCCAAGACCAATGCAGCCAATGAAAAATTAGTGGCCTCAGTAACGCCCTAGGACACTGACTAAGCTTCAAAAGTAAAAAAAGGCAAAAACATAGTATTAGCTGTCTGAAGTCCTTAAAAAGCTTGAGAACACCAGTAAGAGTAAATCCTTGCAACCGCACAAATAATATACCTTGACCTAGTGACCTCAAAATAGATAGGGGCCATCTACTGTTACAGACAAACATCAATGTCAAGTTTGACTATCTTAGGACAAAGCGGTCTTAGGGTATTGAATGGAAACCATTTGGTCTCAAAAAACGGTAATGGTCAATGACCTTGACCTGCTGACCTCAAAATCAATAGGTGTCATATACTGATGCTTACCAACCACCATACAATGTTTTAAGATCCTAGGGCAAAGCGTTCTTAAGTTATTGAACGGAAACCATTTGGTATACCGACCGACATGCATACTAATAGACATGAGCAAAGCAATATATCCCTAATCAAAGATGGGGTTGCATAACTAGGAATAAACTAACTAGTCGGTTGAAAACCGGTAGGGGGACAAAATGACAATTCAACCGGTAGGGAAATAAAATAACAATAATTAAAATAAAATGGACGATAGATAAACTCACGTATGTATCAGCAGCTAACTGAGGAACAATCAAGCTTGTATCTCTGTGAGGAGGCATCTTTTCGAGGATTCTTGACTAGCTTGTAACCCAGGGGTATTCTCGCGAATATCGATGCTTTACACCGGGCACGTTAAAGAACCAAGGAATCTAATCGAAACGAGCTAGGGTATCGCACCCGGATTCCTTGTATCTCACCTTTGTCTCTAACATTTGCGATAATGTCCCAGAGTTGACCCTGCAAATTAAATGGAAGAACGAAAGAAAGCTATAAATCAATTCCTCTGACGAGTACTAGCAAAATGTGACACCTCATCATGTCCATTAATCACACAAATCGAACCATGTGTTTGTTTGGCACTTTACCCGAGCAAAGTAATTCATTTGGTGTTCAATCTAGCCACACGCTTTTAAACCATGTTTGACTAAGTACGAATAAGTTCATACATGTACGTGTAAGGAAACCCTATTTTCATAAAAAATATACGAGGAAATCGGACAGGGAAGACAGAACTAGACTTTTGTGGGCACTGCTCATGGTAGTTGTGTCGTGGTGTTTCTGATTTCTGTGCTCGGCTGGTTGGGTTGAGTGCTACCTTCCCTGTCGGATTTTCTCATTCCTTTTGTTAACCAACCGAGCACAGAAACCGGTAACAACACAACTACACGGTGCTGTATATAGTACAGACCCGTCCTAGTTCCCCAAATCCCCGTTGCAGGATGACATAGTTTCACTAATAAATGCTTTTAAGGTGACCCAAGCGACCAAATAAGGCATAACTGCGACTTGACCTAGTTACCAAGCACAAATCACAATGACCTAATTTAATACGGTTTCTTTTTAACCACGATTTACGCACGAGTAGACAAATGTTTAATAATGTGTATACATGTATCTACAGAATCCTCCCTCATAAACTTTGTGCTTGGTGCAATATTTATTAAGACTGCAATTCGATCTTTTCAAACGTCTCGTACAATAAAGAATTCTACTTGATGGTTCATAAACGCCATAGATATAATAAAAAAAAGAAAATAATATTATAAAGACATCGGACAAAGAATGTAGCACTCAACTCAACTCAACCTGCCGAACACAGACAACAGTAATACCATAACACAACTGCACGGGGCAATGCCCACACATAACTAAACGAAATAATTAAAAGCCCAAGTCCCTATTGTAGAAGAGCAAAAGGACCTAGTTTCTCAATGAAATAAATCAAAGTACTGAAAGTACTGACAGGCTGGCGAACTGCTAAGGAACAATAGCTTTTCAAGTAATATAACATCAAGTGGTTTTCTAAGTCGAAAGAGAGGTAAGTGCTGGACTTAACAAAAAAATAAAAAAATAAAAATTTAAAAATATAAAAAATTTGGAGCCACCGTGATTCGATCGCTGGACCTTAGCATCAGAAAATTACTAAGCGAGTTGCTCAACCACTCGACCACGATCTTGTTGGGGAATGTTGACCTAAATAATTTAACGTAATAAAATCATTGATGCGCCGCGCTATATCGCGTTCGTAACGCGTAGTAATAATTATCAACGCCTTTAAACACCTTTTCTTTTAATTTCATACAATTTCCTTCCATTTCAAGAAGAAACTAATATATTAGAACAATCGAACAGAATAAATGAAACAAGGAAAGTTGAATGTTCTTATCTTGCAAAACTGATTAATGAGGAGGAACTATTTGCATTGAGTGTATAGATTCTGTGTTGTCAGTTTCGGGAGTAAATTCATCTTAGTGGATTTCATTTTTTAGGATTGTAATAGTCTGGCGCGAAATCGCCAGCCTAAAAACGGTGATCCCAAGTTACCGAAAGAAACACAGCTAAGACCCGAACTGGGCTCCAAGTTGCATCTAATCTCACAATGCACAAAGAACTACTCCGAACAAACTTCAATTTGATCTTTAACCTCCAGCTGTGACACTGATCTTTGAGAAAGGAACCAGAGCTGGTTATGATACACCATATAATAGAGGTTAACATTCATGCCAATTCTTAGCAAGATTGGTCAATGCCTGACAAGTTGTGGTCTGGAAAAGCACGGATTTGACCTCCAACTGTGATAATGACATTTTGATATAGGAACCTAAGGATTGGCCATGACACTCCAGCTCATGGAGATGAACATTGATGCCAAATATAAGAAAGGTTGGTCAACGCATGACAAGGTTCTTATGATTTCGCTCGATTACTTTGAGACACACACTCTCGATTATATAATGCCGAGCAAAGCCTTTATTTGCCAGTCAGCTTTTTGCTGAATATGACAGGCATATGTGTGCCTCCACCCGGATATACATTTGTATATATATGAGCCGTTCTCCAGGAAAACCGGGCTTAATAACAATGTATTGTTATTATGCAATAAGATTTAGAAAAATGCCTAAAATGAGAGAAAACTCGAGTCTTTTGATTTCAAAGTTAAGTAATTGGATAGTATAGTACTATCCATTAGCTTCAAGTTTTTTTCTCAAATTGTGTTAAAATAACTTCTATCGTTGCTATGTAGATCGTTTTCTAAAATGTACTCATTCCTCGAAAAACAAGGGTTAAGTGGCTAAAACACTTGCTATTTTCCCCTGTAAGCAAACACTCACAATTTGGACAAGTTTTATAAAAAAAAGAATATGATACTAAAATGTGCCACAATTTTAAAAGTTTACGTCAGAAATTTATCAGATACTGGATCTTTGAAAAGCCAGTTGACGTTACGTCAAAAACGTAGAGAATGACGTTCGCGACGTCACTCAAAAAGTAGGCGGTAGTGGTTGGTTTAAAAAGTCTTTAAAAACACTTTGTAAGTGTATGGAATAATTTGTACAATTTTTCAGAAACTGTTCATAAGAGTCTCGTCTTTCTTACCGTATATTATCAACATTTTCACAATTTTGTCACTAAGCCCGGTTATCCTGGAGAACGGCTCATATATATATTCTTATTCTCATTATTGTGACCCGAAGATGTTAAGTACAATAAAACATATAGTTCTTTCATTATTGATCTACTGTAGAAGGAAATGACAATAGGTAGATATATTCATAAACCAAGTCACATTCTTCTATTCTTCTAATTAAAAGTCTTCATAAATCAATTGACAGGGTATTGTTTATTGTTAACGAATCAGCTAGCAAACGCTCCTCCGAGACTTGTATTGTGATTAATGACTACTTTTTCTAGTTCGGTATTCATAATTGGCTTTGTGGGAGGCTGGCACACGTTAGAAAAGCACACAAAGCTGATGTAGGCATAGTCAACGACTTCAATACTGTTCACGTCATTCATGTACAGTAGTGCCTTAATTGAAAATAAGTAAATTCTTTTATCTTAAATGAGATAAATTAGTAACAAAAACGTAACCCAAATAAAATTGACTATACCCGTTAGTGTTCATTTATTTCATATGAATTTTAAATGAGGACAGCAACGGAACACTCTAAATGTCAATTATATCACAATAGTCATAAACGCTTGGTCAAAGTCACCTGTTCAAAGTTAATATAACCTTGTGTCAATTTATTAGATTGTATTGTCTTTTTTTTGTTTGGTTTAATTATTAAATCTCTTTTTAGTGCCAACTCTCTTTGTATTGACATTTACGTAATGCTTAAGAGAATTGTCAATTATTAAATACAGAGTAGAACGGTCACGATGTTTTACAATATATCAAGAATATAAATTATTAATGCCTTTCATAAATAGCACAGTGATATTTTGACTGATTTGCGTGGAACTGGGCTTTTGACTTTATTGTTTAAAATGTTACCCATATTTTGTCAGAAATGCTATTATGGGGAGTGGTGGCCTAAAGGTACTTGAGGCGTGCGGTTTAAAATCGAGGGGTGTTTGCAGAAAGCAAGTACCAATCCATAATGTTACTCGCTTTTCTCAGGTGTAGATCAGAAATTTATAAAACAGTCTCACTCATGTGCATAATTATTACACATGTACCCATGAAATGACAAATATGTAACAATTCATGTGTGCCAATATAAATGACATTAAAAGCACACATACGTATAATTAAAGAATAAGCACATTCGGATCAATGTCGTGATCAGGTCCCCGTGACAGTTTGTAGCTACATTGATAAACACTGTGAATAAAGTAATTTCACAATTTCATATGTTGGTGCCAGAAATCACGTTATTTAGCTCCTTCGAAAATGACACAAAGACTGTTTGACGAGCACAAGTTTGTTTGTGACATTTTGCACTTAACCTAGATTGAGAAGTTCGTAACTACTTACGACCTTATAAGATTCGCACATATTTGCACTTTGCCTAACAAGGCGCTTCTTATGAGCCTATCTTCATGACAATGGAAACTTGTCATGTTGACCAAACTTGAGTCCAGAAAGTATTTTTTCATAAGTAAAGAGTTGTTTTCGGACAATTATTTTTTTCTCTCAAAATATTGATTTTGTACTTACGGCCATCTCATTCTAAGCCAGGGAATTGTAATTATTTTAGTCACAGTACTAGTACTCATTCTTGGCTATCGATGATATCTCCTCGAAATTGGCAACTAATTAAATACGTTTACAAACGTAACAGTTTTTAACTTTTGTGTTGACACATTTTTTGCTTGCGTTCTTAACCAAATACGTACTCGTATTTGTAGTTCGTAGCATACCACGTTGGATATTGGCTTTGTTTGTGCATTAAAAGTGATTACTCACAAGATCGAACAACGGAAATGCATTTGACTGGATTATTATTTGTAAACATGGTCAATATAGTCGTCGGTCGACTATAATGGGTCATATATTGACATTACAAACAATCATGCTAGGGCTATTCAAGGGCAACTATGAAAATAATGACAACGTTTTGAAATGTTCAAATAATGCTACAATAACAAATGATAAATGGTTACTGAATGAATGAACAATGTACTCTAGGGATTGACGGGAAATATTACGTAGGGTCACATGACCTGATCGTCAGAGCTTCGATTGATTCATTCTTTTCGAAAATGAAACATACTTATTTGACTCCGTATAGGTTGGGGCTTTTGAAAGTGGGAAATGGAAAAATTAAAAAATTGAAAAATTGAAAAATGCAAACGTAATAGATTTACTCGTATAATATTCAAAGTGCATTTGAAATAATCTCAATATGCCAGAGAAGAATATTTACTGTTGGTGTTTCGGTCTCTTTGTGATGCTATATCTGAGTGAAACGCGTGCAATGAAAACAGCAAGACTTCGTTTTCACGTCACTGACCGAAACAGATGTTTATCAAGCGCTTCTGTGATTCATAGAGTCCTGCGTGTTTCAATAGGTGCTTGTGTGGAAGAATGTTTCGCAAGTCACGGAAAATGTATGGCCGTGAACTATCGTAAAAAACTCAACTTGTGTGAATTACTTGACGCAGACAGTGGAGAAATGATAGAAAATAACCCTAAAAGCGGTGCTTGTGAATTTGTTGCAATGACGGATATCTACATGAATACCGTAAGTTTCTTTATGACAAAGATTTAAAGGCATCTTTAAAATGCAATCTTATCGAGATAAATAGTCTGAGAATGCCGAACATCGTTCGGACTGCATGAGTTGTTCGGTTTTAACTATAATTCTCCGGTATGACTTTAAATGACATATTTCGGGTTTTCGTAAAGTTTGCAGATATCATGTCCAAATATTCATTACTAAAAGTGTAACCTCTTATAAAATCAGAACTAACCTATTTCTGTAAAAGGGAATGGACCTTTAAACATATGTAAAAAAATAATACACCGGGTACATGCCTCAAAATCAAACTACACACAAAGACAACCTACTCAATGAGACAACCATGAGCGAGTACTAGTTGAGCGGTTCCAGAGGGAAGAGAATCCGGACCTCTTGAATTTTGGCAAAATATGGAATTATTATTTTTTGTTATTTTAAAATTATATTTTACCTAAGATCTACATTTGGACAAATAATCGTTGTGTTTAAGCCCCGGCATCTATAGATACAGAGGCATATGCACAGTGATTCAACTTCGTTAAAAGCTGTCAAGTTGATGGACATATCGCTGGCTTAGAACCAGAAGGTCGTAATTACCAAATCTATTTATTGAGAAAACAAGAGAAAACTGTCTGTAATTTACTCTTTACCTATGGGAAAACACGTTTTTAAAACTTCATTTTGGTCAACATGGCAAATAGGCTTATAAGAAGCGCCTTGTGAAGCAGAATTCAAATATGTATGCGTCTTATAAGGTCGGAAGTAGGAGTTACGACCTTCTGGTTCTAAGCCATCGATATCTAGTTTTTTTATGGACAATGTTACCACCGGGGAATAAAATAGTAAGCGTTTACTGAACACAAGACTTGTTTATTTTTATTTTAACACATACCGTCCGTGTGTAAGAAATATATTCGCGTCATCTTTGACGTTTAAAATGTGGTGTTCCGTATTTTTGGCTAATTATACGCATTATTTCCAGCTTTCAGAAAGGTGCCTTTGTAACACAGCTTCAGGCGAAAGCTGCAATCTCCAGACACTCACATGCTCAATAACAGGTACTGTAACACACCTGTATGCCGATCGTTTGACTACTCGGGTCTTTCCGTGATGAATCCGGAAGCTCTTAGAATTGTCCGAGGTGCGCCGATTGACTTGCATACTTGTATTTATTTGAAAGGCTTGCGCTGCAGTTTCTTGTAAATGAGATGGGGTAAAACGTCATAGTTGTTGATGTTTTTAAAAATATATGTACACAACTTGTAAAAACGACAAGTACAGAGATAGCGATAGGTCGGCTCGCCGAACTTGTGTATGGGTTATCTGCCCTTGAACTTAGTGTTGGTCATATTCAAGAGCTGATAACTCACAAACAGGGACGACGAACAAGGCTACCCTTTTTCACTTCTGATATGAAACACTTTAAATTTGTAAAGTTTGGACAAATTATTAGGGAAACAATCTTTCTAGAGATATGTTTAATTCCTATGACCTGTATGAACACACGGCGTAATGCTGTACATGTTTTTAGTACAAGAGTAGTATGCTAAATTTCTTCTTCATCTGATTCGTCGAAATTGAGCAAAAATCACTTCTGAGCTAAGGCGACCAATTATTCCATAGCAATAAAACTTGTGCATTTTGGACATGTGTTTGTCAATATTGTAATTTGTATCATACGAAAAAATGTGAAGCGTCTTTTGAAGGACAATGTATGCTCATATTGCTTTCAGAGTGTCCAGTGTTTAGTCTCAATAATGGAGTAATTAAGGGGAACATGTACGATGTCGGATCCGTGCTAAAATACAATTGTAATCCCAATTATGCGGAAGTCAATAACATTACTTCATCGACTTGTTTGAAGAGTGGACAGTGGTCATATCAACCAGAATGTATTGTTGGTAAATATATATGACTGTTTGCTTTTCTCAATTTTTGTTTACATTTTGATATTTTTCCCATGTTTTTTTTATGACATGTAGGTATTGGCACAGGATTAAACTTTGTGTCCTTATTAATTGTTTAATCTGATCTGCAACACGAACGCGAAATTTGGTCTTGACACAAGCCATTGCTCAGATTGAAATTTGTCATTTCTGGACCATATTTTGCCAATATTGGCCGTTCTGGGAGTATGTGTTTTTCAACAAGACATTAATTACTTTAAAAAATGCTGGTGTTTTGGTAGTAAAAAAATCTCGACTTGTGATGGAGATAAAGATCAGAAGTTAAAACATCTATTAGCAGAATGCCCCAAATCAAGTGTTTGGATGCTTATACGATTTATATTATGTGATACTTTCAGATTGCGGACCCCCTTCTGATGTAACGAATGCCAATGTGTTACCAGGTTCTACTCTGCTAGACAATATTCGCACATATCAATGTATTTCTGGATTTCAATCAGACCCAAATGGTGGTACTATGGACATTGCGTGTACAGTTACCGGTGAATGGTCAGCTATTCGCTTTACTTGTCTTATTGGTATGTCTATATCTTAACAAGATCGGTGAAGTTTGCAGATAGCTGAGTTCTTCAAAAATTCAAGAATTAAAAAAATGAACATATGACAGAGGTGAATTCGCGAGTTAACTCGCTAATGATTTACAAAACTTGAAACAACTAACTGCAAACTTCATAAACATATCTTTACACTGTCATTGTCATTCGCGTTCACCCTGGGTATTTTTCAGTTCATGAACTTGACTAATTACTAATCACTGATGTAGGCCTATGCGTGAGGATTATTGGTTGTGTGCTTGAAATATTCTAAGTACGAGAATAATACTACATTTTTTAAATATATTTGTATTTTTATCCTATTGACTTTTGTCACGTCAAATTGCGACAAAGATATACAAAAAAATTATATATTTTCACCCGAATGGTGGTAATTGCGAATGCTTTAGATAATCGGATAATGCATTCGATTTTCACTACATTTGTATGATTCGTACTTCGTATCTATACGCTATTTCATTATAATTATATACACATGTATGTTCATATATAGACTATTTCAATTACAGTTCATATTTCTATACGTATGCCGATATCGTTCTATGGTATTCCCATCAGCCCTGTGTAATAACCTTTAATCATTAACACGAATAAGTAGGCCTATCCGAAAAACTTTCAGATTGTGGAACCCCTACAGTTGTATCGAATGCCACGGTATCATCAGGATCAACTCTGCAATATGATGTTCGTACGTATGAATGTAATACTGGATTTGCACCAGACCCTAATGGTGGTACCATGGACGTTACTTGTAAAAGTTCCGGGGAATGGTCAGATATTCTCTTCACGTGTATTGTAGGTATGTTTGACATGTTTTATCATGTCAGTAATGTACTCCTACTATTAGATATATATGTATCAAGCTTCCTGCGATAAAGCGCTAAGTAATCACCGTCGATAGCCACACTGTCTCGGCCAAAGATTGAGCGATAAAGTCCGAAGCCATCCCGCGGAATACGCATATTCATCTATTTTTAGCTCGCAGTATTGACCGTGAATTTTTATCGCCTGTACTGAACGACTCGCTAACGCTCCCTGTTCGAAAACTGTAGTAATTTACAGACCGTGCAAATCATTGCCACACAGACACAGTGGTAGTGCCCACGGGTTACTGTATCATTGAAAAAGAGTAAAACGGAAAAACAAAGATTTTTTTTTTAAATTTTACATTTGTCTAGAGAACCTAAATTTTGAGAGAAAAAATAAATTTCAATTTCATTTTCTTCATTTCTTTTTCAATGATACTGTTACCTGTGGTAGTGCCTAGCCAAGCACGGTGGCCGATTGGTAAGACGCTTGACTCCTGATCGACAGGTCCCGGGTTCGATTCTCGGGCACGTAAAAGAACCAAGGAATCTATTCGGAACGAGCCAGGGTATCGCACCCAGATTCCTTGTATCTCACCTCTGTCTCTAACATTTGCGATAATGCCCCAGAGTCGGCCCTGCAAATTACATGGAAGAAGAAGAAGAAAACAAAGGCTATCTACTTTCGCATCGTCATAGACAGTGTCTTGGCACGGTCATGTATACTCATATATATCGTCTTTTAGAATATTGTTTAGTTAGTAATTTGTCATAATGGAACAAAGCAGATGTTCATGAATGTAGTCAATGCAAAAAGATAAAAAAATAATAACAGCGTATAGCTTGGCTATTTTGACATTAGCCTGACCTTTATGCAAAAATATATTACAAGGTTCTTGCTTTGAATATATCAATTTTCGCAAGCAAATCGTGCGATATCGGTATTTCAAATTAGTGTTTGTATTGCATCTCGATCGTCTTCGTGATACTCCCCAAGTATGAAAACATACAATCGGTGTTGTAAACGTAGGCAATATATAGACTGTTAAATTAATCTAAACCAAAGGTCAAGCTCGTGTCAAATTGGCCAAGCTATTCTAGTATCCCTAATCTTCAAATATCTTATATGCAATTCAAATATTGAACAATTAAATTATCAAATTATTACAAAAGTATATGCCTTAAGTGAGGAGAAGATAATGCTACTCATAATAAGTATCTCCTATTTCTTAATTCAAAAGACGTATATATAAATGAGCATTAAAAAGGTTTTTTAGAACAGTTTTATTTTCTGAGGTTAATAATTCAATAAATTTAGGTAATATATATAAAGAGTTATTGCTTCAGATTGTGGAATCCCACGAGTTGAATCGAATGCACAAGTACCAGAAGGATCGACTCTGCTAGGTGACAGCCGCACGTATGAATGTACTACGGGTTTCGCACCAGATCCTCATGGCGGGGCTACCATGGTTACTACATGTAATCATAACGGCCACTGGTCTTCCACACACTTCACTTGCATAGTTGGTATGTTCTTGTACACGGAGTGGCTTTAAAAACGATCCAAAAATTTAGTCACGATCTTAAACATGCTCATCATCACAGGCAAACGGTTTCGTCGTGTTAACTTGTGTTAATTTATTATTAGGCCTATATATCGACGGTGCCGAACCAAAACCCCGTTACTCAATTTTGGCGCGAAAACTTTTTTGCAGCATCAATGCGCATCTGCTAGACGCCCCGCGCATTTTTGTCTTGTCGCCATATACGTGACGCGATTGGCTATTTAAATGGCGACAAGACAAAAATGCGCGGGACGTCTAGCAGATGCGCATTGATGCGGATGCTGCAGAAAAAGTTTTTCGCGCCAAAATTGAGTTACGGGGTTTTGGTTCGGCACCGTCGATATCTTCTTAATATATTCTATACAACATGTGACTAAAATTTGGCAATACATTAGTAGAGCGTCAAGAGCGATGAGGTATCTTTTAGAGTACATTAAACTGATTGTCACAAACGATTTAGGTTGAACGCGAGCTAAGCATTAAAATACTAGAACAAAAACGAAGTATGTTGAAACAAAACAACGAAATATGTCATATTTAAGATGTCGTCGATTTCTATGGTTTTCAAACAAGTGAACATAAATATGATTTGCATCGATCTTAATTTCAGACTGTGGAGTCCCTCCAGCTGAATCGAATGCACAACTGATAGATGGCTCGACTCTGCTAGGCGACAGTCGCAGGTATCAATGTAGCTCTGGATTCGCACCAGACCCTACTGGCGGAACCATGGAAACCACGTGTCAAAATAACGGTGACTGGTCAAGTACTTCCTTCACTTGCATTGTGGGTAGGTATTCCTGGCGTGATATAACATTATTCAGTTTTTGCCAGAATGGTCAGATGCTAGTAGAGTTAAAGAAATAGTTGTAAAAATGGTTCGAACTAAGTATTTGAATTTGCTGTTCCGATTCATACGTAAACCACACGTGTTTTTTTCTGTTTCATTTGTTTCTTTCTTGCTATGCTATACATGTAAGGTGTTGTTTTACCCTGTCATATCTGTTATAATAATTGTTTCAAAATTGTCTAGGGAAAAAGTAGTGACAACACATTTTGAATTAATCGTGAACGTTCGGCCATTTCCGTTTTCTGGCCTGATCCATTCCGAGCAAACTGGAGACGAGGTGTCATAGGCTCAAGCTTAAAAGTTAACACACTAGCAAGACATTGCCGAAGACAATAACTCTCTAAAACTGAAAAACAAGGGATAGTTAGTAAAAGAATTAACCCCTTTGGTAATATTTATAAATAATTGACAATATAAAGGCTAGTGTAGCCATGTCTCACTTTTCGAGGTGATTATTGGACCAATGTTTCAGATTGTGGATTACCTCCAGCTGTATCGAATGCATACGTTTTAGGAGGTACGACTCTGCTAGGCGACAGTCGCACGTATCAATGTAAGTCTGGGTTGGCACCAGACTCTACTGGCGTAACGATGGAAACCATGTGTGGAAGTAACGGTGACTGGTCAAGTACTTCCTTCACTTGCATCGTTGGTAGGTATTCCTGGCGTTATATATATATCAAGCATTATTCAGTTTTGCCAGAATTGTCAGATACTAGTAGAGTTGAAGAAATAGTTGTAAAAATGGTTCGAACTAAGTATTTGAATTTGCTGTTCCGGTTCATACGTAAACCACTTTGTGTTTTTTTCTGTTTTATTTGTGTCTTTCTTGCTATGCTATGCATGTTAGGTGTTGTTTTACCCTGTCATATTTGTTAGTATAATTGTTTCAAAATTGGCTAAGGAAACACTAGTTAAAAACCTTTTGAATCAATCGTGAAAGCTCTGCCATTTCCGTTTTCTGGCCAGATCCATTCCGAGCAAAACTGGAGACGAGCTGGAGGTGTCGTATGCTCTAGCTTAAAACACTAGTAAGACCTTGCCGACAAGCTTAAAACACTAGCAAGACCTTGCCGACAAGCTTAAAACACTAGCAAGACCTTGTCGACCAGCTTAAAACACTAGTAAGACCTTGTCGACAGCTTAAAACACTAGCAAGACCTTGTCGACCAGCTTAAAACACTAGTAAGACCTTGTCGACAGCTTAAAACACTAGCAAGACCTTGCCGACCAACTTAAAACACGAGCAAGACCTTGTCGACAGCATAAAACACTAGCAAGACCTTGCCGTCCAGCTTAAAACACTAACAAGACCTTGCCGACAAGCTTAAAACACTAGTTAGACCTTGTCGACAGCTTAAAACACTAGCAAGACCTTGTCGACAGCTTAAAATACTAGCAAGACCTTGCCGACCAGCTTAAAACACTAGCAAGACCTTGCCGACCAACTTAAAACACTAGCAAGGCCTTGCCGAACACAATCACTCTCTAAAACTGAAAAAGGACAGTTGGTAAAAGACTAAACCCCTTTGGTAATATTTATAAATAATTGACAATAAAGGCTAGTGTAGCCATGTCTTACCTTTCGAGGTGATTATTGGACCAATGTTTCAGATTGTGGATTACCTCCAGCTGTATCGAATGCATACGTTTTAGGAGGTACGACTCTGCTAGGCGACAGTCGCACGTATCAATGTAAGTCTGGGTTGGCACCTGACCCTATTGGCGTAACCATGGAAACCACGTGTCAAAATAACGGTGACTGGTCAAGTACTTCCTTCACTTGCATTGTTGGTGAGTAATGATGACATGACCGCTTATTTGGTATAATGACCAAGAACTGTTATATTATCAGATACTTTACTAGATGTACACATTGTCCAACTAAATATTTGAATTATGGTTCTTGATCATACGTACCTTTAACCACTTTGATTATTTGTATTGTTTCGTTATGTGTGTGTGTCTTTCACGCCCAGATTCGTTATGTTTGAAAATAGTTATGTTTAAAAAAAGAATTAAAAAATTTAGTTTTTTCTAATATCAAAAAGGAGGAAAAAATAAGACGATAAGAAATAGCATGTATGCTCCTCAATACATATATGGGAAATATGGGATCACGATCAGCATCTGGTTTGTTCTTGCCAGCACCCTTTCATAGGATCCTAAATTTGGTGGAAAACTCTTTTCCCCAAAGACTAGCATTTTGTTAAATAGAAAAAGAGTAGCAAAACTTATGGCTATTTTCAATGTTTACAAAGGACATGCTTCATATAGAGCTTTATTTGGCCCTCCGTTTTGTCCAAAAATGCCAATTCCTATGTAGAAATATGGTCTGTGTTTCTAATAATGGCAAATGGCATTTAGATAAAACGGATATATTTACTGTGTTACATTGATATACATATATTCATGATGTTGTGTTTTTAAGACTGTGGAACGCCAACGACCATTCAAAACGCTGTAATCCGTGCTGGAACGACGACAGTAGGTTCTGTTCGTACCTTCGATTGTGGCATTGGATATTTGTCTAATGGTATGACTCCAACGATTACGTGTATGTCTTCAGGGTATTGGTCTTATACATCTCTCGTCTGTCAAGGTATGTACATCAATTTATCGGATTCATCGTCTCGCTATATTGAAGAGGCATTCCCTAACTAGCATATTTTTCTCTACTATCACATTAAATGAGCTAAATGTACAAAGCTGTATCAATTATCATAATTTGCCAGAAGAAAGTGTACGCAAATATGTCTCTAAAATGTCAAATATATAAAAAAATTATTTAAATCGCCAATAACAATTTATCGCTTCCAGTGATTTACTATTATGTGGTCAAAGGGAAACAACTCGTGACTATTTTGGCTCGTTACGGAAATATGTTTCCATTCTTTTCTCGGTAATTAGTTGGAGATTGTTGTTGAAAATTTGAGGAGTTTAAGCAATAATGATACTCACTTAATGTATAATATTCCTGAATCGATTTAAACGATCAAAGTTATAGGGAACGCCTCTTTAAGCATTTGTTTTGTTTATTTTTTGCCGGATTCAACAATTGTCAGTCTTCCAGACGACATAACCAGTGTCTTTGGTAACAATTGGCAATTACTGTAAGTTAGTAAATCTGTACGCCATTTCCGTAGCGTACGTGTTCATAAAGGTGTCAGAAAACTACAATGATGCGTTTTATTTCAGCGACTACAATTGGCAATTATTGTGACTCGGATTCGGGTTGTATTGGTACGGGTGCTGTTTGTATCTCATTCGTATGCTTTTGTGGACCATTATATCGGTATGATACCGATACACATGATTGTGTACAAGGTAGGTTGATAAGTGGTATCTATTTGTTATGCATACTCTCATCTTGTTTTGTCTCGTTTTTCCCGAACATTGCTTAGCTGGGGGTTTTTGCCTAAATCATGCTCGTTTAATCAGCGTACTTGACTAACCACTGATCTATGAGAATGGCCTAAATGTGCACTGACCTACGCATAACTATTTGGTATATTCTTCTTCTTCTTCTTCTTCTTCTTCTTCTTCTTCTTCTTCTTCTTCTTCTTCTTCTTCTTCTTCTTCTTCTTCTTCTTCTTCTTCTTCTTCTTCTTCCTTTTCTTCTTATTCTGCGTTCCATCTTTTTATAGTCATTCATCGTTGGCTTAGAATGAGAATGCCGTAAGTACAAAATCAATATTTTGAGAAAACAAGAAGAAACTGTCAGAAAATTACTCTCTACGTATGGTTAAACAGGGTGTCTCAACTTCAGCCTTCTCATTTTTAGCCAGCGTTATGCCTTTAGATTCGATGTGCTGATGAGCTGCATTGTCTTTTGTAGGTTTCTAACATATCTCAACAGCTCTCGAACGATATGTCTTTTGTAGGTTTCTAACATATCTCAACAGCTCTTGAACGACATGTCTTTTGTAGGTTTCTTACATATCTCAACAGCTCTCGAACGATATGTCTTTTGTAGGTTTCTAACATATCTCAACAGCTCTCGAACGATATGTCTTTTGTAGGTTTCTAACATATCTCAACAGCTCTCGAACGATATGTCTTTTGTAGGTTTCTAACATATCTCAACAGCTCTCGAACGATATGTCTTTTGTAGGTTTCTAACATATCTCAACAGCTCTCGAACGATATGTCTTTTGTAGGTTTCTAACATATCTCAACAGCTCTCGAACGATATATGTATTTTGTAGGTTTCTAACATATTTCAACAGCTCTCGAACGATATGTCTTTTGTAGGTTTCTAACATATCTCAACAGTTCTCGAACGATATGTCTTTTGTAGGTGTCTAACATATCTCAACAGCTCTCGAACGATATGTCTTTAGTAAGTTTCTAACATATCTCAACAGCTCTCGAACGATATGTCTTTTGTAGGTTTCTAATATATCTCAACAGCTCTCGAACGATATGTCTTTTGTAGGTTTCTAACATATCTCAACAGCTCTCGAACGATATGTATTTAGTAAGTTTCTAACATATCTCAACAGTTCTCGAACGATATGTCTTTTGTAAGTGTCTAACATATCTCAACAGCTCTCGAACGATATGTATTTTGTAGGTTTCTAACATATCTCAACAGTTCTCGAACGATATGTCTTTTGTAGGTGTCTAACATATCTCAACAGCTCTCGAACGATATGTCTTTAGTAAGTTTCTAACATATCTCAACAGCTCTCGAACGATATGTCTTTTGTAGGTTTCTAATATATCTCAACAGCTCTCGAACGATATATGTATTTTGTAGGTTTCTAACATATTTCAACAGCTCTCGAACGATATGTCTTTTGTAGGTTTCTAACATATCTCAACAGCTCTCGAACGACATGTATTTTGTAGGTTTCTAACATATCTCAACAGCTCTCGAACGACATGTCTTTGTAGGTTTCTAACATATATCAACAGCTCTCGAACGATATGTCTTTGTAGGTTTCTAACATATCTCAACAGCTCTCGAACGATATGTCTTTTGTAGGTTTCTTACATATCTCAACAGCTCTCGAACGATATGTCTTTTGTAGGTTTCTAACATATCTTAACAGCTGTCGAACGATATGTCTTTTGTAGGTTTCTAACATATCTCAACAGCTCTCGAACGATATGTCTTTTGTAGGTTTCTAACATATCTCAACAGCTCTCGAACGATATGTCTTTTGTAGGTTTCTAACATATCTCAACAGCTCTCGAACGATATGTCTTTTGTAGGTTTCTAACATATATCAACAGCTCTCGAACGACATGTCTTTTGTAGGTTTCTAACATATCTCAACAGCTCTCGAACGACATGTATTTTGTAGGTTTCTAACATATCTCAACAGCTCTCGAACGATATTTCTTTTGGCTATTTTTATTTTGTGCTTTTGACAGATTTTTTTTATGTACAGCGTTGTTTCGGTAGCGACTGTTTATGTTGTTGTCGCTGTATCGGACCAGTTTAAGTATCAATCGTTTTTATTTAACGTGCCAGCTTAATATTGTAATTCTACTTTCAGTTTGCACATCTGTTACAGACCAGTTTGTGTCGTTTTTGGGCAAAAATATTAACGGATTCAATGAATTTGGCAATATAGACTACATAACAGAGTCGGCATGCCTTGATGCATGCAGGGCTAACAGCGAGTGTGGCTCAGTTGATTATTTTTCAGGACCAGGTGCACGTTGTTATGTATCGAAGGTTACGTATTACATGGTGATGGACGCATACAGTAGCACCATTGTTGACAATAATTCAACTGTTTTCAGTAGGACTTGCATAGGCATATCGTCGCCTTAATTCCAGAGGGTCGTATCACCATTTTTCGCAAAAATGAGTGTTTGGTATCATTTTGTTCGTATTTTCAAGCTCTACATGATGGTACTGTTTATGTCCCAGTCGAAATGATTTAAAAACGGTAAATACCAGTTCCAGAAAAAGCGTATGACCTGTTTTGCGTTTGTAGCCGTTTTGTATACAGTCAGTTCCAGAGGGGCATGAAATCTGAACCAATCAGATCGACCGATTTAGAAAAACATGGCGTCACATAATGACAACACCACACTTTCCTAGATTTTTTTTTCGATTTTATTTGCCTGCACACCAAGTATATGTAACTATTAGCATATAATTATGGATTTTTTTTCACATTTGTTTCCAAATCAAACGCTTAAGATGCCTGAATTTTGTTTTGCTGTTCAGTATAAAGGTAAAGTAATGCTGACTTCTATTCTTATCATTTCGGATATGACGTTTTTCGGATAAATTGCTAATGTGTTGTTCTACAACACACAAAAACACACACACCCTTATCCTATCCACTATGTCATGATTTTTTCAGCAAATAAGTGGTGCGTTAAATCGAAGGCTAACCTTTCAATCGGTGTTAATTTCAGTCAGTTTAGCATTATTGTATGTAATTCCCTCCTCAATGAGTTTGTTCCTGTTTGATATGTTGGGAAGGGGTGAGATCATAACCGGGCATTGATTGTCTGTTTTAATATATGAGGGAGGTGGGGGGGGAGGTTTGCTTATAGACGAAAAATATTTAACTGGTAAATTTAATATACATGTACTTATAATGCCCGGTAATTTTTACATGGAGTTCACCCAATATTTCAAATAACAGTGTTCTGCTTTGTACTGTTCTGTATTTTCTTATAAGAAATGAATGCGAGAAGTTAAAAGTACAAGTTTGTAAAGAGTTTCATCTGTCTGTCTTACAGGCACTTTTCGGCGGGGACTTAGACTTTTAATTGTTTTTTTGGCTTATGTGTGAGCATTGATCAGCGTAGTTGTGTTGTGGTGTTACTGATTTATGCGCTCGGCTGGTTAGGTTGAGTGCTGCCTTCCCTGTCCGATTTCCTCATACCTCATATGTCGTAGCTGTGTTTTATCGATAATTTAGCAGACCTTGGTTTCCTCTATGCGAGTACAAATGTATGTGTGCTTTTCGAGTTCATCATCATAATCCAGTGGTTAGTCAAGTCTCCAGGCTATTTCAGATAAAAATACTGTAAGCTTGGTGACATTCATGAAACAAACTCAGTGCCGGTACTCAAGATTTTAAACGAACTGTACATTTGGACATACGGAGTACCATCGTATGTGTATGTATGTTGAACCACAGGTAAACGGTATCGAAACTATCATTGATAAAAAAAATACGAAAACGAACGCGTAAAAAGTATATTTTTCCTTCAATGTCAATTTGTAGGCAAATTGACAAACCAGTCACTGAGGTGCGTTTTGTTTTTCTTCATTTATTACGGTGGCATGTATACTAGTCATCTATATAAGACCCTGGATAAACAAAAACAACATTATGCCATTAGTACAAATTATACAGAAGTTACGTTTGTTTTAATATTGCGTGTGCTTATATTAAGATGATATAGATATACATAGATGTACTGAGTATGTGTAGTGATTATAATAATATTATTATGTGTTTACATGGAAATTAGTGATATATACATATGAAACAATAATATTGAATACATTTACATAATGATTTATTTAATATAATAATTTATTTTTATATAATAACTGTACAGAAATTATGTTATTATGTAGTATGTATGCACGGACTTATATTTTTTATTTGTATTTGAAACAATAAAAAAGTACATTTGTGAACTTTGTTGTTATGTTGAAATATAATCTAACTTTCAGAATGGCAGAATATACGTACTTAATTAATACTACATGTATATCACATTAAGAACGGTACGTATAAAACATAATGTATATTCACAGGCCAAATTGCACTGGACAAAAACTTTTAAACAAGTAAGTACAAATGAAGAAGCACACACTTGTGTCTGGCATGACGTGCACTACACCAAACAAGAAGCGATCAGAAATTGTCGGTAAACAATTAGATGGAATCCTAAATATGGAATCCTCTGCAAATCAGAGTCATAGTACTGTTCCCGTGATTTGATAATTATTGTTGAGTTCTCGAAGACGTATATAAGCTCGTGTGACGTCACTTAAGAGTCCTTTCTCAACTGTATGTTCACGTTTATAAGTTAGTTTTTGTTTACTAGCTCATTCTGAACTCCTTAAGCACTTTGCGTTAAACACCGATCTAGGAACACAGGAACACAAGTTATCACAGTCTTTAAGCGGTGTAATTCGAGTTTGCCTGTGCCAAATGGTCAACACGACGTCACTAGATCTATCACGGCGTATTTTATTCGAATCATCAATGGAATCCAGGTCAATCCTATATCGAACTCGCGCTTCAAATGAACTCGCCCCGGGAGATGGTCGTCTCGGTGATATATCTAGGCTTGGAGCAAGCAACTGGACTTCTTCAAATATTCACGTGTAGTGTATAATCCTGGCCGTTCGGACATTTCCGTTTAGCTCCGGAAATGCATTTGCATAAATTCCGAGGTGATCAGAATGTGTTATTATCTCCCTGTCCTTTCTACTGACCAATGAGCAGAACTTATTCTTCAGACGAGGAGTTGTCATAGCAACAACATAAACAACACTTCCATTTTGATGTTTTTCTTCTGTTCACCTTTTTAAAGTTTTCTGAAGTGAGGTTACTTACATTATCTGTAAATACAAAGTAATAAAGAATTATTCTGGCTCATATGTAAACCAGTAGGCTACAAAATGCACATGCCTTTGTTTATTCAGTTCGTAACAATGTTTCAGTATATACGGCGGCCGATTTACCCAACTAGGGCTGAATCTATCAGTACCAGCAAGTTGTATAGTCCTATCACATTAACCTGAGACTCCTTGCATGATTCGTAAACGTCCGGAGATAACGGTATACAGTAAATTAACATACAAATCGAATACAAACGAGCACGGCCGGACGAGCTTTACGGAGTTTGATGAGTGTCAGTTTAATCTGGTCAAGCTATAACAACATATTCATATTTTATTGGACATTATTATATCCATTCGTTCGATGTGCTTGTGAACTTTCCATTTATTGGTAACCGGACTTCAGATCTTACCGTTCCAAGAAACTTTGACACCAATGTTGGTTTCTCTTCCACACGTGGAAAAGTTGCTTGTGTACCTACGGAATGCTAAGATATGGCATTAGGAATAATTAGGCAACAGTCCAGGCAAACTGGTTTACGTGAATCGGCTGCTACAGCAAATGCGTTAAAGCCAAATAATTAAATGTACTCGATTTGGAGGAGTGATGTATAAATGTTTTACAAGTGGTGTCATTTTCTGATGGTTCTCGAAAGTAAGAACGCCAAATGGGGTCAGTCAGTTATACTTTGAAGCAGCCATATTAAAAATAAAGTGTATGCAGAATTCAATGAGGCTTCGTGTCAGGTAATAGTTTTGCTCGCAACTTTCTTAATATTTAATGAATTTTGATAATTAGCGACGAACACTTTCCCCCGTCGTAATTACCATAACTGTAGGTATCTAACTACCAAGCCGATATTTAAGACTGATATCAGACATTTCGTTCCGTTGACAAAAGTGCTGCAGTTATACATTTACAAGGTAACACATTGGTAAGTGAACATTCAAAAACCTACCATACCCCTCTAAATAAGTTGTGACACTTGTGCCAAAACATGATTTGTCCTACTTTACATCTTAGTGGAGTATTACTTTTCTAAATAGAATTATGTTATTGTACAGTAGTGTAGGCGTATTATTAAATTTACCCCCATGTCGAATAAGGTCTTCCGTTGTACCCTGGACCCGGGACATCTGGTCATAAATCTGTTCCTTTAGATACTTCTCCTGCTTGGCCAGTTTACCAGTGTCCTTTAGCAATGGTGTTGATTCGTCGTATTCCATGGTTACCGATTTGGCTGTGGGATTGTCTTCTATAGTGTTAACATATATGCCTGCAATGTCACCAAAGTACCATAGAGTTATATTTTTATTTACTTAATATTTAGAATATGCAAAATTTTAGGCATCTAACTTTCAGACTGCGTATTTGTGTTCGTTCATAATTGTAGGACTACTGTGCAAAGAAGGATTCCGATTTCTTGTGATACAACGTACATACTTTGATTAGGGGGTGGAGGTCTAGAGGTAGGGCGCACGCTTCACCCCACCAAGAAGTAAATTGGTACCTATGAAGGCAGTGTCTATTTCTGGGAGCCACAGATCGATGTTGGCTGTCACACCCACAGGAGAGACGTATGTTTCATTAGGTAGGCCAATGACCAGGAGAAGTAAAAATGTCAAAGGGTGATTTAGTTGCTGAACAGCTGAAAACCGACCTCGAAAATTGACTCATGACAATAGCCATGTTTATTTTTTGTAAGAAATTGTGTATATGCATTATTTTTATTCTGCGTTTGAAGGTCACTCGTACACAATAATATACGATATTGACACTGAAAAATATTAAAAATGTCAGTAACATGAAACATACTACATAGATGTTTCTTGGTAATTTACTATATTGTAAGTTAAAGCAAGTAAGCAATGAGCTGTTTCCATCACACATAATTAAAGTTTAATGCACCTATCAATGGTTCGCCCCATCCATCTGGTGGACAGGTACATTTATATGGGATTTTAGGCAGTAGACGATTCCTGGCAGTTTGGAATTTGAAACGCTGAATATGACTGATTCTTGTTACCAGGAAATATACGCACGCTAGTCGGGTCAGAGAATTTAGATGCCGCAGAAAAGCTGACGGCCATTTAAAGATGACGGAAAATTAGATACATCAAGCGTTCCTCACTGGCAGGGTTTAAACAAATGTTTAGCTCTTGTTTAGGGAATTTATCTATTTGCCCTGGGTTTGTCTCTTGGGGCAAAATATTGATAGGTGCATACTTACCGGAGCGTTTATTGAATGCTTCCTTTGTGTCAATATATACAGCTCTTCTTTGACTCCCGTCTTTTCCCCGTCGGCCACGTCTACTATGGCGTCTTTCTACTTCATCTGCCCTGAAGTTGAACGTTTCATGTAAAACAATTCTAATAGCATTATACCATGGTTACATGAAGTTGATTTTTCGGATCCTATTTTCTGTTTTTGAACGATTTGTTCATATAGAGCGGGAACAGTACATTTTCATAGTGTTTAGATAGTGCCTGATTAGAGCAATTCATAAGATGTGCCAGATGAATATATTAATAATTACATGTATACATGCATATCGTGAATTGAGATGATTTGGTTATGATCGTTTATTTCGTCAACGGGATGAGAACACTTGAAACCAGTATTCCGTGTGCATGTATGCTTAAGATTGTTAAATCTAATGATCGTTCCTATGTGATTTCTATACGGAAGTTTGTTCTCAATCTCTAGGGAGATTTAACTTGTTAAATGTATTTGCAAACATTGCAGACGACAAACCACCTGGTAAACTTGAATGTTCAAAAACATCAATTGCAAATAGGATCACCCTAATTAATGTTCTAACCTGAGCAGGGTATGTGAGCATACAACTGCATAGGGTGCTGTTGACTTTTTCGGTAAGACTAGACTACTACAGTGCCCCTTTTCAGGACTTTTGGAGGCTGAAGTTAGATAAATAATACTGAGTTGACCCTTTACCGACAGTTTGTGGTATCCTCTATATATGTTCAACACCATCAGTGTCCATGGCACATACCATTGATTAAAGTATGCATTAAACATGTATGCAAAGATCTAAAATACAGTGTTTTAGATCTTTGATGTATCTAAACATAACCAACAGACACTGTACGTGTCGTATATAGCATTATGTAGATCTTTTAAAACAAATTGAAGATTAATTTTAAAAAAAGCTAAAATATAACCAACCTTGATTTCCTCCAGCACGATAGATCAATATAACAGAGCACACATATTATGGATTAGTGAGATAGACAAAGGTGTGAAGATAGTATCTTACATATATTCCAACAAACAAATTCTATAGCATGTACCTACATGGTATATTGTTGTTGTTAACATCTGTCATCCTCGCGTGACACAGGTCATGTTACACTAGAGTACAATGTACTGTACATGTACTGTTATCCTAGTAAGTATATAAGAACCAGTTCAATACAATACGTTAATGGTTCATATCCGACTACGGAAATATCCACTTAAAGTACTTATCCTTTCATAGTCTAGCTGTTGGACTACTGCTTAAAAATATGTAGCAATTTTGTTATTGGCTTTGTGAGTGAATTTGTTTGTTTATTTGACCTGAACGTCATTTTCCAGAAATGTGTCGGTTATAAGTAAGTAAATTGTTCATTATAGTGACTTGTGCATACATATTTGCAAACAAACATATTTACAATACACAAAGGACACCCGGTCCAGTGGGCCTATAAGTCACCTTAACATTATTTAAGTGAGTAATTATATACGCGGTGGACTGGTAGAGTCATTTAGTCAGTTGTCATAACATGTGATATCCCTACTCACAAGGAACGAGTAACTCCACTAGACCATCTAGCTGCAACAGTGTATGAATGAAAGCATATGTCTTCAAATTGTTATAATTAATTGTTTGGCCAATTGTAGACCACTAAATTTTCATGGTGCCAAGTTATTCTGACACAAGGAACCAGTAACTCCACTAGAACATCTAGCTGCAACTGTGTATGCATGAGAATCTGTCTTTAAATTGTTATAATTAATTGTTTGGCCGTTTGTAGACCACTAAATTTTCATGGTGCCAAGCTATTCTTACACAAGGAACGAGTAACTCCACTAGAACATCTAGCTGCAACTGTGTATGCATGAGAATCTGTCTTTAAATTGTTATAATTAATTGTTTGGCCGTTTGTAGACCACTAAATTTTCATGGTGCCAAGCTATTCTGACACAAGGAACCAGTAACTCCACTAGAACATCTAGCTGCAACTGTGTATGAATGAAAGCATATCTTCAAATTGTTATGATTAATTGTTTGGCCGATTGTAGACCACTAAATTTTCATGGTGCCAAGCTATTCTTACACAAGGAACGAGTAACTCCACTAGAACATCTAGCTGCAACTGTGTATGCATGAGAATCTGTCTTTAAATTGTTATAATTAATTGTTTGGCCGTTTGTAGACCACTAAATTTTCATGGTGCCAAGCTATTCTGACACAAGGAACCAGTAACTCCACTAGAACATCTAGCTGCAACTGTGTATGAATGAAAGCATATCTTCAAATTGTTATAATTAATTGTTTGGCCGATTGTAGACCACTAAATTTTCATGGTGCCAAGCTATTCTTACACAAGGAACGAGTAACTCCACTAGACCATCTAGCTGCAACTGTGTATGAATAAGAATCTGTCTTTAAATTGTTATACCAGTCTCAACGTGCGTCGCCATTGAGATGATGACTTAATAAATGGTCTATACATTTGGCATCGTTTGTAAAACACTAAACCTTCATAAAAAAGTTACCAATTTTTTAGGGCTGTTTTTGGCAGTACAGCCGTTCAACCAACCTTGAACACTTTTATTTCCACTGTTCATTGGGCTACATCATGAAACCTACACTCTAGTCTCCCTCAGGAGACTATTTCTCTCCAGTGTGTGTGGCAGCCAAAATCGATCTGCAGGGCCCAGGAATAGACACTGCCCTCACAGGTATCAATTTACACCTTGGTGGAGTGGAGCATGTGGGTTATATTTGCTCAGAGAAATAAACCAGTCGCCCAGACAAGGGTTGTACCCGGACCTCTTGATCCCAAAGCGGGCTCTACCTCTAGGCCACCTTCATGATAGTGAAATTGGGTAACTGCGTCGTACATGTACCGATGTAGCAGTCAGTTTTTTCCTCCATCTATTTTTTCCCCGGCGAGAAAAAAATTACTGGGGGGAAAACTGGACTGTTACACTGGTACTTGTCTCGTGAAAAAAATTCCAACACAGATTTATCATCTAGTCATTTATTTTTCTACTTTTATGACAAAAAAAAACATCTATTTAGTTACAATGCTCATTGACATACAGTTTGTATGTATGCCAAACAATGTGGGTAAGATACATCAAGGGATGAAAACAAAACCACCCTATCTATGGATGCATAACGACATAGATTGCCATGGTTACGCTTTCAACACATGAAACATGAAAGCACTAACAATAAGATACCCACAAACTTGTCACGATCTACAGTATAATGTAAAAACATAGTTTATTAAACAAACAAACAAATAAACCAACAAACAAATAAACAGACAGTATCTAAGCATCTACATTTACCAATCTAATTTAAATCAGACCCATATAAGCTCCACTGCATTACACTGATAAAAGGATCTGACCACACTCTGTATGGGGTCATGTCGATGTGAACTTTACATCATCCAATCAAATTGCTACTTTCACGAATCTGAAAGTGCAGATAATCTCTTCTGTAGTTTACAGTGATAGAAATATTTAAACTTAACACATTGGTGTAGATATTGAGTTAAGCTATCTATACATACAGGTGAAAAGCATAATACAACATGCACTAGAGAAGTCATTTGAACGTTACCTCTTATGGAATGTAGTCAGATCTATAACAGGTAAAGGAATTGAGCAAATTTTAGGATCTGATTTTAATAAGATTGCTACATTTACACACTTGCATTAAATAAAATATGAAAAAAATATAAGAGTTTACATTCTGTAGATACAGTGTTAAATTCTATATGAGAATAACATTATACTTTACCCTTGTATTAATACATAAAGTGACAGAACATTATGTGCCAGATCTTACATCTTCATTGATCAGGCTTTGTTTGCTGATTGAGATGAGAAATGATCACCATTACGCAGTGTTGTTTTTTTTCATTAAAAACAACAGATCTGTCAATGATGGACACGGTGAGCATAATTTGTGATCAAAATGTGTGACTATAATTGTGACCTTAATTTTTTACCATAATTTAAGTGACCATTATTTTTTACCATAATTTATGACCATTATTTTTTACCATAATTTATGACCATAAATTGTGACCTTATTTTTTTACCATAATTTGTGACCATAAATTGTGACCAAAATTTGTGACCTAAATTTGTGACCATAATTTGTGACCGTAATTTTAACGGTGATTTTGACTTTTCGTAATTCATTGAACATAGTTTAAGACTAATCAGTAATTAATACATTACTGCTAGTATATTTATAAAAACAATTCGTATTAGTGAAGCATTTATGAAATGTCAAACTAAAAATAAAAGAGCTCCATTAGTTCCAACTCTTATTTTCATATTTTAATGAGTTTTTCCAGCTTAAAACAGAAAGAAAGATGGCATGGAAATAAAACAAAACACCACTTTTAGCTAGGATCTTTTAACAAACATTCAAAACGAAACAAATGCCAAATGATAAAAAAACTAACTCACACTTTTGTCAAAAATCTAAATGAATAGCATTAAGAGTAAAACACCTACCAATATACATAATATAAAAATAATAATAAAAAATACAATACTAAAAGATATGACTTGGTATTTGAGTTGATTTGTCGGTTATACATACATGAATAATTATATTGTTACACATAATCTAGAAATATAGAATTTGAAAATGCAAATGCTTCTGGTTTTTACAATGTCTGGAATGATCAAAATATTTAATAATGGTTTACACGATTAATGAGATAAACATGTGTCTTCAATTAAAACATAATATATTATATATCACAGACAAGATCATAAATAAATATCAATTAAAATGCACTTGATCAATCATTCAATAGTCACATAAAATTGGTTACCAGAAAAAAAAATTATCACGATAATTTAAACATAAAAATATTCTTAAAAGTGACTAAAAAACAGACGAAATTACTTCATGACTTATCTGTTAAAAGTATGGCTAGCAAGAGCAGGAATTGACTTGATATGAAAGGCAGAACTTGACTTGAACAGAAGGGTGGGAGCAGGTATGATGTGAAATGCGGGGCTTGACAATAAAGGTGGAGTTAGACATGATATGAAATACGGGACTTGATATAAAGGGAGGGATTTAAGATAAAAGGTGATATTTGAAATAATATGAATGGTGGGGAATGGTAAGAAGTTGAGGGGGGGGGGGGTAATCTGAAAAGTAGGACTGCAATAAAAGGACTTAATAAGGGAAAGGCTGGCCCATGATATAAAAGGAGATCACGAGACGGGGTGACATCACATGCAGGGTGGAGCATCACATTAAGGGCTGGAGATGAGTATTTAATGATGAGCTAGCACATGAAAGTCTGGACTTGATAGCAATAGCAGAGAATCGCATGAAATGAGGGGGGCAATATCTGAAGGGTGGACGGAGCTTCATCATGTTTCACATACAACAAATTTACTACATCCAGTATATTTCAGGAAACAAGTATAAATACATACAAACATGATCAGCATCTGTCATTCTAACAGTTTTGCTGACGCGACTTATCACAGATATATTGTAGACATATATATAAACAATGGTTTGAACACGGCACCATGCCCAAGACAACCCTACTCTGTACATATACACACTTGTAGGTGTGAATATAAATAATATAATGTACAATAAATAAGATCTAATGTAAGTATAAAATCTAATACAAGCTATAAAATTGTTAAATAGCGACCATAAAATTTTATTAATAAAATCAAAACATTTTGATATCTGTATAAAATAATTATCTTACACCTAAACTTACACACTTATTTGTCCTAAAATATATGCAGGCTTCAAACATGAACTATTGTAAGACCAGAAGTGAATTTGTTCCTAGAATATCCTTTCTATTCTGAGACTGCATTATTTACTTTAAAACAACTGGTCCACTTTGAGCCAAAAGATACCATTTAATTGATGAAATAAATTTTTCAAAATAAAGAAGCAATGTCTAGTTTATACGCTACCCCTAACCCCTAACATAAACATGTGTTTAACAGTACAAAGATACAGAAAAGCTTTCAACAAAATAAATAAATATGTATGTAGTGATATGCTACTATTTTATAATTTTATAAAATCCTGGCTAAATTAAAAAATGATGCATCAAAATTACTATACCAAGCAGTTTTTATATTTTAGAAATTCAAACTGTTACCAACAATTAGTTGAACAGAACTTTAAAAAAAATATCACGGTTACATACCATATAAACATGGTTATATTATACACACTAGATAACTCACAAAAACCCTAATTACTCATGAGCCATAGTTTTAAATAATATATAAATAGAACATAAAGTGACAATGGACCAGCACATTGATGACATGAAATCTGGCAATTTTGTAACGCTATAATTCTTTCTTTCACGGAACATAAAAAATCGAGGGCTCAGTGCAAAACTATGATAACTACATCAGTTTATAGAGGCATATACCATAGTTTTGCACTGAGCCCTCTATATATAAAATGTAGATTTCTTGGAATGAACATCATGCTAAAACAGAAAATTATGGAATGTATATAAATGTCAAAATGAGCAATAAAAGTCACTAATCTCTATTCTATATCATGATTATGTCTTTATTCATATATACAATATACACTAAAGTGGGTAGATCTTGTGGCCATCTACAGCAGACATTGAGAATTTACATGAAGTAGAGTAACACATATCAGTTACTCAGATATTAAGGATAACAAGTAAAGTTACTCTTATCTGAAAGAATATTCTCAATTTGCTTTCCACTGGAGTCCGTTGCCTTAGCAAAGCACTACCGAGCACCTTCATTCAGTTACCTCCAGTTCATTCAAATATAGAAGGCATGGATTACCTCCCGTGGAAAGCACTACATAGAACTTTGCTTAGGCAACATATACAGCTTTACTTTAGTTCACATTAGCACAATCCAGTGGAAGCCTCATACACATTCTATAAGGGAGACAATTCTGTTTGCTACCAACTTCACCAAGGGAGATCACTCCAACCTGGTACCATACTTCAAAGGGAGAGAACTCAATGTGAAGATGAGTTTATCAGTGTCAAAGGGAGCTAAATTTGTCATCCGTTCCTGAACTTGTGAGCCTCTTTACCCAAATCTTTCTGGATTTCCGACGGTCTTCCCCAGAGTAGAGCAAGCGTTCTTTGAATGCCAACAGGACAAAGCACGACAACAGGATAGTTACATAGAGATGTCTACAGGATAGACAAAACTATCTCTAATCCACTACAAGACAGCTACTATGTCTACAGTAACCACT
Source organism: Spisula subtruncata (assembly GCA_963678985.1). Taxonomy (NCBI): domain Eukaryota; kingdom Metazoa; phylum Mollusca; class Bivalvia; order Venerida; family Mactridae; genus Spisula; species Spisula subtruncata. The sequence goes on along the minus strand of OY787674.1, from coordinate 29,343,207 downwards.
ATTTCACGTTATGATTCTTGTCTACGGTTGGGTCAACATATAGTTTATGAAGTTGTAGACTGTGGTTTAGCTGTAGTCGGACGTGGGGGTTTTGATGTATCACCGTTGGTCAGTGGTAACGCCAGAGCTGGTGGTCCGAAAGGATCAACCTGTAGGATAAAATTCAAGTAAGTACATATTTAATAGTTTAGCATTTTAGCCCTGCACATTTTAGCCCTGCGATGCGGTCACAAAATCTTATGTTTAAATTTTCTTTTTAAAAAGCATGAAATTTTGAACTGATTTCTTACATTTTTGTTTAACATTTCTTAAGGGAAAACCGTTTATAGTAAATTATTAAATTAATTGACAAATTGAACTAGAAAATGGTGCCATTAATTATTTGTGAAGGCCATACTTGGCTATCATTTCCTGATAAAACTTTTCGTTTCATCTTTGATTCTGTATACAGACAGAAAGCAGTGACTACACAATAACAATACAATATCACTATTATTGGTATACACATACTTGTACAGTACATTGTATATATGAAATGCTATAAAAATGGTTAAATGTTTATACAAAAACATGTCGTTGAATGAAGCGGTATTGGTCTTTATAAGACTTGCAAATAAAATAGGTCATTGTTCTTTTAGATAAGAATTCCAGATAAGACAGGCCATGCTTCTTTCAGGTAAGAATACCAAATTAGATAGGTCATTGTTCTTTTAGGTAAGAATACCAAAATAGATAGGTCATGGTTATTTTGGGTAAGTGCCTTTCTGTAAGTCCATATGGACAAATATTCGGTACCTAACATCAAGTAAATACTGGTTGATAATTAATTTCTGGAAAACGGGTAGGACAAAGAGCTGCTTTATCAACATCCACTTGTTTGAGACAAGTTACCAACTATATAGATTGACTAGTCTAATACAACAATATTGCACATTTTATGTCTACCACATCACATAACAACAGGACGTGATTTGTGATCAATGTTACCTCAAATAAATTTCCATTCAGAAAATTCATAATCTAATACATAGAAATAAAGAAAAACATAGAACTGATTCTATAAATATAAGAAAGATATACATTGAGATATAAATACGCATATAAATGTTATAGTTTGCACCTATAGTTGGAATCAAAAAAAACTTTCTCTGTACGGTGTCATCATGAATTGCAACAACCCCGAAAAGGATGCGTAAACATGGCTGTAGACATACTAAGAAATTTCCGTAATAAGCATTTATTTTAGTAATAAGTGCCAGAAATATACCCTAGAAAATATCAAGTTCAACCATGGTGCTGTTTTGTCTCGGGATATGGCCTTGGCAAATTACCAGTGTTAAAATGACTACCTCATACCAAATCAGTAATGACGCTGACAATATATGGAATATTGGGAGACTTTACCGACACTCAATATGACTGGGACCATATGGGAAGTCTACCTATCATTTTAAAAGTGTCAGACGGAATTTTAAAAACCAAACATACCAGTTATACAAATTTAATTTATAATGTATTCAATCACTATTTGCTGTTTCTGGTTTACCAGTCTGAAAATGTTCACAATGTTGCAAAGGCTAAGAAGGTTATTCAGGAAATGAAATAATGTTTACAGAATTCTAGAAATACAGAATAATTTAATAGAACTCGGTTAATAAAATTTCTAGTATTTTGTTTCTATGACTCTTTTAACTTACGTTGACTTTTGGATTAGCCGGTGCCTCAACGTGAACGTCTGTCGATGTAAGTCCATACTGTTTATGGGCACGAGACCAATTTGCTTTGATTTCGACATCCAGCCGACTTGTCTGGGTTTGCTTAAATGGTTTCCCCGTAGAAACGCATAAAACTTGATCTTTATAGATATCTTTGAACTTTTTTATCTGAAAATGGATAAAATAATGATAAAATGTTAGTACCTGGTAACTTGATTTTTACATATTTTTATGCTAATAAAGATATCGAAAGTAGCACATGAAAGTACAATTTCAGAACAGGTTTAAAACCATTATTTGACTTTATTTAGAGATACATGTATTTTAATTTCAAGTAGTTTGTAACACGGGTCAAAGACAGAATAGGTTTATAACTTAATAGTAATGATAAAAGAAAAAAAGAAAAAGGTAAAAAAAGACAAAATTTTATAATATCAAAATTCTATACCTCATTTCCTTCCATATCAAAGAACCTTTTGGCTGGTTGCCAAAGATTCAGTCTAAATGTTGCACTGTCAAGAAGTTGACGAAAACTGTCGCCCCAGATATTGGTAGCCCTTTCAACTGATTCACCATTTGGATAGGCCAAAATACGTTTCTAAAATGAAATAAAGAAATTTTGTAAGGAAAATTAACAATTTCTCTAATACAGTAAAACTGGAGTCACTGTGATAAGACTGCCTGAGGACCATTGAAAAATACACTTCTTGGTTTAACTAAGTCCATTTTTACCATTATGCTATTTTCAACCTAAACCAAGAGCTGTTTTTAACATTTCAAAACATTATGCTGGTCTCATTATCGAGGTGAACTTTAATTAAGGGTTTACGATACTTCAATTCATACTATCCTCATTTTCTGAAATGTTAAAATGACATACATCTGCGTACTTTACTATGTAAGAAAACTTAACCTACCGTATTTGGTTGTCTATACAGACTTTTATTCAAGTCTAACTGTAAGGGTAGCACTTTCTCCTTCTGATTGTGTTTTACTTCAGCCAAATGTTCCTGTTAAATACATAATGTCTGATGTTATATGTACCTGTTAAATACATAATGTCTGATTTTATATGTTCCTGTTAAATATATAATATCTGATGTTATATGTTCATGTTAAATACATAATGTCTGATGTTATATGTTCATGTTAAATACATAATGTCGGATGTTATATGTTCCTGTTAAATACATAATGTCTGATGTTATATGTTCCTGTTAAATATATAATATCTGATGTTATATGTTCATGTTAAATACATAATGTCGGATGTTATATGTTCCTGTTAAATACATAATGTCTGATGTTATATGTTCCTGTTAAATACATAATGTCTGATATTATATTTCTAGATAGAAAGTTCAAGTTTAACATTTATAGAATGATAAAACTTTAAAGGCCACTGAAACATGTATACATGCCCCAATGGCAGCTAATTGTTTGAAATGGAGAAGGTCATAGTAACCTCTTGACTGTTGACCTCAAGACTAATTTGGGTTGCCTACTTAAGCAATATACCCTTCATCAAAGATGGGGGGGTAATTATAAACAACAAGCATAACATAAGGCATGCTATCTTAAGTACATTCTCAAGCAATAAACAGTACCAAGATATATAATGTGTAGCTAAGCCACAATTATTAATCCCCCCCCCCCGGACCAGGCAAGACCAACCCTTCCTAAGGTAGTCCTAGAAGAAAACTTTTGATATCTTATTATTTATAAATATTGATCTGTATGAGGTCAAATACAAACCTGTAATTTATGAACTGTATCAGTGTTTTATCCTGCGAGTACCAGTAATAGACAACTTTGCATTATTATTCGATTAGGAAATGATGAGCGACAAATTACCTCTGTATGAGGTCAAATACCAACCTGTAATTTATGAACTGTATCATGCTTCTGTTGCTCCTCTGCTGTCGGTTCCTCCCAATGACCTTCAACAACCACTGGTTTATTACTGTTCTTTGTTCCTCTGTATTCACCCGGACTTAACTCATCCAATCTTCGTCCTGAGGTTAATCATAGATAGTATTTTTACAGTGCCAAACTCTCATCAAATATAATGTACACAATGTCATGCTGTGTTGAAGTTCAACTTATGCTCATATTCCATGTAACAAAGTTTAGTAAAGATTGGATAAAGTTTAATGAAAATTGGTAAATTTTTTAAGGAAATGGAAATAAGGGTTGGTGACTGTTGGAACATGTTTGTTAAATATTGGTGTAAATTTTATGAATGATGGGCTCAGTTAGATTGAATGTTGGTGATCATTAGATAAATACTGTAGGGTGCCAATGTCATACATGTACATTTACATACCTTTCATTTGTCTGAGTACATGTTTCTCCATATCCAGTTCTAGTGATACAGCTGATCTAAACGCTCGTTTCTTCTTACGATTCTCTATCTTGGATTCAACAACTACAAATACATCATTTAACATCGTGTAACAAATATAGAAATTAAAGGAGATTTAACTAATATAGAAATTAAAGGAGATTTAACAAATATAGAAATTAAAGGAGATTTAACAAATATAGAAATTAAAGGAGATTTTAACAAATATAGAAATTAAAGGAGATTTAACAAATATAGAAATTAAAGGAGATTTAACAAATATAGAAATTAAAGGAGATTTAACAAATATAGAAGTTAAAGGAGATTTAACAAATATAGAAATTAAAGGAGATTTAACAAATATAGAAATTAAAGGAGATTTAACAAAAATAGAAATTAAAGGAGATTTAACAAATATAGAAATTAAAGGAGATTTAACAAATATAGAAATTAAAGGAGATTTAACAAATATAGAAGTTAAAGGAGATTTAACAAATATAGAAATTAAAGATAGAAATTAAAGGAGATTTAACAAATATAGAAATTAAAGGAGATTTAACAAATATAGAAATTAAAGGAGATTTAACAAATATAGAAATTAAAGAAGATTTAAATTCGCAAAGAACTACAGCACTATCAATTGCTCTTTTTATTTTTGGTTTGCCTCCTTCTGCAGTTCTTCTGACATTTCAGTTGTAAATGTGTAGTTTAAGGCAATTTAAACATAAACAAACTTATAGGGTGATCCAGAAATAAAAGGACATTTTTGAAAAAAATACCAAAAATCATTATATAAAATAATTATTATTTTGAAACTGTCTGGATATAAAGTTTACTGTTACAAAGGAGATAACATTGGTCATGAACAAGAAATGCTCATGAGTTTGACCATTACGATTATCCAACATTAATGTTCTTTAATTTTTTTTAAGGCTGTTTTTTCTTTTTTCCATTTAATTTGTAGGGCCAACTCTGGGGCATTATCGCACATATTAGAGATAGAGGTGAGATACAAGGAATCCGGGTGCGATACCCTAGCTCGTTTCAAATAGATTCCTTGGTTCTTTAACATGCCCGGTGTAAAGCACCGATACACGCGAGACTACCCCTGGGTTACCAACCAGGATCATCTCTAGTTGGGTGGGAAACACTAAATAGCGTTTCTGAAATGACTAAGTGTCCCGGCCGAGAATCGAACCCGGGACCCCTCAATCAGGAGTCTAGCATCTTACCACTAGACCACCTATTTTTATGGTGTAAACATTATATTTTTAATCTAAATATTCTACCTTCTGGGGCAACAAATGGTTTTCCACTGGAGACCCATATTTCAATTGGATATCTCAGGATAGTCTCTTCAGACGGCATGCGCACTTGACTCAGTAAATACTCCCTCTGTCGAGATGTCTTGTCCGTCTCTTTTTGGTCTGTTTCTGTAAATAGAAATTATGTAATATCTATAAATAGATTCCAGATATAAAATGAATAATTCATTAATCAACTAAACAGGGAAATAAGTAAAAAGTAACAAGGATTTTCCACGTTTTATACCAACATGAAAATGCCTTGTCACAACTTTCCCCTTAATAGCTTTGCTCCCTGCTTTATGCCTTAGTATACAATGGTGAACATCTATGTAGTCAAAGTTCTACATTTTTGGCAAATTTTGTAATAGAATCTTTCGTTGAGTGCTGTCTTCTATGTCCAATTTGTAAGTTACTCTGTGTCATTAAAATCCATGAATTTTATTAGCCAAGAAATAATAAATTTCACATTTTCTCAAAATTTAATAAATTTTATGTTTTTTTTTTTTAAAAAATCAACAAATGAATGTAACCATGGTAACTAACCAGCTTTATCATCTTCTCCTTCACCTTGCTGGTATTGACCTTCACCTTCCCTCTCCTGACCTTCACCTTCTCCACGCTGAAGATTTTCTTCATCATCTATAAATAGAACAATAGAACAAAAATAAATATAGAATAAATGTCGCTAGAGATCAATTATTCACAACCACTTAAAGATTGAAACTCAGATTTTGACAATAAGCAAGAGATGTTCGTAAAAAATGTTTGTCCCCGTGACCGCTCGATGGTCATGAATATTAAAGGTCACAGTTTACTATTCCATGATTAATATGAAATTGAAACTGAAAGTAAGGGAAAACATATCTAAATGGATCTAAGAAGTGAATTTTTTCCCTTTGGTGCTACAAGGTTGAATCTTTATATAGAATTTATATATTTGATTACTCTTACCTCTATTCTATATAAACTATATGTAATTGGATTGTAAAGGTTATTTCCCTACCTTGTTTTCCTTGATATAATTTCTCAAGATGGTCGGCCATTAAGGTACGGTAGTTTTGTATCGCCCAGTCCACTAGATCTTCAGTTTCTACTATCATACTTCCATCTTCTGTATACATTCTAACAGCAGCTTGATTCAACCCAAGTCTTAATGTACACTGGTTCAAAATCTGAAGAAAGACATAGATAAATGATAATTGTTCATCAGTGAATTTTCAGGATATCCCGCGTGTTTAAGCTGTAGAACAAGTTGCATCCACAAATGTCTACAGATTGACAGACTGATAAGCTGAATACAGAATACATCCATTAAAATTGAGGCTCATAGTGTTGGGGTATAGTAAGAATATATCGTTAGTACATATAGTAAGCTCGGATAATGACCTTGATCTTGTATGAATGACTTCCATACATTCATAATTCTTCCAACCTTATCCAGATAAATATATCAATTCAAAAGCTATAAGTGTGGTCGTTGGCTAGAAAATTTAGTGGCGTTAAATCCTTCCTTACTGTTGGCCAAACTACATACAGTTGGCCAGCTTAATTTGAGTGGACTGGTTCTCCGTATTCTTACAAAAAGCTGCCTTTAACTTGAAATTATATACCAGACTGGGACAGTAGTCAATCATGTACTGATACTTGGTCACATGCTCCTCCATATACACATTCTTATTCACTTTCCAAGACAGGCCGCAGACAAATCTGCCAATAACTCCTATAAAAGTGGAGTTACTCCTATTTTCATTGATAAATTTCTGGTTTTCAAGTTCACCTACCTTGCACAAAAGAACATTTGTCACATTTATGATATTCTGTCCCATATTTATAACCACTAGAATTAATACATTGAATTTCCTTGTTTATGCATCTAAATCGATTTTAAATAAAAGTTTAGTGCATCTTGTGACATGTTTCCCTATATCATTCCTTTTTTGGATTTAACTATCTCGGCAGGTATGGCTACAGATAATAATACAGCTAACGGAACACTTACACCCACTATACTACTACCACAGATGATTTCACCAGGTCGTAGTCGTCCTTCTCCATTTTTGTACGCCAAAACTTTAACCGTTTGCACCGTCTTTGCAACGTTGATTTCTTTCGTGATGGCCCTTGTGCTTGATTCCTCGGACAACTTGGAAAGTTTATCTTCCCAATCTTGCAGTGTGAGTTCATACTCGTGTGTAGATAGATCCACCTTACCATTGAGAACACGGAAACTTCCAATCTGCTGTAAACCCAACTGTTTAGCTGGAAACATTTAGAAAGAAATATAAATGGAACTAAGAACGAAGTGCATATGTATTTTAATCACATTTTTATAGGCCCAAAAGGGTAACCCTATTTATTGTCTCTGTCTATTGGTTCGGTAATGGTTGAAGAATCATACCCCACAAACCTTACAATATTCAATGACATTATAAGACTTAAAGTACATGATTATAAAGTGAACAGAAATCAAGAATTTTATCGGAGGACTAAGCGCAGATGTATGTTCATCACATGACTTTCCTTCTATCAGTGTAATGTATCAAGTATAATATCTGTTTCTTCTTCAATAGAAAGAATCTCACTCTCAGAGTCGGAATTTTAACCACGAATTTGGCAAGCCTTGTCCCTGTTTAAAATCCCACCCTCTCTGTGAAATATCATAGAAGCTCATGGTGAATCCTTATGTTGACAGTTTTTTCTTGTTTTCTCAAAATATCCATTCTGTACTTACCGCCTTCTCATTCTAAGCCAGCGATATATGGTAATACTAAGCCAGCGATATATGGTAATAAGTTTAACTCACCACGACCCATTGCACAAGAGAACTGTGTGTTGTCAGGTAAACGGGAAATTTTGTAACGTCCCCTCATCGCACGTGCACATGACATGCATACTTTGATACGTCTCATGGCGGCTCTATCTGTTGCCGTCTGGAGGGGAACTTCTGCACAGTAACCCTGTAAGGAAGTCATATTCATGATTGTTTGTCTTTTAAATGCCAAGCATAGCCTTTATTTGCCAGATTAGACGGCAAGTGCGCTAACTGCTGAGCTATATTGGTCATATTCATGAATCAGCAAAACAATAATTATGTCAATTTCAAGAGAACCAGATTTTCAGCAAGGCCCACAACTCTGCTAACAATTGACCAGCAAAAAACAGACGATAATCAATTCAAAGTTTTTTACATAAAATATATGTCTCTCATGAAGGGTCATGACTCAGCAAAACTCATCAGACGAAACATTCTTGATGATATCACTTAGTCTACTAGGCTAGATCGTGGAGCATTGCATGATGTTAAGTTTTACTCAACACTGATTAATGATTAAGGACAACAAACACAGACAAACTTTGTAAAATCCATGAAGACTGAAATCCAGCATAAATACAATATGTCTCCCACCCCCACATAATTATGTGGAAGATAAAATTATAAGTGGATATAAAGGATCTGTCATGAGTTGTCTTTGGAGATCAACATTTCTTAAACAAGTCTAGAGAGCACAAGTTATTTAGTGAACCATTGGCAAGCTAAATAATTTGTTTTCGTGACGAATGTAAGAGATGTTGATCTCAAAGACAACAAATGACGGATTCTTTTTATCACATTACCATAGTTACAGAGTCAAAACAACGTCCGAAGTATATGCCGGCGATAATACTTTTTCGCGGACTTTTTATCACATGTGTTGGAGAATATTGTTTCGTCATTTGTTATCACAAGGAATATCACGGCATTTATGTGATAAAAGCTACATACTGGTTGATCAATCTTCGATGTGTCAGCGATGGCGAAGGTACAAACATCAGCTTTATTAGCGGCTGTTATTTCCTTGTCGGGTAACTCAGCATAGAAAGCATGGACGAAACCACTCTCTGCATCATACCGCCATCTCTGGTGAGCTTTACCAAACTCATTGTTTCTACGTGACTGTAACATGACCTTGCAACCAACGAAGGTCAAAGGTCGTCCATCTTCATCCTCAGCAAATGGTTCGTTACTCGGCATGGATACAGTAAGTACAACCTGCTGGCTATGTCGTGGTCGAATCTCACTGAATAATAAATAAGTCACACAATGTATAGTACTTTCAGTAAAATGGAAATACTATAATAATAAATTTACACAGCAGTTGACATAGACCATTTGTGAAGATAATAAAAAGCTGTTGGAAAACATACCTAAATGGTACAGTGCATAGCCTTTTTAGACTTTATTTGCCAATGAGCTTTCTGCTGAATATGGCAGGCATATGTGTGCATCCACCCAGATCTGCCCTTGCCAGACACTGCCAATGATACTCGAAAAGGCATTCGGCAGTATAAATAGATAGATAGATTTTAACCCGGGTTGCCGGATTAGGCGGCAAGCGAGCTAACCATTAAGCTACTGAAGCCGATATCATTTATTGTACCTTATAGTTGGCTTTGTTTGTTTGATTGTTCACTTACAATAGATGAGGCTGTCCCTGCGAAATAAGCCAATGACCTCTGACTTCGAGGGAAGAGACACTGACACTGACACAGTTGTGTGGTACAAGAAATCCCAGTGTGATACCTTAGATCTTTAACATACCCTGTGTATAACACTAATACATGCATTGAATCGTATGATCGATCAAATTTTAGACCATGTCTGTGTAAATCTAAATAAAGTTGGCAAATCCCTGCATTTTGATTGGCTGAGATGTGACGTTTACACTCACAGTAATCCTCTGTTTAGAGATAATATATCTTGATATTTTACCGGTAATGTGATGTGTTAATAGGGTGCTCACTTATTAACTCGATCACTCTTATTAAAGTCGCTTAACATGTGCTACTTACCCATTTTCCTTCATACACCATTGTTGATAGATATCGTCCGGTCGTCTCTTTACAAGATGGACTTCCACAATACGACCCTCAGGTTCGGATACGCCAAGTACTAGTTGACGGTTGTTGTTCAAGGCAATGTAACCATCTTCAAACACAAAGCGTTGTAAAGTATCTCGGGAAATTTTCACCACTGTCTTTGGTCTATAAATGTAATAAATGGTATCAGAATTGCTGCCCCAATAGAGATATTGAGGATCTTTCACAAGTTGTCAATATAAACTTATATTAAACAAGTTTGTGAAGTTTTATTAAACAAGCCATTAGCAAACTTAATAATATTCCTGAACAACTTTAATATATTAAGTATAAATCAATATCAATTGACAACGACTAACAGATTCTTTATATCATATGACAAAAATAACACGAAAAATACATATGCTTTCCTGTCGGAAAACCGTTGGAAAACACACTCTGTAATATTAGCGACGCCAAAAATAACGTCCTTTTCAGGATATAATGATGTCATTTAGGAGATAAAGTGACGTCATTTAAATGTTATACTAAACATGTTACGTTTAAGTATAATATATACATACTCGTTATGCTTACCCGGATACAAGGAAAATCATTTAATACATAAATAAACTGAAAGGGTCATACTAAAGCATAATGCTCAACCCCTGAAAATAAGACATAAGTATCAGGTACAGTCATTGGCTAAATTGGAAAAAATATCAGAATGTCATGACGAAACAGTAATGGCCCCATACTGCCTTTATGTATAATTTGAAGTCTGGCGCCGTTGATGTAAGTAAACTTTTATTTATCTACATGGTTATGGGACCAGCTTTTCACTGTTGTTTCACTAATCAATCTCTATAATTCATTCATAGCAAAATTAATAATCTTTATTATACGGATCATAAAGTGTACACAGAATTAATATACAGAAAAATATATACTTACTTGTATTTCTCATACATTTCCCTGTCAGTATATTTATTCGCTTCGGGATCGTTGTCAAAACTGTTATTAACATTCACTAATCTTTCCCACGGCCATTTCAAGTTATTTAGCCTTTGCTCCGATCTTTCATGCACCACCTGGTGGCAAGACTTGGACTCATTTCCCTCATCTGTATTTCTGCAAATGAAATCACAATGTTACATTAAATAAACAGCACATTGCTTGTAATCATGATAGTACAGTCCGTTCAAAGTTAAATGATAAAGGTTATAAACATAACCTAGTCTGTCAGGTCTACATACCATGACTAAGGTCACTATGATTTTGACCACTGATGGCTCAAATGTTTCCTTAAAGTGACAAGACTCCATTTCGATGATAAAAACACGTTTTGTAGACGTTTTAATCACAAAACTATGTTTCATGAATACCTTAAGTATTCTTACATACATAAAGTGGCTATTGATGAAAACACCCGAACATGCTTTACCGTCCGTTATGGCTCTTCTCGGTATTTATACGCTACTACGCTATAACAAAGTTAAATTCTCTATTTCAGGGGTTTAAAAGGTCACAAACTGACATTATGCGATTATTTTTCTTTGAGATGAATAAGTCCACATTTGTGTATAAATTTATTAGGTTAGTCAAACAAAAAAAATGCAATTTTAAGAGAGCTTTTGGATAATTTTGCAATTTACCAACCGGAGTGTAGTCCCTTAAAGTACTTATAGGATATGACTGAATATAAAACAGCAACATACTGTGTAGGTAGATTAGAATCAATAGTTGGTGGTTTCCCGGACGCCAAACTTTGTCGGTCAAGGTCAACATCTTCCTCATCCTTGCACCATTGTTTGTTGACAACAACCGGCATACCCGGGGTCATAGACAGATCAACTTCCAGTACATATCCTACAAATTGTAAGGAATAAATAAGGAATGAGTTTATAAATAAACTTAACTTTTTACTTAATCCTTGATTTGTATAATTAAATGTTTGTTGATCATGTTATTAAATGAAATATTTTTAGTCTAAACTAGTAAAATAATAAAATGAAGAGTTATTTTAACAAGAACTGTCTACTATAAGCTGTCAGTAGACAGCACGCTCCACTTTTCTCAGTCAAATCCTTTGATAGTGTAAAACTTATTTCTGTTTTCTAAGTCAAAAGTTGCCTCCTCCTGGGTAAAGGTTGGGGTCATGATGGCGAACAAGTGTGCTAAGTTTCAAACCAATATGTCAATGGACATTGAAAATATTTGAAGTGGTACCGTATGTAAACTTTAACATTTTTTTCTGAGCCACAAAGGAGCTCGGGTGACTGCAATAGCTCCTCTTATTCTTCAAATAGTGGAGCTATAAAACATGAACACAGTCACTGATCCTAAAGAAAGTTCATTTGGGGTACTGAATATTAGCCTGAAAAAGACAGAAAGGGACTGAACAGGACAGAAATGGACTGAAAAGGACAGAACAGAAAGGTACTGGAAAGGACAGGAAAGGACAGGAAAGGACTTAAAAGGACTGAAAAGGACAGAAACAAAATGTGTAAAATTATGAAAAGAGGATAGTAGAGAAGTACATACTTTCCGGATTGCGTAACGAAGCATACTGTCGTAACTTGGCAACATCTTGTGATATTTGTGACAACAAGAATCTACGTTGTTGTTCTGCACGAGTCAGGTTCGGGTCTGTCCAAATCTCCCCACATGAAACATACGCTAACTGATCACGTTTCAAAGTTTTCAGTGAGAAATGTTCATTTCCATTTTCATCAAATAGTCGACGTCCAGCAAATGGAAGGTTTAGTAAAGATGTACAATGATCCAAAAACTGTAAAAATATAAATTGATAGTAATCGATACATTGTGAGTAAGTTCAGCCAATGAAAACATTTCTGGCAAAATTTTAGTCAGAGATTAAAGCCAATGAAAACATCTCTTGCAAAATTTTAGTCAAAGATTTAAGCCAATGAAAACATCTCTTGCAAAATTTTAGTCAGAGATAAAAGCCAATGAAAACATTTCTTGCAAAATTTTAGTCGAAGTTTAAGTCAATGAAAACATCTCCTGCAAAAGTTTAGTCAAAGATTAAGCCAATGAAAACATTTCTTGCAAAATTTTAGTCAGAGATAAAAGCCAATGAAAACATTTCTTGCAAAATTTTAGTCGAAGTTTAAGTCAATGAAAACATCTCCTGCAAAAGTTTAGTCAAAGATTAAGCCAATGAAAACATCTCTTGCAAAATTTTAGTCAAAAATTAAGCCAATGAAAACATTTCTTGCAAAATTTTAGTCAAAGACTAAGCAAATGAAAACATCTCTTGCAAAATTTTAGTCAAAGATAAAGCCAAGGAAAACATCTCTTGCAAAACTTAGTCAAAGATTAAGCCAATGAAAACATCTCTAGCAAAAGTTTAGTCAAAGACTAAGCCAATGAAAACATTTCTTGCAAAATTTTAGTCAAAGACTAAGCCAATGAAAACATCTCTTGCAAAATTTTAGTCAAAGATTAAGCCAAGGAAAACATCTCTTGCAAAACTTAGTCAAAGATTAAGCCAATGAAAACATCTCTTGCAAAATTTTAGTCAAAGATAAAGCCAAGGAAAACATCTCTTGCAAAACTTAGTCAAAGATTAAGCCAATGAAAACATCTCTTGAAAATTTTAGTCAAAGATTAAGCCAATGAAAACATCTCTTGCAGATTCAGTCAATGAAAATTTGCCTACAATTAACATAACCTACCAGTTCACATTCTCTGTAATTCATTAAATAGACTATTTGTATGACTTTGCCATACCAGATGTTTATGGACCACGTTAATATTTTTCAAACAAAATTTTAGGCTTACCATGCTAAATTCCAATTCTCGTATTGTAAGAGCCCGACAGTGTAGATTGACGTCTAACTCGATATTGTCACCAGAATTATCTGGGGCCGGTTCTTCTTGTTGCCGACGACGATTCTTCTTCTCAGGTTTTGGTGGCTTCTTAGTAAGATCTTTCACAAACTGAATTAAACAGCAAAATCATATGATTATATTTTAATTATGGTATAAGAACAAAAATTATTATTAGCAGTAATAAAGTGCATCCTTGATAATGAGAAAGGTGGGAAAGTTTTGTATAATCAAGTATGCATGATTTATCAAATGAATGATGTTTTAAGAACAAAACTGACAATATCAGTTGAATAAGTAATTTGTACAATCAATTGCAACAGTTGATCAATATGATATTATGTTGGTTAACATCACATTATCCTGGGTGCATTCTACACAAGGCTACAAATACACTATTTCATAATACACACAAATTCAAAAGAAATACATGTAGATGACATAATAAAGTAGGCAATATGATAATTCATATAAATATGTTTACATCTTATAATAGATGCCTATCGAAATACTGTAAAATCATTTTATTCACCAAGAGCAAATTTGTGTGGTCTTGAACATATATGCACTCCATGGTAATTTTTTTGTGAAAGTATTAAAATCTAAGAACCTTGACTCCATACTTAAGTGTTTTTTCAAAATTTGTAAAAAAATTTAAACCACACAAATAAAATGATCTTACAGTATGAACTAGCTACTGTATAAGTCTTATAATCCTGATAATATGATAATGCAGTGTGAATAAATATGATATTTAATTAAATGTACTTCATAAATAGAAGAACTTTTGCCGCAAATTTGAAAAAAGTGCCTTCCATAAAGGGCCATAACTCTGACAAAAGTCAGCCATCTAACAATATGCATAGTGATGCTTAGTAACAATGATTTAACTGAAGTTTAATTGAAAGTGATTAAAGGCGAGTGACAAAAACTTTGTTATGGAGCTCCAGCACAGAATCGATAAGTCTCCTCTATTACAAGTTTGGGGGGAGGGACAAAATTTAAATTTAAAGTAAATTTGTAAAAAATTAAAATAGTTATAACTGATACATTGTGCGTTGACAAAGCGACAGGTGTAGATGACTTACCGTGCTACCTAACTTCAATATCTATCAAATGATGTGATATACAATACTGTCAAATCATTTAATTTCAATCGGACAAACTTTAGTGGTTGGTTGAAAGATGATTTTGTGGGGATGTAATTTCAAGGATTTTTTGAAAGAAGTTCAATGAGTCATATACTATAGAAATTATTTAAAATATTTAGGTGGATAAATTAAATCTCCCTCAAATATTAATTATTTTATTTTTACAGTATACTTAGTCAAGTACACAGTTCCAGACAACTAACTCTTAACGACAGCTTGTTAAAACTAATTAAAAAAAACCCCAATATATTTAGATGGAAAACTACCAATGCAACAGTTACAACTCTATCACAGCCCAAAATTGGAAGGAAATTTAAAACATCACATACAATTCCATCTACATTGCTAGGGTAACAAGTAACCAATGGTTACCAGGATTATCTGGTTACTTACATTTGTAAGGTTGGGTCCAACAACCGGTGTGGCCAAAGATAAATTCCTTTCACCATTCCTAACAACAAGCAGTCGTAGAGGAGCCACTGGAATAAATAGAACACACTTTATAAAGATAAAATCAACTGAAAAGAGGTATACAGGATCATGCTAAACAATGCACTTTAAAATTTGAATTACAGCCTTCAGTATTGTAGAAGTTAAGGACAACCCTCATTGATATTTGAAACCATAATAACATTGTGAAATCATTTTTTAGATAATTTTCAAAAATAAATTTAAGGATGTCTTTCTTTAATTATTGCAACCAGAATTACATCTTTAAATAATTTTATATGATAATGTTTTACATCAACTTCGGTGACAGCCCACTTTAATGTTTGCCCCAAGAATTACTTCATGGACAACCCTCTTTAATGTTTGCCCCCAGAATTACTTCATGGACAGCCCTCTTTAATGTTTACCCCCAGAACTACTTCATGGACAACCCTCTTTAATGTTTACCCCCAGAATTACTTCATGGACAACCCTCTTTAATGTTTGCCCCCAGAATTACTTCATGGACAGCCCTCTTTAATGTTTACCCCCAGAACTACTTCATGGACAACCCTCTTTAGTACTTGCCCCCAGAATTACTTCATGGACAACCCTCTTTAATGTTTACCCCCAGAATTACTTCATGGACAACCCTCTTTAATGTTTGCCCCAAGAATTACTTCATGGACAGCCCTCTTTAATGTTTGCCCCCAGAATTACTTCATGGACAACCCTCTTTAATGTTTGCCCCCAGAATTACTTCATGGACAAACCTCTTTAATGTTTGCCCCCAGAATTACTTCATGGACAGCCCTCTTTAATGTTTGCCCCCAGAATTACTTCATGGACAGCCCACTTTAATGTTTGCCACCAGAATTACTTCATGGACAGCCCACTTTAATGTTTCCCCCCCCCCCCAGAATTACTTCATGGACAGCCCACTTTAATGTTTGCCCCCCCAGAATTATTTCATGGACAGCCCTCTTTAATGTTTGCCCCAAGAATTACTTCATGGACAACCCTCTTTAATGTTTGCCCCCAGAATTACTTCATGGACACCCCTCTTTAATGTTTGCCCCCAGAATTACATCATGGACACCCCTCTTTAATGTTTGCCCCCAGAATTACTTCATGGACACCCCTTTCAACCAATGTAACAGAGAGAGTAATACTTACTACCACACAGTTCACTGTCCCCGCTATGATGGTCCTTCTTGTGCAGTTTTGGAGCAAATGGTAACATATAGCCTTCCATAGGCCAGTCATAATCCTGTAACATAAAGTACATTTCAATGGCTTGGAATGAGAAGTTGTAAGTACTACTTATGATAACATCAGCAAAA
Organism: Spisula subtruncata; assembly: GCA_963678985.1. Taxonomy (NCBI): domain Eukaryota; kingdom Metazoa; phylum Mollusca; class Bivalvia; order Venerida; family Mactridae; genus Spisula; species Spisula subtruncata. The sequence continues at coordinate 29,326,227 of OY787674.1, read as the reverse complement.
CAAGGTGCTTCTTATCAGCTAATTTTCATAAAAAATCAGAACTTTTCACGTTGACCAAATTGAAGTTGAAACAGCTTGTTTTACCCTTATAAGTAAAGCGTAATTTTCAGACAGTTTTTTTTTGTTTCTCAAAATATTGATTTAATTTGTAGTTACGACCTTCTCATTCTAAGCCAGCAATTATAAAAATGCATCAGCACATGTCCGTTACGTGATTACTTTCAAATATACCCGTCTCACATCCAATAGCTATGCAAAATTAGTCTTCAACACAGAATAACTTGGTTGAACTTGAGATCCAAAGTAGTCGGGCGATTTCAGCATAATTAAGGCCTAGTGGTAGGATAAATTGGAATTTTAGACATCACGTTAACGTGGCATTTGTTACAACAAATCATTTTTTGAAATAGTAACTATCGTAATGGCATATAAACATAACGACCACACTGATCAAGAAGTAACATTTAAATAATTTATTTTTGTGAAATAAATTTCATAAGTTTTACAAAATTTGATCTCTCACAAAAATGAATGATTTTACAGTAGTTACCTTATTAAGAGACCCATCAGCTCGTACAGGCCAGGACAATGCTTGTTTATTCCACTCGGGATTTGTAGCATCATTATGTTTCCATTGTCCAAGATTTCCAAACTTCTCTTGTTTCAAAGCAAACCTGCAACACAGAGAAAATACAGTGAAATAATATAACTTGAGTCTTAAAATCATGTCAGCTCTGTTGGTAGAACATGAGACTGCTGATTGTGGGGTTTTGGGTGTCAGTCCCAGGGCTAATCATCTATAATTACTAATATTCTTTCAGATGAGATTTTAAACCTATTGAGTCATGAGTGCACTCTTTGCATTACTACTTTATATAATGAATACCCAAAGGTCACGACTCAGTGGTCCAATACTATGTATACATACCTTTGTAATGTTTTAGCTTTCTTTGTGAGTGGGTCAGACACCACTAAATATATTCTGCTACCAGGTGGCACACCCTCGGGTTGAACACTATCCTCCGTCTCCTCCCCAAACTTCTTCCCTAGATACGTCATCAACAACTCAGGGTACGCCTAAAATACAGAAGATTGCGTTGAAAAGAGGGATGACGTAATAAGAGCATCACCTTTATCAAAACAGCTGCGGGTGACGGTGCAAAGTTGAATAAAAAAGAAGATTCCGATAAACACAACATCAGAAAGTGCGAATCTTGCATTTAATGCAATTTCAGACCAAGCCTCTGTCAATTCTTTTTACCACAATTTGATTTATAGAATGAATAGTCAGATTTTCGTTACATGGAATGGTTATGTACAGTATCTGTTCTCCGGGAGAGAAATCTACAGCTGGTTGAAGGGAGGCATGCCTGAAACTTTCAAAAAAAACTTTAACTGGGTTCTGTATATTACACTTATGTGAGAAATCTCTTTTCTGTAAAAAAATGTCACCTTTTTTGTTTGTTCTTTAAAATGTACTAAAGTCCTTATTAGCTGACTTTTGATAAAAAATCTTGAATTTTATTGTATAACATAAACATACCTTTGATGAGATTGTAGCATCAGGATTGAACGTCCAAAGTTGGTGTGGATTACCGACCATCTTTTTCTGTAAACTGACCACATACCCGGTCACCTTGGTTTCCATGCCGATCAAGTTTGTCTCCACTTTGACATCACTTACTGCCAGGCATAGTTGTGGGAATGGCTTAATGTATATGAATCCAGACTACAAAGATAAGAAGAAGAAAACAAATAAATATCAGAATTGTTTTTATAAATGAACTGAAATCAGTCAAATGATCATAAAATGATCGGGTGAGTTCAAATTTTAGCTGTATGAATATTATGATACCTGGAACTTTGTGTGAGGTGCTTTTCAGTTAATTTGCATACTGGTACAAACACATCTGGCCTGGTTTTGTATTCATTTGCAAACACAACTGACCCCAACTCTATTGTCCAGATATGAATATTCAATTGACACAAGGATTATAACGGTGAAAATCTATTTGTACCTACAGATTAGTGGAGATTCAGAGTAGGTCTATTGAAAATAGATTTTAGGCCTGCAGAAAGGTGATACTAGCACTTCCACCTAACTACTGTAAAATAACTTATTTTGGGGCATCAAATTCAAGTGATATTTGCAAAATGCAATTTCTTGGGCTCCTTATTCTGTAGATGATTAAAGGTGAAATCTAGGACCGGTACGATTGAAACCGGTTAATCGTCAGTATAAAACCGAATCGAACAGGTGAATCGGTCGCCATATTGAAAATGGTGATTCGTTCCAAGCAGATGTATGTATCATAGGTTATTCCAGCTCATCCAGCCTTTGTACCTGTTGGTGTGTCGATTAACACATTCCAGCATGAAGCGTCAAAAATATAAGTTATAAATGCAGTAATATACATTTTATTAACATTCTAGGATGAGCATTTTTGTTTTAGAACGATTAGCGGTTTTGCAAAATTGAAACCGGTTACACCTTGTAATCAAAGCATGTTCGATTAACCGAGTAATCGTCCAGGTCCTATTGAAATCAACGAAACTATATTCATTGGATAAATAAACAAACTGAAAAAGCAGCCAAACCTAAATGAGAGAGCTTACCTTTGATACAACCCAAATCTGTGACTCTGACGGCCAAAGTTCTTTGTGACCCTTTGATAATTTATGATTTACAATGATCTCTGGGTATAACACTTTGGAGGGATCCATCTGTAGTAATATAAGACAATTCAACATTAATAACACCAAGTCCATACAATTTCTTTTTTTTTTCTTTTTTTTCTTTTTTTTATCTTTTTTTTTATAGTCCATACAATTTCAAACATTTTCAAAGACTTCAAGAAAAGCAATATGTTGAGTAATTTCAAAAAAAATTGTGCCATCTTCCGTTCAACTTGAACCTTATATTACCGGTAACCAGTATTGGAGAGTCCTAACTATTTTTTTTCAAACATGTGACTCGACACATTTACAAATGCATGTATATTTGAATTATATTATTTTGTGGGTTCCATGCGAAACTATGGTAACTATATCATTTTATATGGGAGCATACCATAATTTTGCACTAAACCCTTGTTTTGTAGTCAGTGAAATAAGCACTTATTCGGTTGTCCCTGATTCTGGCAAGTAACTTCAGCAGGAAAAATGTATACAGTATCATGGGAAACCATTCACTTTTGTTGATTCAGGCAAGTAGTTTGAAATCCAAATTTCACAGACTGTAATCAGGTATAGCTTGACGAAATCGACATGACCCTCACCTTTTAATTCATCATAATTCAACAGCTGATATATTATCTATATTTATAACCCCGGTTGTATGTTTTCATAATCCGGGAGTATCTCAAGACGCTCAAGATGTAATACAAACATAAATTTGAAATACTGATATTCCATGATGCTGGAATTTATATATTCGAAGCAAGAACCTTGTAATATATTCTTGCATAAAGGTCAGGATCAGGTCTAATTTTCCAAGCAATAATAAAATATGAATACAATACTGGTATTTTATATGATAACTAGTAAGTTACCAATCTAGGTGTCCTATAAAAAAATCTAAATTACCGAAAGGTATGGGACGATACGAGGACCTTATAAACTCATACCAAATCAAATAAAAAGTTACTAACCATAAACTGTAGATAGTGTCCTCGTGCATCAAGTTCTGCCATACTGGCTAGAGCCTCTACCTGATCTCTCTCACCCTCATATTTACACTTCTCATACTCATATACTGTAGGAAATCCAATACTTGCTTCATAATTGTCATAACTGAAAACAAACACAAAGTAAATGTAAAATATTAAATTTCATTATATACCAAGGTATGTATATGAACAAATCGCACAGTGGAATACAGCGCGACAGATAACATTTTCTGTATGATAAATGTCTGGTTTTCCAAATGCGCATCATGCATGGCTGATGTGTTCTATGACAAAAATATGCCAACGTCAATGACGTTGGTACATAAACATTAACCTTTTTATTAACAGACTTTTGTGACGTTAATGTTTACACATCAAACACATTAGCGCGTAAACACAATTTTTTCATTTTTGTGGATATATAATAAAAGGAATATCACTGCAGTCGTTTTGATTCGTTGGCCCGTATTACCTCTCCTTGCTTGCGTTATACTGTCTAACAGTCGCGCAAGACACATAATTTTTCAAGTAACTCCAGGTAAATTGGCCTGGCCCGGTGATTATAAACATTTTCCCTTCTCATACTCAAACTACATACTCCAACTTGAAAAACAGATTTTTTTAGTCATTGGAGTACGTACTCCATGCTCCAACTCCTTCTCTGAAATACATCGGAGCATTTCTTAGTCACAAAAACTGCTGTAACTTCTTTATAACTGAATGGAAACATATAAACTGGGGTTCATTTTCTTAGTTAGACCATTTGCTACAAGTTTGTAATGGTTTTGATGCAAACTTCGATAAAATGCTGTTTTTCAAGTTTGAGCACGGATTATGGAGTTTGAGTATGAGAAATGTTTATAATCACCGGACCTGATGTATCAACATACTGCAGTGATATTCCATATATACAGCAGAGAAGTGGGTAAACATGATCTTACTCAGCGAATCCTGGTATACTACAGTCTTCTGGTACCAATTGTTCTCTCAGTATCACTTGTTTCTCTCCGAATACGTCCTTACCCTTAGCTTTATCAAATATCACCTGTATACAATATGCTGAAAATATAATATCACATGTATACAATATGCTGAAAATATAATATCACCTGTACACAATATGCTGAAAATATAATATCACCTGTATACAATATGCTGAAAATACAATATCACCTGTATACAATATGCTGAAAATATAATATCACATGTATACAATATGCTGAAAAAATATAATATCACCTGTATACAATATGCTGAAAGTATAATATCACCTGTATACAATATGCTGAAAATATAATATCACATGTATACAATATGCTGGAAAAATATAATGTCACCTGTGTACAATATTCTGAAAATATAATATCACCTGTATACAATATGCGAAAAATATAATATCACCTGTTCACAATATGCTGAAAATATAATATCACCTGTATACAATATGCTGAAAATATAATATCACCTGTATACAATATGCTGAAAATATAATATCACCTGTATACAATATGCTAAAAATATAATATCACCTGTATACAATATGCGAAAAATATAATATCGCCTGTATACAATATGCTGAAAATATCAAAAATCACCTGTTCACAATATGCTGAAGATATAATATCACCTGTTCACAATATGCTGAAAATATAATATCACCTGTATACAATATGCTGAAAATATAATATCACCTGTATACAATATGCTGAAAATATAAAATCACCTGTATACAATATGCTGAAAATACAATATCACCTCTTCGCAATATGCTGAAGATATAATATCACCTCTTCACAATATGCTGAAAATATAATATCACCTGTATACAATATGCTGAAAATATAATATCACCTGTATACAATACGCTGAAAATATAATAAATATAGTATACACCATCAGCCGTCATTGGCAATTTGCATTTTCATAAACAAGCATGTGCCTCCGTAGCTCACTGGTAGGCGCGCTCGCTGCCTAATCTCGCCACCTGGGTTCAAATTCGGGTGGAGGCACATATGTATGCCTGACATATTCAGCAGAAAGCTGACTGACTGGCAAGGAAAACACATATTATTAAGCCACCTTTTTTTTATTTATTAAACAATCAAAATTAAAGTATATTCAGGTGTTCAGGTTTTACTAACTTAAAGTGTATATTGCTATATCTAACAATCATTTAATGTCAAAATAATTACTTGCTTTGTTTTAAGTATGATACTTAGACTACCTTAATAGCAAATTAAAACTTTGGATCGGCTCCCGTGTATTTTGATACAATCATCAAAAAAATAGACAATTCTTATAATTTCATACGGTGTTCTAGAACACTTTCGCATGAAAACAGACAATTCGCATGTCCAATAAATCACAGAGAGAGATCCTGTTAAAGCTGAAGCGAAAAGTGATCTTATGGATATGAAAGCATAACTGTTTTTCAGTTTTTGCAGTTGTTTTCAAAAATATCGTCAGATATAGCTCTATACACTTTAACAGACTAAAAGCAGCTTAAACATATCCCAGCACTCTGTTGACTATTCAAACAACATACAAACATTTCCTTAAGCATTAGTTTTGGCAAACAAAACATGCAACATAAAAAGAAATATATCACTAAATAAAATAAGTTGGCATGCTAATGGTCATCAATTGATGATCCATCAACTTTTCACAACTGTCTGAAATCTCCACTTTATACAATACTTACTGAATGGATTTATGTAGCTTTCCCCGAATGAGACCCAAATCTCGTCTTCGGTTTTTAAACTGAACACATCTTTGACTTCTCTTCCGTATTCATTAAATATCTTCTTCGCAATCGGCGCTAATTTAGGATTCTGCGGATTACCAAATAAACCCGACAGTTCATCCAATAACTAAAAGTAGAAGACATAAAATATTTGTAACCACGGTTACAACAAAATATAACTATCACATGAATATACTTTGAAACTTGTTTTTTTTTTCACGGGAAACAATTTTGTTAATCTCAAATTCACTTATATTAATCTAGTTTGAATACCTAATTGAGGCCTGATGTTAAATCTTCGTTTTTTCAACAAAGTATACCCCATGGAGAATCGGGCCAAAAATTTCTACAAGATGATGTCTCAACTAAGACATATTTTAAAACTGTAAAAAGATCTTGCATCATTTGCCTTGGAATGCATTGAAACTCAAATCAGCATGAAGTTTGGTGTGTTCATTTTTTATGCCTCATGGAGAATGAGGTATAACAGCAAGATGATATCTCAACTAAACAAATATTTCAAAATTGTGACAAAGTTTGATCAACTTACTCTTTGTAGTAATATCTCCTTGGTTGAGCCTTGTGTTGCTTTACGTAGGTTAAAGTAGAAATCTCGTGGAGCATTGATTATACCATTTTCATGTACCTAGAATCACACCATTTAAAACTGAATTCATTCAAAAACATTAACAAAATACATTATTCTGTAAAATCATTAATTTTCATGGGGAATTAAACTTTGTGGATTTAGTTCCATCTAATATTGAATTTGACCCTCATATTTATTACCTGAAATGCAAAATCCAGGAATTTACGTCCCATCGAAATGGTCTTTTTTACCAAACCTACAAAATTTTGTCCCATCGAAATTAAATTATTTTACAGTAACCTGTCTTGAGCAAATGATAGGTTGTTGATATGAAGAGACGGAATTTAAAATAAATGGTCACTACTGAAACAAAATTATACTGTTTGCTAAATAAAGGGCGTTGCTCAAGGAAGGGCTGCTCTGCAGATGTAGCATTGAAACATTGTTTCTACTTGGAACGCATCAGCAAAATTAACAATTGTCTCATTCCCATTGGGATAAACTATAAAGGGGATAAAGAGCAACAAATTACTGTAAATTAGCAAACTAGTCTAAGAGGATAAAGAGCAACAAATTACTGTAAATTATAATGATATTTGTGTAGGAATAAGAAAATATTTGATTAATAGAGTGGTCTGTAAGAAAATGGCTAAGATATTTACCCTGAGTTTAAGACCAGGTGCTCCAAGCATTTTGTATGAACGTTCATTAGGTAAGGTTTTGATGTGCCTCATCTTGAAATGGGAACCTTCCACTTCTTCTGTGGCAACCATTTCTTGTAAATTGTTGATCTTGTCATCAATACTACATAATGTTTCACTTAACTGATCTATATCTCTGTCAGTCTGTAATATAATAGAATTAATCAAGTGATTTCAGTTCATATTGGCCTCGATATTTAGGCTAAGGATAGTTGTATTGGCCGGAGATGCAGGCTTTTCTCATATAGACCTTCTTTCACTGTGTATTGGCTTAGATTTGCTTCATTCACTGAAAACCAATTTACTTTCGCGAATACTAACTTTCACATTTTGGAGATCGTCAGCACATGGTAGATCGGGAAACTGAATGTGTCAGCCTCGTTAAATAAAGACGTTACTTACTTACTTACTACTTACTTACTTACTATATAAATGTTTTGACCACTTTCACTGCTGCTTAATTTTGCGCAATTTCTACCTATCGCAAACTTCTCAAAATTAAATTGCTCGAAATAATTTCTAGGTTTACAGTAAGATGTGCAATTTGTTTATAAACAAAGTCACACTTCAATGTTATACATGTACATAATAATTGAATAGCAGTAAAGAAAAGGCAAAAAAACACTGAATAATGAATATTAAGGCCACACCAAATTAATTTTTGGTTCTACGGATTTTTTTGGGAAAAATTAGGGGCGAGCGAGCGAAATATAAATTTAAATATTTATTTTTGAAAAACCCGTAATTGAGAGCGAGCGAAGGAGCGAAATAATTTTTTTTAAATTTATTTTTGAAAATGCCATTTTTGAAAGCGCGTGAAGGAGCAAAAGTGCCCTATTCATTTCTGATGCACCCATTTTTAGGAAATTGTGTCAATATTGAAATTATTACAATAGCTTTAATAAGAAATGAGGCCAAATAAATGATTGTTATATATTTCTTGTTATGTTGTGTAGGATTTATCAAATTATTTTACCAGAATACAGGTATTCAAGGTAATTGTGGGCAGACATTGTCACATACATATAAATGATAATGAACACAAATGCACTGAGTGACAAGTGGTTAAAGATTCAAATCAACTAAGCATCAAGCTAGTCAGTCTCAATGATCACCATGTACAGTTTTGTTCTTGTAGTGACACATCATGCTCAGACGGCTGTTTATTTAGCACTGTTAGTAGCGCACCGATGCATAATGCTATGCAAGGTCAGAGCTCCAGCTATGATTGAAGAAGGGCAGGGTGCTGGGCCCAAAAAGGTCGCGGGGAGGTTGCGGGGGTTTGGGGGACCTCCCCCTAAAAAATTTTGGATTTGTAGACCTTCAAGATTGCTTCTCCTGTGTTTTTTTTCCTAAATAAAAGTGAATTTTGTGTGACTGATTATGATGGTGTTTATATTTAGTTATAATTTATATGAGCAAGTTTTCCATTAGAATGCTTAATTTTTTACTACCTATCTATCTATAGCTATGGCTTGATGAATACCAGCCCAGATCAACAGCTTTTCTGTTTGGTGCCTTTCTGTTTATACCTCACTGCTATATTTGTTGAAATTGTAGATCATTAAGATGGCTCCTCTTGTTTTCTTACTAAATTTGGTGTAGTTGTAAGACAATATGTGTAGCAAATTTCATTTAAATCTACCCCCCCTCCCCCCTCATTATTTGGAGGGGCAAAACAGAACAAATCTATACAGTGACTGTGTGTTTATTAATTTATATCATGGGTCAATTAATATTTAACAAGTTCAAAGGTGGCATTTTAGTATATTATCTGTGTATGTACTTGAAGACTGACCTTGCTGACCTGGGTTAACCTTTTAAATATCAGTTACAACAGCTATAAAATGCTGGCATTTACTCTAGGGAGTCATTAATCACAGAAATCTTCTCTCTTGTGTGAGGTATTTCTTTTGTGTTGTGTTGTGTTGCATAACCTTCAAGGTTATGGTCAGACTTCTCCTACATATTTCTTAGATTTTGTGAATGATTCTGAAGTGTGATTTTTTTGTTGAATAAAGTTTTTCAATTAGTTGTCTGCCCCCTTCCCCCCCCCCCATTATTTTCTTGTTTTCGTTTTCATGCCATCTTGGACCACTCAAGCACACACGTGCTAGTCCTGTCATCAGTAATTGACGTTGCAAACAAATAGGTATCAAAAGTTTAAACATAATTGACTTTTAATTATTAAAGATCTTAAGCAACGAGGCTGTTACGTATTGTTGCAAACGTTAAACAGAGTGTTTCTCACGCTTGTAAAAATTACATGCAACACTGTTCACAAATTGACAATCAAGAAAAACAAAAGTTTGTCTGCTAATTATGTCTCCAGCTGAGTAGGTATACAGTATGACATGTATCCATAGGTGTGAATGGGGCAATAAACTGGTCAATCCTCGTTTAACCAGGGTGTTTTTCCTCTGTAATACTAGGGACTTAGCTATACACTGATTCATGAGAATGTGGATCTGTTTATTGATGGCTATCAGTGACATAATTAAGTCCGGAAGAGGGCTTCTTATAAAGGCTAATTACTCGAGACGGTAAGTTAACACTTAGGAAAAAAATCACATGCGCGTGGTTTTCCCAGGTGCGGGAGCAATAATTTAAATTTAAATATTTATTTTTCATTTTGGAAAAATCAGGAGCGGGCGCTCCCGACGAACGCATGATCAATTTGTTGTGGCCTAAGCAGGCAGACAACAAGAACTATCTGGTCAGTTGGTACCCGACATTGAACTGGCCCAGATCTCCTGAAGCATCTCAAGTAAAAAAATCATCTCAAATTGAGATTTTGCCCAAATCAGAGTTTGAATATGAGAATAATCGGAAGTTAGAAATCTTTAAAAATTACTGTAGTATACTAGGAATAGAGTTTGCTGATGACAACTCTTAGTCCATCCTCACTTGGAAATAATCCAAACGACACTTTGGCAATATTCATTTAATGAGATTTAGCTCAGATTGAGAAATTTCTGGTAATGGTTGCAGACCTGGGAGAATCTGTGTGTAACAACTACTTACATAAGTGATAGCCTCATCGACTTCATCCTTAGACATGGACAATATTTTTATGGCCACTTTAATCTGGTCCTCTTCTCCTTCTTTCATAAATGTCAGCTGAAGATTGTAAATAAAACGTCTTAGTTAATGTAGTCTTTGAAAAAAGCTTGTTCTTAAACATTACATGAACTATGAATCACTTTTGCCACCATGGCAGCCCGATAGTCGGAAATGGTAAAGGTCACAGTCACCTTGACCTTTGACCTACTAGTCTCTAAATCAATATGGGTCATCTACTGTTGCCGACCAACCTCCATGTAAAGGTTGAAGATCCTTGGGCAAAGCATTCCTGAGTTAATGAACGGAAACAATTTGGTCTACCGACAGACAGACCGACCACCCTACACTCAATAAGGGTCTTTTACTGTTGTTGACCAAATTCCAGGTAAAGTTTGAAGATCCAAGGGCAAAGCATTCTGGACTTATTGAACGGAAACCATTTGGTATACCGACAGACACAGACGGACCTACACTTAATAGCCTTCTTCTACTGTTGGTGACCAAATTCCAGGTTAAGTTTGAAGATCCAAGGGCAAAGCATTCCTGAGTTATTGAACAGAAACCATTTGGTCTACTGACCGACCAACAGACAGACAGACCGACTGACATGGGCAAAGCAATAAAACCCCTCATCAAAGATGGGGGAAATAATTATAATCCATACAGTTAGTCTATTACCTCTCTTCTGAAGATTCTTGCTTCCTTTATACGAGCCTTCAGAACTTCCTTGATCGTAATAAGAAAATCCCTTGTTCCTGATGGACTGAACCCTTCACCAGTAGAGACCCAAACAGGGCCCAGCACATAGGTACCACCAGACTGTAGACATTCATCCAGAATAGGGGCTGTAATGAGAATGAAATAAATTAAATTTATACAGGAGTCAGGCCCTTAAGTCACGAAACGGAGATACACCGAGGCATTTGAGAAATTAACATACATTCAACTCAACTCAACTCAAGTTTATTGTAATACAAGGCCACCGGCTCAAAATACACACATTCTACATTTGATACATGTGAGTGACAAAATAATATTTTAAATAAAAAGCATCATCGTTTTAAAATAGTAAACGTTTTAAGCAATCCATTTACATGTATGATATAAATGGACATTTCTAATTAACACAAGCTAGAAACAAAACATTCAACACAACAATGTTTATAATTTAGAGAGATACACGTACTATGTTCTTGATAACATGTGTGACAACGACCTGATTTTATGACTGAATTGCATTTTAATTACATTAGCGTGTAGCATGTCTTTTAAAGACAAAAATGTCTCAATTATACCCTAGAACACAATATAATAATCATTTGCCTCAGTGCTTGGTCTAAGCAGTCAATAAGGGGAGTACTATGGTGCCTCAAAAAGTGATCGTAGACAGATATAAGGCTGTGACATAGGCTTTAGGTGATATGATGTTGTAATTCATGTGAAATCAGACATATATTGAAAACCAATTGACTTTTGGGAATAGGGGATCGACAGCATATTTGCGACTACAAATTTAGGCATTTCAAAGTCTCCTCCGATGCCCATATTAATGTTTGAACACTTTTATAGCAACTTAATTTCGCAAATTTCTACTTATTGGGAATTCCGTGAATTTAAATCACACGAAATAATTGCTTGGTTTTCAGTAATATCAAATGTGACCTAAGAGAGGACACTACAATAGTAATGTCATAGAATACATACTTTCTGCTAATGATGAGATCTCATTGCCTTCCCAGTCATAGAGAATTCTAGCATGACTTCTTAGATCCAATTTTGCTGTGCAAGCCACCAAAAACTGAAAACATAAGTATATACGCCATCACAAAAAAAGCCAAGTTGATCAACACTTCTACATACACATATTTGTCTCTGTAATTAACAGCAATACGAATGGCTGTCGATTTGGCTTTATACAAATTTTCTCTAAAATGTTTTTTTTTTTTTTTTGGGAGTAGGATATTTTATTTTCAATAAATCATATCAATTTACATACAAGCTCCAGGGCTTTTAAAAGACTACGTTAACAATTTGTAATTGAACTACTGTGACATAATATAAAACAATATTGCTAAAAAGAAGAAAACAAAGTATATATATACAGAAGGTTTAAAAGTGTTTTAACCAAATCACATCATTGAGTTAGTCTAGCTGTATTATGAAATCGAAAGCGAAAGTAGACTAGACTAACTCGATGTGAGGTTATAGGTTGAATGAAGAAAACAATTATTAATGCTTAAAAATTAAGCATTTACGATTGATATAAGTAATAAAGAGGATGTTAAAGTTCAAAGTTGTTCTAATAAAAAATATATTTGACCTTGTTATCCCTTCTATGAAAATAAAACATTTGACAGTGAAGGCAAGCAATTAGCAGAAAAACAAAACATGAAATATTAGTTAAACATATATGCCCTCATGGCAGCCAAATATTTGGAAATGTTAAAGGTCACAGTAACCTTTGACCTACTGACCTCAAAATCAAAAGGATTCATCTATCGTTTCTGGCCAACCTCCAAGTGAAGTTTAAAGATCCAAGGAAGATACCATTCTTGAGTTACTGGACAGAAACTATTGGCTCTACCATCAGACCAACAAACATGTGGAAAGCAATATCATCAAAGATGGGGGGGGGTGTAAATTATCAAACTAAATACTGTAAACTCATTTAAATTCAATGGAACAAAATTTCGTGGTTTTGGTAAAACAATCATTTCGTTGGGACGTTATTTCATGGATTTTATATTTCCGGTAATAAATATGAGGGTCAAAATTATTGTTCAATGGGTTTTTATTTTGTGGTTGAAGAGAGCCATGAAATCCACGAAATTTAATCCCCCCCCCCCTCCCCGAAAATTAATGATTTTATAATAATTCTACCATGTTTAGCATACCTCCTCAAGTCGACTTAAATCTGCAACAATTTCCACAGGTTCTGTGCACTTTCCATTTCTGTACACAATAATTCGGACACGCTTCAATTCGGCCAATTTCCTGAAATTATAAATCTGTATTGTAAACAGATCCAATTCATTGAAATTAATTATCATACCAGTTTAATTAAAATCCACAAAACGTATCATTTGAACAGCTCGATTTTTCATTATGAAAGCAACCGCCTGATATTGGTTTAATTGATCTCATTTCTATAAACAGTAAAACCTGAGTAATCAACTAAATTAAGCAATCATAGAATAAAGAAGAAGGCAAGTGCTAACATTGAGCTATGGATGCCCACATAACAATTATATTAATATATTAATAGGAAATAGCACATCATTCAAGAAGTGATACACATTTTTTCCCACTTACTTCATTCTTTTAGATAACTTTGGTTTTGACAATTTTTTCTTGCCTTCTTCAGGTAGCATAACTCCTGTCAAAGTCCACTTGGCACCATTGCTGAGAATAATGTTCCCTGGAGCAAAAATATAATCAAAATTAAATCAAGCACACCAAAATAATATGTTCATCAAATTGATGAATGCACTAAGAAACACCAAAAAAAATGAGCAAAATGATGGACTTAAAAAAACCCATAAAAATATGCAGCTAAATGATGGATTCGCTTAAAAGTATTTGACAAAATCAACGAAACAAGTTAAGTACATTTTAGTAAGTTAAATTCTTGACTTACTTTTAGTCATTGCGTAAGGATCTTTGTAATTTTCGCCGGTTGAGATATAAACTTCACCATCCATAGGAATATCTTTCTCATCATATACTTCTATTCCATCTTCAAGAAAGATTCGACGAGCAGCAAATGGCAAGTTTAATTTGTCTGTACAGAATTCAAGTAACTGCAAACAAACATGAAATTTTTGGTACTAAGATATTGTTAATAGTCTCAGAGTTTGTAGTTTTATTGATCAACACACAGGGGTTAGAACCCAGAACCTCTATACACGCATAAATCTATTAACTTTGGAAAACTATCAATAATCTCACGTCGGGGTCCAAAATTATGAAAAAGATCTGTTGAAAAATTATTTTCCAAGATTTGTTATAAAGAAAAAACTCTTATGAAGAAAAGTTCTTTATTGATTTTGCAAATCAAAACAGTGACTAAATGACAACCCTATACTTAATGTGACTTAAGGACCATAACTCCTCCCACATGTTGGTGGATAGGAAACGAAACAAGACTAAATTACAGATCCACAAATAAATCTAAAGATACCGTAATCACTATAAAACCTAGCATCTCATTCCTGGTGTTGTTCATATCCAAAAGGGTATAAGAGAATTAATACTGTAAGATCATGTAATTTCAATGGGATGAAATTTCTATTTCAATGGGATGAAATTTCTATTTCAATGGGATGAAATTTCTATTTCAATGGGATGAAATTTCATGCTTTTTGTGAAAAATACCATTTTGTGGGGATGGTATTTTAAGGATAAAGTATGCACTAAGTCATATGTTATAGGAATCATTCGTGGGGGATCAATTTCGTGGATGAGGTTATCCATGAAATCAATGAAATTATTTCCCCCTCGAATATAAACGATTTTACAGTATTATATAAAGTAATTACATCATAATGAACATGTTCTCACCATTTTAATGCTTGGTGCTGCTATTCGTATAAATGGTTCCCGGCTTCCGTTACGGAAGGCTGTCACTCGGATCGTATGTGGTTGTTTCTTATACTGAGATTTTATCTTTCGTCCTGTGGAAATAAAATACAAATGTAAATTTATATGATGATATATTTAGGCAATGCTTAAAGACATATTTCTGAAATTAAAGTACAACCTCTGTAGAGCTTAACCCTTCAGTGAGGCCAATTTTCCCTCATTTACTACTTCTTCTGTGGCCACCCTAGCTCAGTGGTTAGCACGCTTGCCGCCTAATCCGGTGACCCAAGTTCAAATCGGGGTTCAAAAGTGACAGAACAATTTTTATTATACATTACCTCCATAGTAAGATGATTTTGATGACCAAGGTCGGTTACGACCGTAGTATGATAGAGTTGAAGCAGCACTCGTGGGTCGGTTTAATCTGCAACACAGAAAACACTTCATCAGACTTTTTAAAATAAGTAGTGATTGTTCTAAAATGGGTAGCAGAAAAACCTGCCCTATTTAAGCAGTGCCCTATTGCTCTATAAATGAGTCTATAAATCTGCAATCTAGGAAAAATCTTTGTACAATGCTTTTAAACAAATAACGCACACAAAAATTATGTATTATGGAATTGTTGGCTGCCTCGAATCAAGATTATAAAGAGGTCATAAGTAAAACAAGAATGACCATGAACTTACAATTATTCATGTCTCAGCTGATTGCAAACAAACAATAATTATTGTAGCACAAATTATTTTCTTCAAGCACATCTACATGTTGAGATTGTTCATGTGTGAAAGTTTGAAGAAAATCTGGGAAAAATTATAGGAGGAGTTGCGTTCACAAAAATCCATCTACGGACAGACAGGCAGATGGACGGACAAACAGACTGGTTGAAAACACTTACAAAATACGTTTTGGGGTATAATGAAACAAAAAGCTGTTTATTAAAAGCCTTACTTATTGCGTTTGACAGGAGCACTTGCTGGACGCGAGCGAGATCTCAAGCTTTTCTCAGTGACGATAACTTGATACATCTCTGGTCCTTCGTCATTATTCTGTCGAGGGGTTGCTGGGTCCCACAGACTAGGATCTGCGATAAACTTGGCATCAATTTTAGGTTTTTCAGCGGTACCGTAGGTGATGTTTGTTGCAGATACAGGGCGCTTGGCACTTGTACGGTATTTGTACGTGTAATCTGAATGGGGAAGTTTCTGAGTATACGGTGATGGACGTGATGGTCTGGAAAATAGAAAATGACTTTCAGTAACCTATATTTTGTGTATACAAGAGGGCCAATATCGCTCACCTGATTATAATTTTCACCCAAAGGACTAATTTGAACATCTTGGTAGAAAACCACAAGATGATGCTACATACCAATTATCAAAACTCTAGGCAGTTGAGTTTTAGGCAAGAAGATATTAATATGTTTTCCCTATATAAGTCTATGTAAAACGGTGACCCCCGAGTGGGGCCAATTTTGACCCCAGGGGCATAATTTGAAAAATCTTGGTATAGGACCACTAGATGATGCTACATACCAAATATCAAAGCTCTATGCAGTGTAGTTATAGACAAGAAGATTTTTATATGTTTTCCCTATATAAATCAATGTAAAACGGTGACCCCCGGGGCTGGGCCAATTTTGACCCCAGGGGCATAATTTGCACAATCTTGGTAGAACCACTAGATGATGCTACATACCAAATATCAAAGCTCTTAGGCATTGTAGTTTTAGACAAGAAGATTTTTATATGTTTTCCCTATATAAGTCTAAGTAAAATGGTGACCCCCAGGGTGGGGCCAATTTTGACCCGAGGGGAATAATTTGAACAATCTTTGTAGAGGACCTCTAGCTGAGTCTTCATACCAAATATGAAAGCCCTGGGCCAAGCGGTTTCGGAGAAGAAGATTTTTAAAGGTTTCCCCTATATAACTCTATGTAAAACTAAGGGCCCATGGGGGGGGCCAATTTTGACCCCAGGGACATAATTTGAACAATCTTTGTAGAGGACCTCTAGCTGAGTCTACATACCAAATATGAAAGCCCTGGGCCAAGCGGTTTCAGAGAAGAAGATTTTTTAAGGTTTCCCCTATATAACTCTATGTAACAACTAAGGGCCCCCGGGGCGGGGCCAATTATGACCCCAGGGACATTATTTGAACAATCTTTGTAGAGGACCCCAAGGTGGTGCTACATACCAAATATGAAAGCTCTAGGCCTTACGGTTTCAGAGAAGAAGATTTTTAAAGTTTCCTATTTGAAAATCTATTTTTAGCCTGTGTGACCTAGTTATGCGACAGACCGGAAATTTTTTAACAACTTTGGTAGAGGTCCATCCAAGGAACATTCCTGTTAAGTTTTATCAAATTTGGCCAAGCGGTTTAGGAGGAGAAGTCGTTTGAAGAAATTGTTGACGGACGCACGCCGCACGACACACGATGGACGACGGACATCTCGGTATGACAAAACCTCACCATGACCACTTTGTGGTCAGGTGAGCTAAAAAGTGGTAAAGTGCGCCCGGGATATGTGATATTTACAAATAGTGGATGGATTTGATTACTTTTGCAAAATTGGTAACTTTAATAAAACACATATGGTCAATTGTTACTAAAATAACACTGATGAAATCATGCACATTTGATTTGATTTTTCCACCAATGTAGCTTTTACCAAATTTCCCTGCCTTTCTCATTATCTTTGGCACATGATATCAAAATATTGTATAATGGAAAACAACAAGTCAAAGCAATAGGAAAAGGTTTGACTTATTTTATCGTATTAACCAGTTTCTGCCTCCATAGAGTCTTAAGAACATCATCAAGATAAACATCCCCTGATTATGGGCAAAATTTTAATGGATGATGAAGAAACATGAATATTCATCAAAGAGCCAGTAAAATAGCTTTGACCAATGTATATTATATAAATATAATATACTTACTCCTCATCAGGCTGCTTGTTATTTTTCTTTGAGTTTCTCAGCTCGTCCAAGTATTGAGCAATTAACAGATCCTCGTAGCTAACGAGACCGCCAGGCCCTCCATGTGTCTGACTTTTCAAATTTACTTGCTGTGTAGTTGTGACTATTTTCCTCCCCTTCTGACTCTCTGCCCACCGAACTGTCGACATATTGGGTCCTGAAATATAATTATGACCATGAAAATTGATGACATCACTTCCTGTTTATATTGTTCTTTTAATTCACCAGAAGACGACTACTATTATATGTGTCGAAATATTGTGGAATAAAAATACACTATATACAATTAAAAAAGAAAAGAAAAAAATTAACCATAAACACAATAGTTTTAAAAATGTTTAAAAAAACCATGATATTAATTAAACGGAATCTGACTCAAGTCATGCGGTAACAAACATTAAAAAACTAAAGCAACAATAAAAGACGTTTGCATAACATACATGTACGCCCCAAGGCAGCAAAATAGTCTTTAATGTCAAGATGGCCTTGAACTTTGACTTACAGACCTCCAAATTAATAGGGGTCATCTACTGTTGCAAACAAACCTCCAAGAGTGACCAATTGTTATATTATTAGGCCCCCATCTTTCAATAACTCACAAAAGCTTTTCCCTAGGGTCTTCAAACTTTACATGTAGGTTAACCAGCTATTGAGGTCAGTAAGTCGAAGTTCAAGGTCACTGTGACCTTGTTTCAGTTGTGTAGTGGTGTTTCGGATTTCTGTGTTTGGCTGGTTAGGTTGAGTGCTTCCTTCCCTGTCGGATTTTCTCATACCTTTTTTTACCATTTTCGACAATAAGGCAGCCATGTTTTTAAGTACATCTCTTGCTGTTTAAATATGTTTACAGTACACACAAACATCGGCTACTGAAGATTTATAAGCCTCAGTTCACTTGTGTTTGTCAATATCTGTCAATTATTAGCTCCACTGATCGACTTCCGAACTGTAACCTTTCCTTATAATTATAGAGCCTATGCCGTAATTAAAAGTGCAGTCAAGACTCAATCATCGTTTCAGATCTATAAGCATTCATCTCTAGCATTTCAACATTGGCTCATAAAAAACAGCTTAACAGGCGTACGCCATAACATATTTAATATTTACTTAATCCCAGAGGTTTGAAACATCAACAAATCAAACCAACCGTTACATCCAGATCATGGATATGTTCATTGTTGTGTTGCCATGATACAATAGAATCACCAAGGGAATTCTATTCCAAACAAATAAACGATTTATCTATTCAAGCATGCCACAATCTTAGAACAATTCAATAAATTAACCGAGCTACAGGTATGTTAGCATAGAACCAGGCAGGAAATTGCAAGTACAAATCCCATTGATCACACAAGCTGTTCTATTGCATGGAAACATTTATGCCCAACTTGAGTATTTTAATTTTAGGTCTTAAGTGAAGATACAGGTTTTTCTGGATACAATTACTAGGGAGGGGGATTTGCTTTGGAGTCAATAAAATTATGATCATGGTAGACTTTCCAATGCAGACAGACCGGATCAATGCATGAGTACCAACTCAATCCGCGATTTTAAACCTCAAGACAATATTAAAAATTTATAAGGCATTTATCCAACCCACTGTCTGTGGACCTGAAGTATCCGAAAGTTGGTCAGTTAGGCACCTAGGTCCTCCAGCAACCAATTACGATCCCTAAATAAAAAGTAATTCTGGCTGATATTCAGACGTAACAATCATAGGCTACCATCAAGCATTTGCAGATAGCAAAACATAGCACAGAAAAGCATTAGTGAGCACAGCAGCATTCTTGTGCTGGCAAAAGTCGCATAGTGATCTCTGATAGTGTGTCATTCGTGAAACTGAAAGTGTTATAAAGTGCTATTTGGTAGTAGTTTGGTTCAGCAACAAGCTCTTGTCAAACAATGCCAATATCTACTTAAACATGCTAGTAAAAGATTTGAAGAACATGATTCATAGTTCTGAAGATGTAATGATAATTTTATGGAACACAAGTACTGCAATAATGAAATAGTAATAGTATATGGTGAAATAAAAATAGGTAATATTTTACAGGTAAATCAATCTCAGTACCGTTTCTGTATTTAGAATATGCTGATACCCCACCAGGTCTGCCTGGAAGCACCGCTTTACGAGGTCTAGCGCTACGTCTCACACCTGTAGCAGGACGACCGTATGAAGCATGTGGACGACCAGTAGATGTCTTTGGTCTATTAGATATGGCCGGCATATTTACACTCGGCCGATCTTTAGAGCTAGACTGATCTGTCTCGTTCATGTTGTCAGGACTAGCTTCAAGAGTTTCAGATCCTGCTGAATTAGATTTATTTTCAGTATTTAAACCTGTCTTTGAATCACCGTTCAGACTAACACTTAATTTTCTGTTACTGTTGTTCTCCGTCTGTTTAGAATTTAAACTTGAGGTGGCCTTGGGTATGGGTCCTATAACTAAATCTACAATATCTGGGTCATCTTTGACAGGTTTTATCATTGGTTGTGGAATCTTAAATCGTACATGTTTTACACCAAAAGCAGTTCTATAAATCTCAAAGCTCTCCATTGTCTTTTCATTCAAACTCAACTCTTCAAAATGGAGTCATTTTTAACTTTTCATCATCATGGAGTCAATTTATATGTCACTGTTAAACAAATTTTAACTATTGGTGTTTCGTGGATAAAGTGGTGAAAACTCCTTTTTAATTCAATACTAAATTTTGCATGTAAAATACTATTATACCAATACATTCTTTCACCATGCAAGAAGTTGAAAAAAAAACACTAAGCTGTCAGCCTCAAAGTATTGCAAATTGAATACCCTAAGATAACTTTGCTATATGTTCCCAAATTTAACAATATATTTTAAACCTGACTGTCTTAAAAATAAGATTAATAAATAGAAGGGATTTTATATATTTATAAGTTTTATTGATATAATCCAACTTACTTACACATGCAAAAGAATTTGAGTCCATTTTCAAAATTATATACAATGTACAATACATGTACTTGTTCTTGGTGTTACCTGAGATTTTTGAATATAATGCAGACAATTTACATCATGAACCAAATTTAAATGTGTTTGGTTAAACTTTAGCAGGTGAGACAGAGGACCTAATAGAAAAATATGCAGCCACGATTTACCTGTCCAAAAGGCCATAATTGATATATCCTCTATCCAGTAACTCTATACTTAAGTGTAAAACTAACATATCTTCTTCACACAGCACTGAGTAAATACGCTAAAGTATCGCCAGTCCACACATCCTTTTCTTTACATTAATATTGGTCTTAACATTATAGATCCAGTAAGTAGAATTTCAGATAATATCACATGTATTCATAGCAACAGTCAATGATGAGATTATATGATCTTATATGGAGATGTGATCTTATATTGAATCATTACAAACTGTAAAATCATTCAATTTCAATGGGACAAATTTCGTGGATTTGGTAAAAAAAACCATTTTGACACCTTGGGATGTTAATTCATGGATTTTGCATTGCAGGTAATAAATACAAGGGTCAAAATTATTCTTTGATGGGATTTGATTTTGTGGTTGAAGGCGAACCTCAAAATCCACGAAATTTAATCCCCCATGAAAATTAATGATTTTACAGTATTACTTTGAGTCTTGACTAGGTAGCTTTCTAGCACCAATAAAAAGCTAACATCACTTTATGAGCAATTTTAAAAAGACCAGTAGGGAACATGGGGATTGATTAAATTTCTTTAGGCCATTCTTAATTAAATGTTTGCTTGACATGACCTTGTCTTCCTATGACGATAATCTCTTCCATACATGCCAGATCTCCTGTATCATGCAGAAGTCTCCTGCATTTGAGACTCTACTCCTGCATGATTTTCGTCAAATTGATCAAATCGCCTGCATTTCTTGGAATACGTGACATTTTTGGTTTGCACGATGAAAATGACAAAAAAATTAATTTAAATAGCTTTATGAAGCATATGCATGGTAATGTCCTATATGTAAAATAAATGAAAACTGCATATTAACTTCATTTATGTAAGTTTAAGCAAGAAAAAT
The DNA here is from genome assembly GCA_963678985.1 of Spisula subtruncata. NCBI lineage: Eukaryota > Metazoa > Mollusca > Bivalvia > Venerida > Mactridae > Spisula > Spisula subtruncata. The sequence continues at coordinate 29,303,860 of OY787674.1, read as the reverse complement.
CTCCTGCATTTCAATGAAGCTCCTGCATTTCCATCACCAATCTCCTGCATAGGCTTCAGAAAAATATGGCATGTATGCTCTTCATGATTTTAGGAATATATCCCTCACAAAAAAGCCAGCTAAAAATAAACTCTATGAATGCAACTGTTATAAGGCCAGGCTCTACACTTAGTCCTCATTATTAATCAATGTATAGTATAGTCCTTATTAACATGTGACAGCCATAATATAACAGATGTGCTTAATACTATATACAGAAATACAAATTGCACAAACCAATTAGTATCAGCAACATACAGGGTTGACAAAGTATTGACCGCCCCAGTAACACACATACATTTTTTAAAATCTGCATTACAAAGTATGAGCCTACTTTCATAAAGATCGTAACTTGTAATGTTGACCTTTAACTGAATTTCAAAGAGTTGGTTTTTCAATAAGTAAAGAGTAGTTTTTTTCGTGTTTTCTTAAAATATTTATTTTTTGTACTTATGACCTTCTCATTCTAAGCCAGCAATAATATTATGTTGATGAGTGTTCCCACAAAGTTGCATGACAATACTTATTATAATTCTTGTGGTGAAAGGTATAATACAAACAAATGTTAACACTTGGGAACCATTCCATAGGCCATAATAAATATGCCAATGTAATATTTTAAAGCTTGAAAAGAACCTGTATTAAGTAAATACATTTAAACCATAAGGAATCAATAGAATTGAAATTGACGTTAAATAGGAAAATAGGATTAATGCATTTAATACTCAAAATTAAACAGAACAATAATTATTAACAAGACTAAACCAACGTGAAAAGCTCATTTAGACATTAACGAGATATTAATTGATCACAATTTAATTACTTAGTACCTTATATTAGCAGTAATAATATCAGATTATTTAAAATAATTCATTGTCGTTCAACCAGTGCACTTTTCATCTGAAATAGAGGGAATCGACTAACCACTGATTAATGAGGATGTAAATAATAACTTAATACTAATAGTATGCAAACTTTGATATTTTTTTATTTCTCAAGTTATACAATGCAACTTTTCTTCCCTTTAATGCATTTGAATCACATTAAACAGCCAATTCAATGTTACAAGTATTCAATGAATTGTATGGTATTGAATGTACAAAACAAAATGATCATTATCAAAAGAAATAAGATATTTTTTATTGACTTATACTTTTTAAGGTACTTTCAAGTTCTAGTTAATGACAACACTTGTTTCTAAAATACTATTCCTTAAGTACTTTTCCTACTAGTCATATTAAACATGACAGTCACTGAGTATGAGCACATATGGTAATAAATTTATTTAATGCAAAAATATAGGATCATATAATATATTTTAGAAAAAAAGTTTTTTATTTAGATACTAAACATTTTAAACAGGATAATAACTTAACGATAAGAGTTCAAACTGGCATGTTGACTTAATATCTAGCTATAAAGAAAGCTATATGAATTGACAGCAGTGTTATTCAAACTTCTTGCATTGTATATAATAATTATTGAATCAAGCCGAATATGAACAGTATTTATAACATTGTCGGCAATATTTTGTCCCTTTGGTGCAACAAGGATATATCTTACTACCGGTATCTATATAATATGTATAGTGAGATACGACCTTGTTGCGCCAAATGGACAACATACGAATACCCGTAGTTTATTTGTGCTTCACAAAGAAGATAATTTAATCCACCTGCATTAGTCAGAGGGATTGCACTATACACCTACACCAATCTAAAATGATCACTTAAAAATCATTCCTCAAACAAACGATTTTCACAAAGCAAATAGTAGGAACAATATCTGTCAGCACTTAACACTCTGAAGTAATCACAGGTATAGGGAATAAACCAGTAAGTGCGGTTATAAACCAGTAAGCGTAGGTATATAATACACTCAAACTCTGGTAATTCAAAGCAATTCAAATATGGTTGTAGATTGTAGGAAATGTTCAAGAGCTCAGGCATGAAGTGTTTACCGTCGTCATAGTAATGATGTAGTATCAACCATTATCTACACTATATTATCACAATTTTCAACAATTAATAATGCAAACTACCACGATGCTTCAACACACGACAATTTTGTCAGCAAATTTTCGGCCACTAGGGAAACAAACATCTAATGTTCCATAACGATGAACATAACATAACTTATTAATATTTTACAAAATTCTCCATCATAACATGATGTACAAGATAAAGAATTTAAATATTTAACAACATTGTTGAAACAGTTACATAAATTCACGGTTCCCGTCCTGTTAGCCAAACCCAGAGTAGGAAATTGAATTCCCAAATGTTTGTTCATTATTCATAGCTTAAGGATTAAAAAACAACCTCTCGCTGGTACAAATGGTTATATGACAAATATTTCAATCTGGACGGTACATCTTTTTCTCAATTTTTGTACATTTATTCTTCTATCATGATTCATCACACTACTGTAAAATCATTAATTTTTGTGGGGGATTAAATTTTGTGGATTTCGTGATTCATCTTCAAGAATGAAATAAAATTCAACTCAACAATAATTTTGACCCTAGTGTTTATTACCTGAAATGTAAAATCCATTAATTAACATCCCATCGATATGGTCTTTTTTTACAAAACCACAAAATCTCATCCATTAAAATCAAATGTCCTTACAGTATGTTCCATAAGCATATAATTGAATTTTTCTTCAACACATCCATAGTCGAAACAATTGTTAATCCGATATTCATGAATCCACTTATAAAATCAGTAAATTACCATAGTCAAAGAACAAAGAAAGACTTTAAATATGTATATAAATATCATATGCGACTACTAGACTAGAATGGCAACTATGTATGAAATGATGAATGCGTGGCAGTTCAAATTTTTGTAAAATCTTTATAACAAAAGTGAGTAGCTTAGGGAAAAACTAATAAGAAAATACTGACAAATAGAAATGTGGCTTTTAATAGTCGCAATCTCAACTTTATGAACCTTTGATTGCATTCTGTCAATTTACATAATTTTCAGCCTGAAAGGTTTTCTTCCAGATTATTAGTCTGTAATTCATATACAAAAATGTAATTAATTAGCAAGATTTTAAACAAATCTGTTAAATAGGGTTGGGCAGCAGGCTTCAAATAATGAAATATATTTCGTTACATTGTAATTATTATGGACTTTGGGTAAAGTGAAACACAGTAAATCTTTATATGAACTGGCCTGAAATTAAAAATGCGCCACTATGGCATCAACAGTAAGCTTGTTATAGGTTTTTGTAATGGATGAATCCAATACAAAGAATTCTCAAACCTATAATAATTAAATCTATCCCTGCATTGACCAAGAACCAGATAAATCTACACACACATTCTGCTAGAGTCAATACTTGTAAAAGTATACGTCAACTTATATAATACATTATATAATTTAATCTTCAAGGCTGTATAACTGATACAAAGGATCTTGTTATAATGTAGATGTAACAGGGAACTTTAATTTCAGATATACTTTGTAGTGTTTAAAATACTTGAACGCAATAAATAGTACAAGAACAAAATGTATTGCCAAGACAACATATCATACAAGTCAACACACACTGATTGTTACCTGCTTTATTTAATATATTAGTGGATTATTTAATCATCAAAAGTTAAACCCTACAGTACAAATGCTAAATAACTAAAAACAATCCCAGTTTCAACTTGTAACAGGGACTTTCCCATTAAAATACCCAATGGAAAACAAAAGAGATCCAAAGATTTGTACTTCTCCTTGAAAGAATCAAACAAATGAGTTCCCAATGTTATCAATTAAACATAACAAATTATCCATTCAATAAATTTTCCATAACTTGATATATTGTACTGATTGATGGGTGATTCAATTTCTACACTTCAAAATAATGTAAGTCAACTTAATTGCCAATGATGTGTTGATTTAATAGTGCTGCTTTCCTGAACATACCAAGGTAACTGCAGTACTTCCCAAGAATACAGCTGGGTTACCACTCACATCATGTCACTGCATTAACGGGAAACACTGAAAATTCTTTCTGAAATTTAAATGTCCCAGCTGAGATTCTAACCAGATATGACATGAACTAGTTGGTAACCCAGAGGTACATGTAGCCTCATGCACATGAGGGCTATACATCAATAGCTGGCATGATAAAATTCCAAAGACCCTGTTCAGAAAGAGATCAGGACAGTACATAAAATTTATCACTCAAACATTCGATCCATCTCCTCCCTTGAAGCCAAACATCAGCTAGTCATGAATGACCACATACTAATGCTCTAGTCAGTTGCATCCACTGCCCCCACCACCATTGATTGGTGGTTGAAAGCCAGACAAATGCCGTATTTTTACCTCCAGCTTCCCCCGTAATGTCAGGGAAGTGCTTACCAGGTTTTTTTTCTCTGAACCACTACCCAGGGGACAATATTCAGTTATCAAAGGCCCGGTAAATACCAGATATTTTACCATCAGATGTTCCCCATAGGGTGTTGGAATGGCTTGCAGGGAATGGCAGGGGTTTTGACAACCCAAAAGTAAAAATCCTTGTCCATCCCCAGGGGTGGAGGGCCGTGGATGCAGCTGTCTGGTGCATAATTGACTACATGTACGCCTCAATCAGTCATCAACAAAAATTACTGTTATGTATAAATTTATCAAACTTGTCATTTATCCAAGAAACCGAAAGGAACCTTATTTTTTTTGGGTAAAACCAGGATGCTCGAACAAGCTTCTTGAACGCTGACCACTAATAGGACCTACATGTATGTAGAAGAGAATGCTTTCAATAATTAATTTCTGACTGTCACGATCAACCACTGTGTGTGTGTTGGATTGGTTCGACTTTATGAAGAACTCATATGTTATTCAATCATTCTTATACATGTTCCCATGCATCCAGTTGACAATGTTAAAGTTCTTATACAAAAAGTGCATAAACCGGCAAGGTAAACATTAGACAAGCAAGCACCTGTTCCAAAGTTCTTCCAATTAGCAGCAACAAACTCCCTTAATTTCTTGTCCTACATAGTAAAAAATAATGACAGTTAGTGGAAACAACTATATAAATCAAACCTCTTCAGTTCCGGTGATTATTTTGGTTTAATCCTTCTTTAATTCTGCAAAAATGGTTCACAGTGTATTTTAATGAGAAATTGTTGCAGTGGCGGCCATATTGAAATATTTGGAATCACCTTGGAGATGACGTCACATCTGTAAAGCAGTGAATAATTTAGTAATCGTCAACTTGATATTTTGCACCATATTAAATTGCGAAATTAAATATAGTGTTTATAAAACACACCAATATGTTTATATAACGAATTATTGCCCTTTTAATATACAAAAGTGGGTGTACATTGCAGCCTCGTTTTCGTGACTAATCAAATTGCAAATGGCTGCCATTTGTGAAGGATGATACACCTCCCACTTAAAAAATATCAAATATCGTACAATTTGTGATTTTGTCGATAAATATAATATTGGTAAGGGTTAGTATTTGTTAATGTTAGTTGATTTAACTCAATGTCATTCTCGATTCGACCATTACTGAGTCGTAGCGACGCCCCGGTGCTTGTAAATAAACTGGGAGGCAAATTTGGAATGTTGTGATGTTCTCAAAGTGTGATTTACTGTTATCATTTCACCGCGTTGTTATACAGTGCTGTAATATGGTTTAACTGTTTTGTAGTGCTAAATATGTGCCATCCATTAGCTAAGATTGTTATGTTCTTCTGTTTACAGTATTATTTTGAGGCACATAGCATGTTGCCAAACTAAACCACTAATCCATTATGGCTTTTTTATGCACTGGTCAGTCAGTTGCATCCACAAACCCACAGGGATGGGTGGTGGATAGCCAGGCAAACAGGTGTGTTTTTACCTTCCAGCTCCCCCATGCACTGCCGGTGAAATGTTTCTTTAACCAATACCCTGGGGACAATATTTAATTGTTAGGGGTCGGGTAAATCATCATCTTTGAACAGTGATTGCCTAACTCTATTGTTAAAAAAAACATCTGGTGGTCTGACAGCTTTGGAGAAGCTCTCAGACCAGAAGGAATTCTGTCGGACCGATTTTTTTTTGATACAAAATCAACAAAAAAGCAAAATTTTCCAAATTTATTTGCCTTTCAACTTCAAGTCAATGCACACATTGTAAAATATGACTTTGCTTGTTTCCTACTATACTTTCATATTTGAATCAGTTGTGAACTTATCCGGTGGCTATTTACCAATAATTAATTCGGTTTTATCTAAATTTTTCTGATTTTCCCTTGCGAAATTATCGAGACTCTTCAGAGTACAAGAACTCAAGGCTCTTAAAAAATTAAAACGATTTAAAAGCGATTTTAATTTCGAACTTGTTTTAATTAAAGTAATTAATACATTATTTAAATAAAACTGGCATTTGTATCGCCTCTGTTTATTTATAATGAAGGAGAATGGCCAATGTAGTTAGTGCTGCAGTTTGTTTAAATGAAGACAGTTCAATAAACTTTAAAGGTCGAGGCAAATTTACCGAAAGCGAATGTCGACACAACAAAAAAGGTCATGTTGTGGCATTTCTAAGGTGTATTATAACCAGGGCTTTTTCTGTTCATTTTGGGAAGGGGTCTTAGCCTCTACATTTTGGGAAAAAATATCAGTGTATTTCCTGTTTTGGCATGTTGAAGGACCAGTTGAAATTCTGCTGAAGGACCAGTAGATTTTGAAAGCTGGTGGTCCTTTGGGCCACCATGGAAAATTGGTTAGTGTCGAGCCTGCAAACCAGGCAGTGTGACTACCATGCTCATCAACCTAAACTTGACTTCACTGTACCAGCGCAGGATAAATGCAGATATCACCCTATTGTGCCTAAGTGGCCATACCAATGACATTCTGCCCAACACCGTCTCTGAGGAGGGACTCTAGAACTAGCCATAGTGTAAAATTCATCCCGCTCCACTGCCTTCTGAATATGTGCCGGTATTCATTCTTCCCAAGAGCAGATATCAGTCACCCATTGGAACAGTCTGCCAGATACCACCGTCTGTGCCCCAAGCCTGGAGGCTTTTAAATCAGCTCTCCACCGTGTTCCAGAAGCATTCTAGTGTGAAATATTGGAACTGTATATGTATGTGAATATGTGTTATGTTTAAGAGTTTTTATCAAGGGTATTCACACTACGTGTATGTACAATTTTAACCCTTGTTATTAAATGTCTGCTTGCGGATTTTGATGAGTAACCACATTGAAGTTGAAGACAAAAACGTACCCAATGCAAACGTACCATGACAATTAGGAATCATCGGATAAGTGGTCGGACCGTTGGAAAGCTAGGCGAGTTGCACCAGACTAAGGATGAAATTGTCAGGACTCATCCGACTCCTATCGCTAGCAGATTGTTGCATAGTTCAGATATCTGGAGACAGGCTAATGCAGTATTATGCACTGATCAGTCAATTACCACTCCCCCCACCAAGGTGAAGGTGGGGATTATAGAATAGTCCAGGAATCGACAAATTTTTCCAGAGCCACTCGTCCTACCGGATGAGCATCCCAAAAAAACACTCGTCCTGCAGCAAAGTCAACTCGCCCGTATTTTTCAGTCAAAGAAAAATGTCCAAATATGTTTTTAACGATGTGATTCTCATCTTAAACTGTCAATAAAATTGTGAAAATATAAATGTGTTTCGCATTTCCGCTCCTTTCTCCATTCTGAAGCAGACATCTTTTGATCGGTAAATACACTGCGTCTATAAGAACTTTATTATTCATGTGATGACCACTATGTTGTCATTAAATTTTGTCCTTAATTACGCAAACCGATGGAATGAGTTTGTTTGTTAGTCTATACATTCATACACTACATTCATTTTGTGCAATGTGGCGAACCGAAAACGTCGCTTTAACGCTAAAAATTATGTTTCGATCAAATAAAATAAGAACAGCGTCATTCATTAATCGAGCATGACCGGGGAATGCCAGTGACGTCACAGCGCACCCATGTTTTGATTCTTCCAACTTTTGTTTTTGACTGACAGATGATCTGGTGTTCGTATCGAATACGAGATGTTTTTTTATCGAACTATGTTGTTTAATATGCGATTAATTATTGAAACTTGATTGCTTTCTGCCAGAAATTGCACTCGTCCTGCAGGACGAGCGTTGGTGGATGTTGACTCGTCCGATGTGAATTTCTACTCGTAATTACGAGCGGACGAGTGGATTTATCGAGCCCTGTAGTCTCAATCAGTCACAATGCATCCATCCATAAAAATCGTGCCCGCTTCATCAGTTTTAAATGCCTTGGCTGAATTCCATAGCAAGTGTGTAACTATTAAAGACGACTTGAAGAACCCACATTCTAACCATGTCAGTGAAAGGTCACAGTTCACGGTCAAAGGTTTCTATCAAACATTTCATGTCAGCTTTATATAGTGTTCCCACTACTTTTTTGGGGCAGAGGTGTTTGCTACATATTTTTTACATCTGGGTCAAAAATAGTTTAGGACGAATGCATAATTTCGAAAAGCGTAAAGATACTTATTTTAAGTGTGAATCAATGGATATCGAGCTGACCAAACATTACTTTATTGTATAACTTGTTACGATCAAATAATACGAAAACAAAATAGCGGCAAGCGGCCAATCTTTTGCCCATTGTAAATTATCATGTTTGTTTACATGCAACATGTGTGCATTTGACCTTGATTAAACCATGTGGCCATGCTGAACCAATCATAGTTGCTTGCTATAAATCAGTGTTTAGATTGGATTCATTTTCCTAAAGGACACTTGTCCTAAATGCAGGGTTGTCATTAGGAGGCGACAGGAGGCCAATTAGACTGCCTCAAATGATATTTGGGCCGCCTCAAATTTACCATCAGCTGCCTTCCATATACCGCCTTTTGGGTCTACTGGTTTTTGTTTCGTTGGTCAAATTAAATTTTATCGGCCAATGGCCGAAGGGTCGATCCAATCTGAATCCATGTAAATATGTATCTAAAAATAGGCGTAGAAAAACCAGTGCTTGGGTCGGTTGTAAATGGGCACTTGTTGCGCAAACGCAAACAAATTATGTATAATGTAAACTTCTGTCATGAGCTAAATTCCATTTCTTCATGTACTTTTTACCGATTTTCGGGGAAATATCACTTAGATCCTGTGGTTACTTATAATATTTTTCTGCATTATTTCACCCCGGGGGACCTTTTCACTAAATGTATGAATGTAAAATCTTTGCGTGAAACACATACATATGTACGTGAATGGGAACACTGTAACTTGTAAAGACTTGCACCCATTTCTATAAATCCATGCAGCTCTGTGATGTTATATTATTAACTTTATGATTTTTCTGCTTACATCATACATGTTTATGTATTTGCTTTCAGTATAAACTAATTCAAGATGCCGGCAGTGAAAGGGGATGGCATGCGGGGCCTGGCCGTCTTTATCTCAGACATCAGGAACTGTGAGTATACTTTTGTTGATACTTCTTTTAAAACTTATAAATCTATACTGTTATCTATAATAATCTTCGCCACTGAATAAAACATATGGGCAAAGTCATTTTAGTTTTCGGGGATAGTGCATGAAGCAGAAGATTTCCCAGTCGTATTATAGGCCCAACCAGCCCAGGCCTTGGATTACCAAAAAATTTATAAATAAGCTAAGGTAGATTGTTTTATTCATTCACTATGACCCCAGACGGGCGTATTTTACGGCATTTTCAAATAATTAATTCACAGGCTGTTGTAGACAAGCTTCTTTTGGTCTACAAATCGTTCAGACAATTCAACTTCCATCATTTAATTTGCGTACACCCAGTCACATTATGATTAGTACCAGTATCAATGCTCATGTACTAGATCACTAGCTTGTATACATGTATGCCAACATTCTCACTCAATGTCTACTGTCATATCTAGCTGAAAGCAATACATAATTGATTTAGATGGCCGAGATTCGGAATTTTCAATTAGAAACAAAAGCTTTTAATTAGTTTACTGAGTGTCTGCACATTTGTCTATTTAAATTAGCATACTCGGTGGTTTACCCTTTCTCTGGGGTTTCTCTAAATGTTAATGTATATTGTTAATCCATTTGCAGTTGGTTTCATTGATTACTGAAAAGAACATGCTGCATTGTCAGGGGTTTTCCATACACTATCTGTAGGTCAGGCTGATCAGTGTTGAAAACACCCATTCCATAAGAAAAAGGACCTATCCCCATACGAAAGATAACCCATTTTTTGCATGGACATATTTGAAGCTCAGTCATTAGATATAATAATCTTTTAAGGCTCTCGATCTACCCTTTTTAATCTGGGAATTAGATTCCATTTACCAATCAAAAAAAAAAGGTTTTTGTCCCTCTTTCTGAGAATGAGTACTATGAGTTCCATTAAGTTTTTTACACAAAAGGTCAGTTTTTCTCCAATTCCAGGCAAAAATTTCTTCATATGGATGATGCCACATGGTTTGTCCATAATGGAGTGTGGAGTTATATCTACCCAAAAAAATTAATGTGGTGTTTTGAATGCCCTAACATGAATTAGAGGACTGGGGCCAGGCACCCTCATGTAGAGGAATTTTGTGTTGTTTTGAAATAAAAGGGGAAGTTTACCTCTCATATATATTTTATCAATGTTATCATATAAGTAATACATATTTACTGCAGCGAGAGCCAATTCAAACAATTCAAAGCTGTATCAATAACAGTTACTACTGAACAGCATTTACAAATAGTAGAGACTTGTCTTAAAAATAATTGGATGGGATTTTTTTCAGAAAATAGGAGAAAAAGATATATTCATTTAGGAGGCGAATGAGGCTGAATTTCGGCACCAAGTATAGTCAAATGAGGGCCATGTGTTTTATGAAATTGCATGAACATATAACACACTTCTTACTCTTAGTATTACTTAGCTTATTCAAAGAATCAACTGTTAAGCTAAAGCTTATAAATTGTAGTGAGAAGCAGGTTATTAAATTGTTTGTGCAATAGTTGATTCTCAAAAGAAGGCTTAGCTGATGAAGTTGCTCTATAATGTCATTCATAGTACTGGTGTTTTTATCCAGCATATTCCTATCTAAATTCTGATGTATAATTACTCTACACACTTTTTGCCAATGTGATACGTAATTGTGCTCGATATTCAAATCAATACGGTTATTTTCTGGGGGGAATTCTCATTGTTTTTGTCAGGAGTTTTTACTCTTTTCGTTCACTCAATGTTCATTAGTAGGCCTAGGATTTCTGATAATGTAAAATCATCTATTTTCGTACGGGATTAAATTTCCTGGATTTAGTTTTTCACCTTCAACCACGAAATCCAATCCAATTGAACAATAATTTTGACTCTGGTAATTATTACCTGAAATGCAAAATCCACAAATTAACGTCCCATCGAAATTGTAATTTTTACCAAAACCACGATATTTTGTCCTGTCGAAATTAAATGATTTTACAGTATGTTGCCAGACGGTATTCTATAATTCAGTGTCATATACCATCTATGGTTAATAACCAGTCTTGTTGTAATTGTCTTAGAGCACTCAGCTTGATTGACCGAGTTGTTTTAGCAAATCAGTCTTGTCATAATTGTCTTAGAGCACTCAGCTTGATTGGCCGAGTTGTTTAAGCAAATCAGTCTTGTCGTAATTGTCTTAGAGCACTCAGCTTGATTGGCCGAGTTGTTTAAGGAAATCAGGATTGTCGTAATTAGGGCCCTGCAAATTTTTTTGCAGGTGCCCTATAGTAATCACCCTGTCTGTCTGTCCGTCTGTCTGTCCGTCCGTCTGTCCGTCCACATTTTTCATGTTTTTTCTTAATAACTTGCAAACCGTTAAAGGTATCGACTTCAAACTTTAAACATAAGGTCACAGCAACAATACACTATTGTATGCCAAGTTATGTTACTCCAGCTACAATATTGTAAGAATTATGGCCCTTTGTAAAATTACAATTTTCCTCATTTTTCATCTTTTTTTCTTCATTACTTCAAAACCGTTACAGATATTCAAATGAAACTTGCTATACATATTGACAGTGACAATACGCACATGTGTAGCAAAGGGCAACAACTCTAGCTTTAATAAATTTTGGCTTGTGCCCCTTTTTCGACTTCAAAACTTTAACATTGGCCATAGTTCAAAATGTTTTTTCTTAATAACTTGCAAACCGTTAAAGGTAAGCTACAATATTGTAAGAATTATGGCCCTTTGTAAAATTACAATTTTCCTCATTTTTCATCTTTTTTTCTACATTACTTCAAAACCGTTACAGATATTCAAATGAAACTTGCTATACATATTGACAGTGACAATACGCACATGTGTAGCAAAGGGCAACAACTCTAGCTTTAATAAATTTTGGCTTGTGCCCCTTTTTCGACTTCAAAACTTTAACATTGGCCATAGTTCAAAATGTTTTTTCTTAATAACTTGCAAACCGTTAAAGGTATCGACTTCAAACTTTAAACATAAGGTCACAGCAACAATGCACTATTGTATGCAAAGTTATGTTACTCCAGCTACAATATTGTAAGAATTATGGCCCTTTGTAAAATTATAATTTTCCTCATTTTTCATCTTTTTTTCTACATTACTTCAAAACCGTTACAGATATTCAAATGAAACTTGCTATACATGTTGACAGTGACAATACGCACATGTGTAGCAAAGGGCAACAACTCTAGCTTTAATAAATTTTGGCTTGTGCCCCTTTTTTGACTTCAAAACTTTTACATTGGCCATAGTTCAAAAACTTTTCAAGATATTCAAATGAAACTTGCAATACTTATTGACAATGATAACAACAGGGCCCTGATCACGACAGTGATGGTTCTAGTTGTCTTTGAGCACTCAGCTTGATTTGCCGAGTTGTTTAAGCAAATCAGTCTTGTCATAATTGTCTTAGAGCACTCAGCTTGATTGGCCGAGTTGTTTAAGCAAATCAGTCTTGTCATAATTGTCTTAGAGCACTCAGCTTGATTGGCCGAGTTGTTTAAGCAAATCAGTCTTGTCATAATTGTCTTACAGCACTCAGCTTGATTGGCCGAGTTGTTTAAGCAAATCAGTCTTGTCATAATTGTCTTAGAGCACTCAGCTTGATTTGCCGAGTTGTTTAAGCAAATCAGTCTTGTCATAATTGTCTTAGAGCACTCAGCTTGATTGGCCGAGTTGTTTAAGCAAATCGGCAACCATCAGCAGAATCTTCTTTTCTATCTGAGGTGGTGTAAACTGATTTGTAAACAGTATAAAACTGTTGTGATGTTATCTTGTGTTTTGAAAATGCCGCCTGTCCTTGTTTTATCTGAAAATGTCTCGCAGATTGTATACCAATATATATGGTAATTTCTAACATGTTCAATGGCCAAATTGGGTTATAATTTATCATGTGCGTACACTGAAAATATGCCCAGCTACACTCCTGGTTACATTGTATCAGTGATAAGTTGATAACCTTTACACAAGGACTAAGGTATATACAAATGTCTGTACATAGTGTGTAATAAGGAAGCATAATTTCATATGACCAATGCAATCAACCACTTGTATTGTCAAATTGACCAGTATTTCCCAGTTTTTCCCGGTATTTCCTGACGTCCTGTGTGTTACTCAATCGATGGTCCGTTATGCCAACACTGGTTATAAATGCTCAGATTTGTTTAGGCTATAGTTTGGGAAATTTTCCTCTTTTGCACCAAGAGTGTAATACACTTCAAAACCATACACAGTTTATACTGTATTTGCTATATATCTGGTTTAATTAATACTGTTCACAAAGCTTCTTGACAGTGTTTGATATGGATTAATAGTCTTGAAAGACTAGGGTTGTGTTCACAGGAGTTATTATTGTAGCCCTTCACATAACGCTTAAAAACAATGTAAAAAGTTGATTATCTTATTTTTCCTGTTTAGCTAAATCACTCAAGAAAATTGTAAGATTTTGAGGTAATGCTAAGTTTTCTCTTAAGATTCTTTGTGAATACCACCCCTGGTGTATATAGTTAAGGTGCAGTAATGCTAGGAGATGAGTAGTGAATATTGGTTAAGGTAATAGTTTAGGAACACAATGGTGATGAGACTACTCTGTGTTGTATTGATTTCACAATATTGTCTGCACATTCTCTCTCTCTCTCTCTCTGAAGACTCTCACCAACCATTGATCGTGCCTGACCTTCAACTAAACATTATTCTAGGAAGAAGTCTCTTAATTGGTTTTTGATTTCAATGATTTATATTATGAGATTGTTTTTCCTTATAAAATTTGAGTTGTTTCTAATTTTATTTTTAATTAGATCTGCATAAAATGATTAAAATCCCAAGTAAAAAAAATTATTTTTCGTTCGACTGAGACAGAAGTTTGTATGTGCGTCACATTTGTTTCTATCTCTGTTTATTTGACCAATGACCTCTGGCTTGGAGGGAAGTATAAAGGGGCTATTTTGGCGTTATATTTGTACCTTAAACTATTATTTAAAGTGCAAATATTTTCTGTATGATATTACCAAGGTTTTTTTAAGATCTTGTAGCAAAAGGACCCAGGGGCAATTTTTAGCTTGACTTTTCATAGCCTGGTGGTCGATGTTGGTTAAGTTTATGGTTAAGATCAATTTCTGGAAAACTATAAGAGGTATCAACTTGAACGTTCACATTTACATGTACCTCAATGCTATCTACAACCTCAATGCTATCTACAACCTCCACCTACTTTCAGGTCACTAGGTCAAATGTCTGCAGTCCATAATTCGCAGACTTTTGACCCACAGAATAACCTCTATTAAAAAATGTATTTTAAAACGTAGCCTTGACCAAAACACTATTGAAAACTCTAAGTATTTCATTGAGTTTCTGTTGATATATTTACAGGCAAAAGCAAGGAAGCTGAGATTAAGAGAATAAATAAAGAATTGGCCAACATCAGGTCAAAGTTCAAAGGTAAGTGACACAATGTCATGTATGTGTATTGTTATTTGCAAATGTTGAGGCCCACATGGAAAATCGGGAAACTGAATGTGTCAGCCTCGTTAAATAAAGGCGTTACTTACTTACTTAATTACTATGTATGTTATAAGTTGGATTTTCATCACTCACTGGCATATCCTTCTATGCTACAGCTTTTTTCAAGAGCTTCACATCATTCACTTGACACTAGTATTTATACCATTGCAGTACCGAGATAATCGCATGATCCTAACCTTTATGCATGAATATATTACAATGTTATAGTTGAATATTTCAATTTCCGCCAGCAAATCATATGCTATTGATACATTTGAGTGTCTGCATGATACCCCCAGTGCTTATGAAAACACAATAAGTATGAAATAAAGAGAAGATGTCAATTGTTAATTATTAATGTACTGTTATAGTCTATTAGAAGGTCGAGGAACAGGGCAGGTATTTATAAAGCATCTTAAGTGAAAACTTAAATATTTTGACTTAAGTTAAAATATGGAACTGCCTATATTTCACAAGAAACTAAAAATAGCCCACGTTTTCTATATGATTGTTGTTGTAGCTCTTTACACAATGCTTCTAAACAATGTAAATGATTTTTAATATCAGTTTTCCTGTTAAGCTGATACACTTAAGGAAAATTTTTAGATTTTAAGAAAATTGTAAGTTTTCACTTTTAAAGATGCTTTATAAATACCGACCCAGGTCAAATTATCTATACTATGGATACTGTATAATATCTGCCATGTCTGAGAATAAGTATAAAATTTATATTCAGTTGACTTAACATACATTGTACAAAGTTTCTTATCAAATTATTTTACGTCCTTGAGTGTATTGTGCTCTCTTCTGGTTATAATGTCATTTAATACTACCGTATTTTTAAATACAATTGAATGCAAACATTTTCACACATTGTTGATATTAATCACACTTATAAAATGCACATGTTCATATAATTATAATTTAAATGATTTTCAATCTAAAAGTTTATATATTTCAGGTGACAAAACTCTTGATGGCTACCAGAAGAAAAAATATGTTTGTAAACTTCTGTTTATTTTCTTACTCGGCCATGATATCGACTTCGGACACATGGAAGCTGTCAACCTTCTCAGTTCCAATAAATATACAGAAAAACAAATTGTAAGTATTTCTCTGTTGTTATGGCAACCAAAATGTAAAATTCAACAATCAGCAACAAATATTAGGGATGCATATTTTCGGTCAATTTGCTAACGGGTTAACCAATTAACCGTGGAGTCAGACATCTATAAAAAATACAGTGTAGCAAATTGTTATCAATTAGCAGCTGATTGTGTCCATTATCAGTGAAGTTATTTTGTCCCTGCATTTATCTGACTTGCATAAAACATTTGGTCATAATCGTTATCTTTTTTTCATAATCAATAATATTAGCAAAAAAGGTATGAGAAAATCTGACAGGAAAGGTAGCACTCAACCCAACCAGCCGAGCACAGAACATCATTAACAACAACCAAATTATCCATGGTTTATAATTTTACCAAGGACCCGGCCTATGCCTAACTATGTTGTCATATTATCTAATCTTATATACTGTAAAATCAATAGCACTACAGATTAAGTCAAGACACTAAAACATCTGTCTATTTCTTCTCAAACAGCATATATGCATATATATTAAGCTACTGGTAGGTTCAGAAAATCAGTGATGGCATTCTTTGTTTCATGACATTAAGTCTTGGTCTGTAGTCATTTTGTTACCTCCACCTTAACAGCCTTATGATAGAGGGTCCAGTCCGAGTGTGAGGAGTGTTATGTTTCATTCCGCAACATACCAAGACTTTAGAATTTGGTACATGTGTATATCCCTTGCTTGAAATTTGGTATAGTTTGTTCCAGGTAACTGCTGGTTCCTCCAGTGTCAGTGCCAATATGTTACATTTAATGCTGTTCCCTTACATTTAATGCTGATTCCTTACATTTAATGCTGACCCCTTGCATTTAATGCAGATTTAATGTTGATACCTTACATTTAATGCTGATTTAATGCTGATTCGTTACATTTAATGCTGACCCCTTGCATTTAATGCAGATTTAATGTTGATACCTTACATTTAATGCCAATTCCTTACATCTGGTGTTAATTTGTTACATTCAATGCAAGTTGCCTACATTAATTTAATGTTGATTCCTTACATTTAATGCTGCTCTCACATTTAATGCTGATTCAATACATTTAAGACAGACTTGTTACATTTGATGCTATTGTAGCAGTGGTTTCAGTAACATTTGATCAATATGCTTGCAAGAATTCTGCTGGCATATTAGATTAGTGCAAATGTTACCTCATGTTGAACATCGTCTGAATATGTCTCAAACTTCCAAATGTTAAACGTGCAAGTCGTACATGTGCTACTAGAACAGTCCTAGAATAGGTGGAATACTGTTTGTAATAAAATCCTCCATTAAAAGTCAAGAAAGTATTGACACTTTTCTCTATTTATCTTTCTTGTTTATTTATTATTAGTTCATCTGATTTTCTGCACTCTTCTACACTGAATACAAGTTTCTTGATGAACTTGTTTTAAAATACTGACCGCCTTAATTTGATCCTTTGAAATTTCATAACTGAATTTTAACAATAGATTATAGAACAATGTATATGGTGTATAGATGTGTGCTATTGGAACCAAAAACAGACTTGTGTTTTATTTTCAGGATTAGGCATTACTATTAGGGCTGTAACGGTACACTCACCTCACGATATGATACGTTCCGTCAATTTTTCTAACAGTTCGGTATATTTCGGTATGATGCAATATTCTCTAACTGCAGCCTAAATACTGCGATTTTTAAGTGATTCGTTGTAGATTCTATAACAGCAATTATTATGTGGCTATCAACTATTGTAAATGAAATTCGACAATATGAGGCATATCTTAATACCACTAAAACGAGTTATGCATGGTAAATATACATAATCAGAGGGTTTTCAGACATTTTTGTTCTCTGAATATTATTTTGCCTATAAAAAAGCTTATACTGAACCGTACCGAAATTTGCAACTCTTGTACTGTGATCCGTGTAGGACTGAAGTCTGCAGTCTTTTGTGTACCGCGGTATACCGTTACAGCCCTAATTACTATGTGCCTTAGTAGGATGCCCTGATAACTGTTTTGATTGAAATTTATTCTTTGTTGTTTTTTCAGGGATATTTGTTTATATCGGTGTTGGTGGGAGCTACAAATGAGTTGATGAAGTTAGTAATACAGGCAATCAGGAATGATCTGGCTAGCAGAAACCCTGTACATATAACACTGGCATTACAATGTGTGGCAAATATCGGTAGTCGGGAAATGGCTGAGGGATTGAGTGTAGATATTCCTAAACTTCTAGTCTCTGGGTATGTATTATTTCCTTTATTTGACACCTTGTACAACCTTTCCCCTCCATGAAATATTAGTAATTTGCCCATGCATCTGTGTTGTTGTGGTCTATGGAAAGTTGATGTCATGCAATTTACATCTATAGATATTGTATAACTAAAACTTTGTTTTTGGTCTGTGAAACTGGCTTAATTTTGAAAAAAATATGATTGATACAAATTCTGTCTATTTTATTTGGAACATTGCTTAGAAGGCATATTGGATATACAGAAAAACATGCTTGATTATGACTGATTAATACTCATTGGCTATGTGGGGTAAACATGATTTTGTGTTTGCACATGTCTGGATGGATTACTATCACAAAGTTTATTCTCACTAGTCCTACATTAGTTAGATTTTAATGAAACTCAACATGGATACTTAAGGTGATAGGTTGGATGAATATTGGTAGAATTACCTGTGTTTCAGTCCTTTGTGTGAGACATATGTTTGACCTTCAATAATTGTTCTAGTTTGTCTTTATTTAGACAAGTAACTTCCACAACTGATATTGGCTGTGACGTATAGTTTGACAGCTTGTATCTGTATATTGCTGTTTAAACATCCCTACATTCAAGGTAGAACATGGCACTGGTTTGATAGTGTGATCTGTTTTATATTATCAGATATCTCGACGTTTTTCTAAAGTGAGAAAAAAATAAGTAAAAATGTTTAAAGTTTTTGTTCTGCTTTTGACAAGTTTTTGCTTCTTGTATTTGGGTTAATGCGAAATAATTGGTTTTAGATAAAGAAAGGGTTCTTCTGAATCTGAATGTTCATTTTGATACTTATGATTAATTTTTTACTTTAAAATTCGTTAATTGGTAAAATTCCCATGTTTTTAATAGAAAATGGCCCTTTGAACCAAATTCAAAATGTAGTGGTTTCAAGGTCAAATGGAACTTCTGAATAAATAAGTCATGAAAAGATGGGTTTTATTTTTAAAATTCATTTAATCAAATTGATTGTTCTTGTTTAAATTTGTTGTGTTTTATAAAGCAGCTTTCATGCTTTATTGGAGTTTTCTCGTTTGCTTCTGCATGCGACTGATTATTGTTTAGAAATAATTCAGATTTGTTTGAAAATACATAAGATTTCTAGTGTTAAATATTAGTATCCACGCCAATGATATCTTCCACTAGTCCTTACAACATCTTATTACTTGAGTTTAACTCCTGAGGTGTATGTAAGTCTTTTGTCTGTTTGTCTATCTTAGTATCTGCTGAAATCTGGATCTTGCCAATAACTTGTGTTTTCAAACTAGGTTTATGAATCGTGGTAGGCCTATGTAGGTAGTTGACAAACAAGGGATTAAGCATGTTTCAATAATTTATTTTCTGACATCTGTTATTAATTTTGGTTGCTATGGAGATAGAATTAGTGAAAATATGCAAAAAATCTGGATCATGCCATAACTCAAAAAGTTTCCAAGCTATGTTTATGAAACTTGGCATAAGGGTTAAAAATATGGGTCAGAAGATCATAAAAGGAATCAAATGTACAACAAGTACCTTTGTCTAAAGTTAAGTGAACTCGGAAAACCAGAAATTAACAACGAAAGTAGGAGTAACTCCACTTTAATGGGAGTACTTGGTAGGTATGACCTACAGACAGTGACTCATTTCTACTTCCCTGCTTGTATATATATATCTAATGTTTTATTTGTTTCTTACAGAGATACAATAGATTCAGTAAAACAAAGTGCTGCTCTAACGTTGCTACGGTTACTCAGATCGTCACCTGATATTATTCCAATGGGAGAATGGACATCAAGAATTATACACCTACTAAATGATCAGCACATGGTAAAATTACATTTTCTATTTGAATTTAACATGTTCCCTATTATTATATAAGGGGGGGGGGTAATATTTATTTTGTACCGGACAAATGTATGGATGGATAGAAGTCAAAAAATTTGTCCGAGCATTTCTTCTCCTTAACAATTAGTCCAAACTTGATGAAACTTCACCTTGAATGCTTGGTACCAAGCCTAGTTGTACATAGTGTCAGGAATTTTAAGAAGGGAGACTTTTGTTGAAGTTGCCCCCCCCCACCCCCTGTTGGAGAAATGCATTTTTCATGCTAAAAGCCCTGCTAGTTTAAATCTTATATTATAATGTAAGCAGGTTCAATCACTCATATTGATAAATTAATGTAAAGTATGAAAGGATGAATGTCACAAAGTTTATCTACATTTGTCCTTCTAAACAATTGCTCCCACATTCGCACTATACTGAATATTGTACACTTCAGGGTGTTGTGACTGCTGCTGCCAGTTTGATAGAAAATTTAGTGAAAAAGAATCCGGAGGAATATAAAGGCTGTGTATCTCTGGCTGTATCCAGGCTCAGTAGGGTAGGTATATGTCTCACTCTACTCTAACAAAGTGTTTTATCAATGTTATAGTATTATGTTAGCATTTTAAATCTAACTGAATAAGTTATGTCAACTATATGATGCAGTATATCATCAGTTTATGTGTAGTTTGGATTGAGATATCATCACTTTATGTGTTTTTCAGATTGTGACATCAGTTTATGTGTATTTCAGATTGTGACATCATCAGTTTATGTGCATTTCAGATTGTGACATCATTTGTTTATATGTAGTTTAGATTGTGACATCATCAGTTTATGTGTATTTCCAAGTATGACATTATCAGTCTATGTGTATTTCAGATTGTGACATCATCAGTTTATGTGTATTTCCGATAGTGACATCATCAGTTTATATGTAGTTCAGAGTATGACATCATCAGTTTATGTGTATTTCAGATTGGTGACATCATCAGTTTATGTGTATTTCCAAGTATGACATCATCAGTCTATGTGTATTTCAGATTGTGACATCATCAGTTTATGTGTATTTCCGATAGTGACATCATCAGTTTTATGTAGTATAGATTGTGACATCATCAGTTTATGTGTAGTTCAGAGTATGACATCATCAGTTTATGTGTATTTCAGATTGTGACATCATCATATACAGACCTACAAGACTACACATACTACTTTGTACCTGCACCCTGGCTGTCTGTCAAGTTACTTAGACTTTTACAAAATTATCCACCTCCAGGTAATGTCAACATATATATACAAATAAAGTAACAAAATGTACAGTCCAGTTAAGATACAAATAGAGTGATGCAGCGGTAGAATCCTCTATAATTACATACCAATTATAATGGCTTATAAAAATTAAAACCATGTGCAATATAATTTCTATTCTAAACTATACCTGTTTAGATAGTGGTTGTAATCTTTTGGGTACAGATGAACGGCTAATTCACTCTCAAAATATGCTAACTGGCCTGTATGCTGATCTTCCATGTGAGATCAAATCCCGGAACAATGTTACTCAGTGGGTATTATAACAAAAGCCTTACATCACCATATAATAGTTGAGGAGACATATTGATTCCTTGTTTGTCTATCCATCTTTCTGAATAGATGTCACAATATTTACATGTGCTAATTCTCCATAACCACTGGTTGAATTTCAATGAAACCTTGCATGAATTGTCAGTACCCAGCCTAGTTTGGCATATTGTCATGAAATTCCAGGTCAGAGAATTTCTTGCAGGAGTTATGACCCTTTGTTGGAAATGTATTTTTATGCCCTGACATTTACTGATACGGAGGCATATAGTAGTATACCTGTCTGTCAGTTTGTCCATATGTCTATCCGTTCAGTACAAACTTTCAAGTTGATTGACTTAGCTAAATTAGCTAGCTATTATGGTCAAGGCTACCACCGGGGCATAACCATTTAGTGAACACTGACATGTTCGTGTCAAAGCCCTTCTAGTTTTACTGTATATGGTATCTAACTTAGTCTACTGCTTTCAGAGGATCCAGCAGTTAAAACCCGTTTGACAGAATGCCTGGAGACAATACTCAACAAAGCACAAGAACCGCCAAAGTCTAAAAAAGTACAACATTCTAATGCAAAGAACGCTGTACTGTTTGAAGCCATAAACCTCATTATTCACATGGACAGTGATCCTAACCTTCTAGTCAGAGCGTGTAACCAACTGGGACAGTTCTTGCAACATAGAGAAACCAATTTGAGGTAATACTGTAAATAGAGGATCTTGCATGAGTGCTCATTACATACGAGTTTTCTTAAACGAGTATACAAAACAATATGACACGAGGCTTTGCTTTAATGCAATCCCACACCACAGGTTATTTGATAAAATCATTTAATTTCAATGGGACAAAATTTCATCATTTTCATGAAAAAGGCCATATCATGGGGACCTAATTTCAAGGATATAGTATCCGCTAAGTCAGATACTATAGAAGTATTAATGTTTATGGGGGATTTACTTTCGTGGTTGAGGTCGTTCACAAAATCTATGAAATTACCTGCCACAAATATTAATGATATTACAGTAAGAGGGCAAAGCTAAAGTACTTCACTCATGGGTATCTGCTGTAAAGTGGATGTTCGACGTAGCCTTGTTAAGTTTAATAAGTTTTATGTGTATTCGGGGTTAACTTGGTTTCTCAATAGTTTGTCAGTGATCAAATCACCTTACCATTTTTCTTGGACACTTTCAAACTGAGTATGCTTACCACGAGATCATGGCTGCAGCTAATAACACAAAAATATAACCATACCTGCCAAGCTAGTTAAATCCAAAGTAGGAGTGATAAAGCGAAACATGTCACAAGATGCACTTAAATGTGATTTAAATTCGATTTAGATGCATCAACAAGGAATGTATTTATTCTAGTGGTTATAAATATGGGACAGTAGATCACAAAATGAATCAAATGTACCCTTGTTCATAGTTAGATGAACTTGGAAAACCAGAAACTAACAGCCAAAATAGGAGAAACTCCACTTACATTGGAGTACAGATATGCATACGACCCAAAATACTGTAGATTAGTTGGACATAACATAAAATTGTATTTTGTTTTTGATGGAGAAGGCTTGTACTGGTTGGTAACTCAGGAATGCAGCTTAGGTCAACTGCTAAACCCGACATGAAGTCCCAAAACAATAGTCAGTGTTTAAGAGGCTTTCTATGGTAGATTTATTTTCGATAAAAAAGTAGTATAAAAGTCTGATTTTAAACTTAAACACAAAAAATGATATATTACCATTGTTCTGATTTCAGGTATCTTGCATTAGAAAGTATGTGTTTATTAGCTACGTCAGAATTTTCACATGAAGCTGTTAAAAAGCATCAAGAAACAGTGATAACGGCTTTGAAGGTAAGTATGTTCTCTGGGGAAGAAAAATCTACATAGAGTTAATTGTTTTATCTGAAAGTACAGGCTTGATGTGCCTCATTAGTTTAGTGGTTACCACGTTTATCACTGAATCCGGTGACCTGTTATTTATGCATATCGGTCTATAAACAATTAAACCACGGGAGGAGTGACATTACTTTTGGATACTGTATAGCGGGTATATTTCACGGTGTCCAATTTTTGCGTTAATTGGATCCTTTTGAATTCACGGTGTCTTGATTTCGCGCTAACGGCATTGACCGCGAAATTAAAACCTTGTTGGTAAACATGGAAGGGGAGGTAAAGGTTAGAGTACGAGTATAATAGTCACTACTAATCTCGGGGCTGTGGTTTTGAATCCCGGGCTGGCCAACAAAAATTACTGATAGTCTTTCGGATGAGACTTTAAACCGAGGTCCAATGGCATATGGCATATGGCATGCAAAAAGAACTAGGGAATGCTTCTGGAATTAGGGCATCTACTGTATCATGCACTATCCCCCAAACACTAAAAGTACTAAAAGTCTTCTGGAGGCCTCGCCCATAAGGATTATCCGGTTGTGAAGATAAAGAAACGCAATAAACCAAACATATTGATCATAAACTGCTAACACAAGAAAAATATGTAGATCTATTTACAAACAAATAATTATTTCTGCAAACATTTACACGTTCCGCAAACAAAACTGTTTTTAAAATTGAAAAAGTGTGATGAAACGGCTTACAATTCAAACCTTCAAACGAAATTGATGTGCATGCATATAGATTTAAACACGTTCTTTACAAATATCCAATTTCTAATCATATTTTATAAATGTTGTTGTTTATTTATTATAACCGTATTTTACTAAAGCGACACAATGTGTCGTTTTGTACGTCTTGCAAATTAATGTTGGAGTATTTCTTAAAGCTCATTGATGCATTGTCTCTCTTTGTATATATTTGGTGATTATTTCGCGGGTTTAGATTTCGCGCATTCGATGTTGACCGCGAATATAGCGAAAATTAAACCCCCGCGAAATATACCCGCTATACAGTATACCCTCGTAGTTGTCACATGATCATCATATTGGCTATTGCTTGTATCAGATGTTCTAAATTGATTTTGGACTGTAAAATGTATGTATACCTTATACAAAGAAGTTATGAACCTTTATTACAAATCAACAATACTGCTGAGATTGCCATTTGAAGTATTACATTTACTCATGCAAATTTTAATACTGTAAAATCATTTAATTTTGTTGGGACGAAATTTCGTGGTTTTAGTAAAAAAGACAATTTGGTTGGGACTTGAAATCGTGGGTTTTGCATTTCAGGTAATCAAACAAGGGTCAAAATTAATGTTCGCTGAGACTAAAGTTTATGGTTGAGGTGAACCACGAAATCCACAAAATTAAATCCCCATGGAAATTAATGATTTTACAGTACCTGTATGTGCTGTTGATACTTAGAAATCTCCATTCGATATATACAATTTGTTTTTACACTAACAACCTATAATGTATTATATTTGTACACATTACAGACGGAGCGAGATGTGAGCGTACGACAAAGAGCTGTGGATTTATTATATGCCATGTGTGATAGAACAAATGCTGAGGAGATTGTGGGTGAAATGTTAGAATATCTCGAATCTGCTGATTACTCTATAAGAGAGGAAATGGTATGTTGTTATATGTATTCATTGTTCTCACCACTCTGTGCTGGGCAATGCCTGGAAAACCAGTTTACCACTTCATTTGTTAAAGTTTTTACTGCTTTGGCATCCCAAACCTGAGGCAAGCCACTTGATTATGATAGAAAGCGATAATCGTTTGGATTAGGGATTAGGATGAGCCAATTTTCACTTTATTTGGTATGCATATATCAATTGGTATCATATGAACCAAGCAGTTAACAACACATGCTGCTTGGTGGGGAATGAAGTTGATCCAGAGTTCTCCACCCCACACTCCATAGAGACCAGTTGTGTCGATATAAAGTAATTATACCTAATCTCCATACAGTTTTGCTTATCACTGAAAATAAAAAGATTTACAATGATCAAGCCTTATGTTAGAAGGGTTGTGTGGTAAATGGATTAATGTCCAGAATGTGTCACAAGGTCCTCAACATAATGTGTTACTGATGTTTTAGAATTGATGACATTGGAAGAAATGCTTTTATCTGATGGTCATTCTTTGAGAAGTGACAACTCTGTATTCTGTGGATTGCTATATATGTTATTTGTACGCTTTTAAGGTGTTGAAAGTGTGTATGTTATTTCAGGTGTTGAAAGTGTGTATGTTATTTTAGGTGTTGAAAGTGTGTATGTTATTTTAGGTGTTGAAAGTGGCTATTCTAGCAGAGAAGTATGCGGTAGATTATACATGGTATGTGGATGTTATCCTGAACCTGATCCGTATAGCTGGTGATTATGTCAGTGAAGAAGTCTGGTATCGTGTAATACAGATTGTCATCAACAGGGATGATGTACAAGGATATGCTGCTAAAACGGTCTTTGAGGTAAGTCCTTGTATAACCCCTTGTATGGTCATTTGATGTCACCGTTTTGACATATAAATTATTTATCAAACTTTAGGTTATCCAGCATTTTTGCGGCTGGGACTTTACCTTTTCATTTTCTCGTAAGGTTATGTTGTGTGGGCATTGTGTCGTGCATTTGTGTAATGTGATGTTGTTAACGTTTCTGTGCTCGGCTCAGCTGGTTAATTTGAGTACTGCATTGGAAAGTGCCTTCCCTGTCTGATTTTCTCATATCTTTATGAGATAAACACATGTCAGGGCTCATCCCTTTGTTTACTTTCTGAGAGTCCTGGAACGCCCAACATTTCCCCAACGTTTTTAAGCCACAGAGGAAATTTGAGAGTATCATTAAGTTACTGATTTATTTATTAATTTATTCCCACCCCACATAACAATAACCTGTACTTATTATGTCCCCCCACTACCCCACATGCACTGGGGGACTTTTTATGGATAGACAGATGGATGAATGTCACAAAGTTTTTAGCTTATGTTCTATGGAACCATTAAAAATCATATATAAACCCTCACCCAGTTGGGTAGGATTCGAACCCATGGCACCAACGGCGAGTTGAACCATCGGCATACCTGCCAAGTTCGTAAAATCCAAAATAGAAGTGATCAAGCGAAACTTGTCACAAGATGTACTTAAATGTGATTTAAAAGGGATTTAGATGCATAAACAAGGAAGGTTTTAATTCCAGTGGTTATAAATATGGGACAGAAGATCATAGAATGAAACAAATATAGGCCACTATGGAAACCAGAAATTTATCAACAAAAGTAGGAGTAACTCCACTTTAATAGGAGTACTTGGCAGGTATGCCATTGGTCAGATTTCAATGAAACTTTCACAAGAATACTTGGTACCAAGACTGCTTTTGTATTTTGCAAGGATTTTTGTATCAGAATTATGTCCCTTTGTGTGAGGCATGAGATGAATATTTTGCTGCCATTAACAAGACCGTTGTCACATGTGAATTGTAATTATAATAAGAATAATAACTTGATTTAGCAATGAAATACCTATTAATTATTAAATTGTATAGAGCTATATCGGACAATATTTTTTAAAAAGTTTCAAAAACTGAAAAACAATTATGCTTTCATGTCCATTTGATCATCTTTCGCTTCAGTTTAAACAGAAACTTTCTCTGTGATTTATTGGACATGGAAACTGTCCATTTTCATATGAAAGTGTTCTAGAACACCCTCTGAAATTATAAGAGTCATCTATTTTTCGACGATTGAATCAAAGTACACGGAACCCATCCAAAGTTTTACTTTGCAATTAAGGTAGTCTAGTATCATACTAAAAACGATGCAAGTAATTATTTTGACATTAAAATGACTGTTAGAATATAGCTCTTTACACTTTAAGCCAAAGGCTTATCTCCCATGGGATCATCTAAAAAAAAACAATTACAAACATGATTACATACAAACCAACAAACGCAACAATTTAAATGACAGACAACAATACAAAAAGGTAAATACTGACATTTGAAATGTGTAAAAAGAAGGAATTATGTGAAGTCAGATTTAGATTCCATTTAAATGAGTCTTGTTGTTTTTTCATTGTAGGCATTACAAGCACCAGCATGTCACGAGAACATGGTGAAAGTTGGAGGTTATATCCTCGGTGAATTTGGTAACTTGATCGCTGGAGATCCCAGATCAAGGTATGTATATATATAATATTAATGCTGATGAATTTGAGGTGTCTGTATGACTAGTATTGTAAGTTTAATATTTCATACCAGCTAAGCAGTATGTGCAAAATTGCAAAGAAAATGTGTTACTGTAATATCATTCATTTTTATGGGGATAAAATTTTGTGGATATTGTGGAAGTTACCTTCAAATCCCATCTAACGCTAAATTTGGCCCTTGTATTTTTTGCCTAAAATGTAAAACCCACAAATTAATGTCCCATCAAAATGGTCTTTGTACCAAAACCACAAAATTTAGTCCCATCAAAATTTTATGATTTTACAGTACATTAAATTGTAAGCATTGGCTTTTGACACTTAACTAGTACCCATTCACACTAATGGGTAAATTGGAGCATTGTACGTTATTCTTGCTCAGAGAAATTTAGCAAGGGCACAGACAGGGATCGAACCTGACACCGCCCGATACCTTAGCACGTCCTCTACCTCTCTAGGCCACCGTTCACCCACATGACTGCTTCTCCTTAATGTCGCCTAGATTTTGTCTTCAGGGATATCAACAGGGTCAAAATTCTTCTTTGTCTGACAAGAGGCCTTCAATGACCTCTTGTCCACATTTAATCAGTTTGTATTAAAGAACGCCCTTTCGAGTAGATTGAATTTACTATCACTAAGCCATTTCTTGAGATATTTTCATCAAATAACTTTATAATTTTTTGGTCAGGAGTTGTTGCCCTTTCTAAAATGATAATCCAAAATTCCTGATAAAAAATCAGTAAATTGTGTATTTGATTTTACTGTTGTATTTCAGTCCGCTGGTACAGTTTCAATTATTACACTCCAAGTACCACTTGTGTTCTCCATCAACCAGAGGTTTACTCCTTTCAACGTATATCAAGTTTGTCAACTTATTTCCAGAAATAAAAACAACCATACAAGATGTGAGTTCAGTTCTTCAGCTTGTCAGATCTACCTAATATTTCTATAACCTCTTCTCCTTTCGATCAGGTCTACCTAATATTTCTATAACTTCTTCTTCTTTCAATTATGTTTAAAAAAACTGAAACAGATACATAAAGTGAGTGAGTGAGTGAGTGAGTGAGTGAGTGAGTGAGTGAGTGAGTGAGTGAGTGAGTGAGTGAGTGAGTGAGGACTTTACTTAATGAGGCTACACATTTGGTTACCCAATCTTCGAAAGTTGCTCTCTGTATGAGACAGTTTCCTGAAAAACCCTGCTTTTTTGACATTGTTTAATTCAAGTGTATGTTATAATGTTTGAAAATGCTCTAAAATAAGAGACAGTTTTATCTATTGATTCAGTTAGGAACAATTTAACCATATAGTACTATATCTGAAATTGTTGAAAAATAAGGTTAGATGAAGTTTTGAAATTCATTGTGTTCATGCCTAGCAAAGTGATGCATAGCGCTTTCCACGGGAGATAACCCTTGTCATCTGTATTTAATTGAATGGGAGGTAACTGAAACAAGGCGCTCGGCTTCGGAAACTGACTTATTGCTGGCTTAGAATGAGAAGGTTGTAAGTACTTCTTACAACCTTTTAAGACTGGTACATATTTAAAATCAGCATCACAAAGCGCTTCTTATCAGCTTGTTTGACCATAAATAAAGACTAATTTTTCGGACAGACTGTAGAAAACGTGTTTAAATTTGTGATATTGAGAAATATAACCACATAGCATTCAAGCGATATAGTAACTATTCATGCCTTTATTTGTCTCTATCCAGATGCATGCATGGTATCTATGGAAACCTGAAAAATAATTGAGATTTGTCGTGATAACAGTATATTTATTGAGTTAAATTTGTGGTCTACATTTATGTTTTATTTCTTTCATTTATGCAGGTTTTGAAAAGCGATATAATATGAGAAATTTCGAATTATGAGTTAAATTTGTTCTCTACATTTAACGTTATATTTCTTCCATTTATTCAGGTATTGAAAAGTGATAACAATATGAGAAATTCTGACGTTGAACTACAACAAAGAAGTATTGAATATCTACAACTGAGCTCTATAACAACTGCTGATGTATTGGTGAGTAAGAATCTGTACTTGCTTATTGTGTCTAATCTCTCCCACGTATAGCGGAGAAGACATTTATTGCTTTTAGTTCTCTGAGAAGTATTTATATAAGGTTGATGAACTTTATTTAATGTTAATTATGGTTAACATAAGAAACATAAGCTGTGGCGCTTGTATTCAACAAATGTTGTCAATTCTATGGCCCTTTGTGGAAAATATGTATTTTTGTTTCAAAAATCCCTCTAGTTTAGAAATAGTATCCTTAAACCTATATTTTGAATAAATTCATACAGGATTAGGACATAGTCCAGGAAAACTGGTTAATATGTGAATCTGCTGCTGTTTATAACTGAAATGCTTGTTGAGAAACTCATGTTTAAACCTGAATAATTCCTTCAGGGCTTTATTCAATGTATACCTGAAGATCAGGTGTTAACACGTCAGTGAACGTCAACAAAAGTTTGTTTAATCCTAATACCTATAATAATCAAATATGAAATGTGATGTGTGTATTATTGCAGGCAACTGTGTTGGAAGAAATGCCTCCATTCCCAGAACGTGAGTCGTCTATCTTAGCTAAGTTAAAGAAGAAGAAACCTTCCAGCGTACCAGAGGGGAGCGAGATGAAGGAACATCATACTGCGCCAAAACTTCCAGCAGCCCAAATGTCAAACAATGTGTCAACGGATCCTACCCCACCCACTACAATCAACCTAATGTCTCAGGTATATATCGCATCCATACTAGGTTCCCCACCCACCTAGGATCGTTTCTGTTTGCTACTTATCATCTCTTACTTTGCTGTTTGTGTTTTAGGTAGTTTTATTTTTTCTACTTAAACATCTTAGAGTAATACATAGATTTAGAAATGAATACTGCACAAAACAGGGATTTCGTTATTAATACTCATAACTGATAGACAGGAAAAAAAAACACTTGGACCCAGACCCTTTTTATAGTATTAAAAAAAAATTGGCCAAAAAGGATACAACCAATCTTAACGCACTTTGAGATGTATGGTTTTGTCTGATATCCCTTAATAATGAAAACCCTGACAAAGTTTAACATTTTATTGACACCTCTGCTACCTCTATACTGAAAACTTGCATATAAGTTTGTAGTGAAGCTTTTGTATATTACTTTGTGTTTTTTGGACAATAGCTTGATGTACATGTAGATCTACATTGCATTATTATAATCTGGAGATTTTAGCCAGATCCTGACATTTGTGCACAAATATATTACATAGATATATCAAATTCCATGAACAAACCATACTTTATAATGTTGTTTAGATTTGCATTGGGATGCGTTTTGTGCATAATACTTTTGTCTTGAATATATTACATGGTAGTTAATTGGAATATATACATTTCATGAACAAATCATCCATTATCTGTTCTCTAGACTTCAGTTTGTCGTATACCTCATGCTTATTCAAAAGATGTCCGCTTGTATATAAATTATACAGAAACCTAAAGTTACATATAAATATAGGCATCAGTCAAGTGTCCAGTAAAGCTTAATACTGTAAAATCATCAATTTTCGTGAGGGATTAAATTTCGTGGATTTCGTGGTTCACCTTCAACAAAATAAAATCCCATCGAACAAATAATTTTGACCCTTGTATTTATTACCTGAAATGCAAAATCCACAAATTAACGTCCCATCGAAATGGTCATTTTTACCAAAACCACGAAATTTCGTCCCATCGAAATTAAATGATTTTATAGTTTATACTTTATGAGGTCAGGTTAATATCTCCAGACTCTACTTTATTTCTAACTGAATAGTTAGAAGATTTTAATCCTAATTCTTTGTTTCACCTACTTTTATGTATCTCTACTCATACCTTTTTCAGGCCCCTGATCTCCCGAAACATCTCAAGTTTTGCTAAAATCAGATAATGAATTTGAGATAAATCTTCAAATTCTTTATATTTTGCTGTAATTACTGGTAATTCAGACTAATTATTGTTTGCGTTTTTTAATGCCAATTTGTAATCCAAACTTCAATGTTAATTAACTTAAAGACACAAGCCAATATTTGAGATGCGATTAAGTTCAGATTGAGATGTTTCGGGAGATCGGGGCTAGAGCTTCAGATAAGTTGTATATTTTGGTAATCCACTTCCCGTCTGATTAAGTGCCAGATGTTTGTCTGTCTGTCTGTCTGTCACAAAGTTGTCCATGCTTGTTCTCCTAAAATCACTGGTCAGATTTCAATGAAACTTTACATGATTACTTGATACCAAACTCAACTGTACACATTATCAGGGTTTTTTATCAGTAATTAAGGGGTAGTAAAAGCAAAGAAAATCCAAATACACAAATAGAAAGATGTGATAGGGAAAAACAGTCATAATAATATGTTCATTAACCTTATACATTTCATTGAATTTCTAATTCAAATTTGTCAAAACCCAAACACAACTAGAATTCGGGCTAAAACCTTATCTGTTGCTCTGTGGCTTCTTAATATGTATTAGTTTTGTTTGAGTGTGTGGTACATTGTTCTTCTCTTTGTGGACGTCATGAATTGTTTATCATTTTCAGTTCAATTTTTTTAGTCATTTCTTATTAGTGTACTACCATGCTGTAAAATCGGAAATGTTTGCCGACAAATATTTCATGTGTTTTTCAAGTTTCACCTTTCAAATTTAAATGTTCTTCCATTTTCACTTTTTAGATTTGACTGAAAAAAGACACAAACATATAGATTAAAAAATAAATAAGGAAAACTTTTTAACCTCACCAAAGTTGTGAAAGTAAATCCCTGGTGGAATTTCTGGTTTTACAGCATCTCTTACAACACTTGATTTACTCCGTATTAAATACTGATAATTTTCATTTTGAAAGAGTGATAAACTGGTATCCCTGACAGAGCCGTCTGCTGATATACAAGTGGTCCCAACTGTAGGGGCCATAGCATTTCCCACCACTGCTGCTACAGGGGATACTGAGACCCCTACACTCACTCTGACATCCTCAACAGGCATCACTCTGGATGGATTCGAGGACGTATGATACCTTCTATCATTCCGGTCCTACTACCTTAAACATTTTATCATTCCGGTCCTACCACCTTAAAACATTTTCATTATTCCGGCCCCTCCACCTTAAAACATTTTAATTTTTCCGGTCCTACTACCTTAAATATTTCATCATTCTGGTCCCTAAACCTTTAATCATTTTCATTATTCCGGTCCCTCCACCTTAAATCATTATCATTATTCCGGTCCCTCCACCTTAAATCATTTTCATTATTCCCGTCCCTCCTTAAATCATTTTCATTGTTCCGGTCCCTCCACCTTAAATCATTATCATTATTCCTGTCCCTCCACCTTAAATCATTTTCATTATTCCGGTCCTACCACCTTAAATCAGTATCATTATTCCGGTCCCTCCACCTTAAATCATTTTCATTATTCCCGTCCCTCCTTAAATCATTTTCATTGTTCCGGTCCCTCCACCTTAAATCATTATCATTATTCCGGTCCCTCCACCTTAACTAATTTTCATTATTCCGGTCCCACCACCTTAAAACTTTTCATTATTCCGATCTCTCCACCTTAAATCATTTTCATCATTCCATTCCCATCACCTCAAATAATAAACACCGTGCCAGTTCAACCCTCCTTAAAGCATTTTCACCATTCTGGTCCTATCACCTTAAATTATTATCACCCATCTCAGCTAGCTTACAAATCCAACAATCCCCAGTCCAGTTTATAAGAATAGAGTTATATAATACTGTACTACCTCACTAGAATAATTCCCTTTGTGAAACATTAATTTTGGCTGTTGTGCAGAGGTTTTTGCTCTTGATATCTAAAATATACCGCAAATTGATGTTT
This sequence comes from Spisula subtruncata, assembly GCA_963678985.1. Lineage (NCBI taxonomy): Eukaryota > Metazoa > Mollusca > Bivalvia > Venerida > Mactridae > Spisula > Spisula subtruncata. The sequence goes on along the minus strand of OY787674.1, from coordinate 29,270,127 downwards.
TTTGTAAAGTAAAGAATACAGATTAAAATTTAAAATCTGAAAATGGTTAAGGAAAGTATGAAGACAGAAGACTGGAATTTTATCGCCAGATTGATTATTTAACACCACACCTACCTCAAATCATCCCTGTTGTTCCATCACAAAACTCACTAGCCTCTCAAGGATACATTTGCTGGATTTAAATGCACAGTGAAAGGTCTATTGCTGAATGTCTAGCTCACCTGGATAAGTTGTACATTAGTGTAAATAATATTCTAACAGTCCAGTGTTGACTCGTTTCCAAATGAAGTCTCTCATTCATATATTTATAAAGCAAGCACTTAATAATTATGTGCAACATAAATCTCAAACACGACTCATTCAGTCATCAGTTAGGGAAAAACATACCCATCCCATCAGAATCTGATTAAAAATGTTAAAACACTTATTTAAATTATTCATGTGAGTGATATACTGTAAGATCATTTAATTTCTATGGGACAAATTTTTGTGGTTTTGATAAAAAAGTCCATTTTGATGGGACGTTAAATCGTGGATTTTGCATTTCAGGTAATAAATACAAGGGTCAAAATTTTTGTTCGATGGGATTTGATTTTGTGGTTGAAGCTGAATTACAAAATCCACGAAATTTAGTCCCCCACGAAAATGAATGATTTTCCAGTATTGCTAGGTTGGTTGCTGTCTAGGTTAAAAACTGCTTAATTTATGGTGATTTGACCTAGATCATTGTTCAATGTACTGGAGTAGTCTGCCTTTAGAAAATGTGGTACAGCAGGGAGGCTTAATTGCATCATTATTTTACCCTTAAAGGATACATTCATACACAAACTAGTTCTCCCAGCTGGCCAAGCTGAACCATAAGATTCTCTGCAAGTTTATTCCATTCTCTATGTACATGTATAGTCATACTATGGTTACTTGTATTTCCATACCTGAAACATTTCTCTTCTATAGCTGCCAACTTTAGTGTAGAATAGTATTTATACAATGTTTATTTTTTATGTAATTTACCCATAGATTATGTGCTCTAAAATTATAAATTAGCATCCTTTTCAATTAGGGACATAGAACTCATATTGTATATACAAGATTGAATCATCATTTATTTCCCTCCTCTGAAACTGCAACTTAACTGCTGTAATATTTAATATCAGGTAAAGTTATGTACCTTTTGTATATGATTGTACCCAGTTTTAACTGATTAAACCCAGTTTCAGTTTTTTGGGCCTAGTTTCAACTGATTGGGCCCAGTTTCGGCTTTTTGAGCCCAGTTTCAACTTTTTGAGCCTAGTTTCCGCTTTTTGGGCCCAGTTTCAACTGATTGGGCCCAGTTTCAGTAGGGTTACGGCCCTCGTTTAGGATAAAATTCCTGCAAACATGATCAGAGCTTCAATCTTATTGCCTGCATCTTATATCGCGAATGCATGAAAAATGTATGCATGGCGGTGCATGTTTCATGATATGCAATATACTTGGCAGGGTTTTCACTAGGATTTCATGTAGGAGGCTTTTTGTACATTTGAGGAGGCCAAGGTACCTAAGCACTGAAGGTGGAAGACAGATGGTGGTAAATTTGAGGCGGCCCAAATATCATTTGAAGCAGTCAAATTGGCCTCCTGCCGCCGCCTAATGACAACCCTGCTTGGTATGATCTTACTCGCCAATAAGGAGTTTCATGAGATTCATTGTATTGCAGAGATTAAAATCACCTTCATTGGTGGCCTAAAATGCTTCAACTGCTTTGTTCCTGCAGCATAATAGGCCATATCACTAGCTTAGAATGAGAAATTTTGAGAAAACAAGAAAAACCTGTCCGAAGATTACTCTTTACTTATGGTAAAACAAGCTGTTTCAACTGCAATTTGGTCAACACGACATATTCAAATTTACATGAAAATAGGCTCATAAGAAGCGCCTTGTGGTGCTGATTTTAAAAATGTATCAGTCTTACAAGGTTGTTAGTCGTTTTTAGTAGTTACGACCTTCTCATTCTAAGCCAGTGATATGTCAGAAGCAGCTTCTATGTGGATTTATGTTATATCATTTATAGATGAGGCTTAAAATAAGTTATTGTTGGTTTCCCATCCCTCTAGGCTTCTCGACCAAATCTCCCCGAGATATTTTATTGAGAAATAAAAATAAAAATTTATACAAAATTGGCAAAGTCATTTGATAGTACTTATATAAAATTTGTGTAAAAAAAAAGTACTTTCCTTACCATCCAATCTACCTTTCCCTTAATGTCGGAAACTGGCAATATTTTATTTTAGGCCTCAATATTTTTTTGCTCCAGAAAAGTTTTGGGGAGCAATATTATACCTTTTGTTTACTGTATAAAAATATTTGTTTATTTGTCTAATAATTAACCAACAGTGTTTTAAATTAATTATTGTTTAATTTGCTTACTAACTTAATTAATTTCTTAAATGTACTAATTTCTTTTGATTTGATTCAATTTGATATAACTTATTTCTATATACTGTATAGTCATTCATACTCATGCGTCATGTTTGTTGATTTTAGTAAAATTATGATATAGTTCAATTTGAAAATTTAGAAAAATTATTTTGGATTTTATTTCAAATGATTTTTATTTCAATGTCTATTTCATACTATTTACAAAAAAAAACCATGGCATGTCTGCATGAACAAATGATTGTACAGTAATACAATTTATGTGTTATTTATTATTACTAACATGCATGCATATATGTATATTATTTGATTGTTTAACAGGGGGAGAGCAGCACGGATGACGTAATTGATAAAGTATGATAATTGATTATCTCCCTTTACCCTCACCCCACCCCCCCTAGTAATCTTATCAAGGTGATTGTAGCCCCTACAGGTCCCTATTTAATTAAGTATATCAGAGGTGGTATTATATATCAATCTTATTTCAGAGAATAAGGAAAGCCAATCATATTGCCTGTTATTGATCAATAGTTAAATTTGGTGTAATCTGATTGGTTGTCCTAATCCTTAAGTCAAGTAAGATAAAAAATTGAATGCCACCCCAGGGTACTGTTTTATCAAAGCATTTTTGACTATAATATCATATTTAAATTCTTTATAATTCTTTACAACTATAAAGTCTGGTAAATGCTGCAATATTAAAAAAGATTCAGTTAATGAACTCCAAAAACCATAGCTGTCCCCAATTAGCAGTTTTTAAAGAATAATTGAGAATTTAAATTTCTGTAAGTGCTTTGATTAAATTGTACCTAGGTACCTAACTGCACTATCAACCACACATATCTATGTATTTAATCAGATGCACTCAAACAAACCTATGTTTCTGCTCACTTGAATAAAGAAGTCACCTGTTGTAAGCTGCCAAAGGGGGGTTGTCATATTTATTTTATGTTTGATAAGGGGTATATTGCTTTGCACATGTTGGTCTGCCATTTGTCCGTAAGTTGGTTTTCAGTAGACCAAATGTTTTCTGTTAAAAAACTCAAAAATTCTTTTCCCTAGGATCTTTAAACCTTATTGATAAAGCGGTTGGCCAGCAACCCCTATTAATTTTGATGTCAGTATTTCAAAGGTCATGGTCACTGTGCCCTTATCGATTTCCGACTATTGCAGGGGGTAGAAATGAGAGGGAATGTGGAAAATTTACTGGCTATGCATACTTGCAGGCTACTTTTTGTCATTTTCTTCTGCGTTACTTAAGTGAGATATCAAATCAACCACTTACTTTTGAAGATTAACTCACTGACTACATGAAAACATTTCTATCCCCCTGCTATTGAGCTGGCATCGAGGCATACACATTTTAAAACAGTTCTTGTTATGATAAATGATAAAATTACCTGATCTTGACCTTTATGTAAGCCAGTAAATCTTGTCTCTATATTCTTAAGATATTACTAGTAAATGTGACATCCCTTGATGACAAAATGTTCCATGTATAACATATTCTACACTTGTGGTGGATAAATTTATTTTTTTTATCACAAATGCAGTATTCCGTGTCTCCCTGCACATTATTATAGTGCCCCCAGGATAATGTGATATTTACAAACATTGACCTGAGTTGCCTGCTGATGAAAAATAGTGTGGTTTTTTTTAGTAAACGTACGTGGTCCATCCTTTACTAGTCTTAAATATTACTGATAAATTGTGCACTCTTTGTTAAACCACCTATTAGGGCTATACTAATTTTTTCTGCCTTTCATGTTATCCTTGGCGCTCTATAGAACAATCAATAATATGTGGTATGCGTATGCAAACATGGAAAAGGGACAATAAAAATGGCTTGTTCAAATTATATATGTATGCAGCACATAATTTTAATGTACTATTAGCCTAAGCACTTGTGGAGCACTCATGTGAAGTCAGTAATGTCTAATGACTTAGTATGTTGGTATAAATTATTGCTTATACCCTTCCTGTGCACTTCCTGTGTACTGAGCAGCTGCACATTCCTGTGTACTGAGCAGCTGCACATTCCTGCACTGAGCAGCTGCACATTCATGTGCAATGAGCAGCTGCACATTCCTGCACTGAGCAGCTGCACATTCCTGTGCACTGAGCAGCTGCACATTCCTGTGCACTGAGCAGCTGCACATTCCTGTGCACTGAGCAGCTGCACAGACTAATAACATTTTATGGAAGTATTCTTTGAACTTTTTACACCCGTTTCCTTTTGGTAAAGTTTTAAAATAGGTTTTAAATGGTTTTATGCTGTGTGTTTCTGTGTTTTTGAATGGGGGATAAGCTGTTGGTATTTGTAAATACAGTTAGGGTTAGGTGTTGAAAGGTTTCCCAAGTAGGAATCACATAGATATTTGTAGATATGCCATCTCTCCGTGTCTTAATTCTTTGACCATACTTTAATTGAAACACATTCTTAAAGTTGAGAACATACTAATTCTAAAGTATTCTTATTCAAAAGCATACTAATAATTGAGTGTTCTGTTCTGTTGACAAATTAGCAATCTAATTGAAAAACGTACTAATTAGAAAAACATACTCATTACAATACATACTTATTGAAAAGGGTACTAATTGAACAATATGCTAATTGGGAAAACATACTAATTGAAAGCATACTAATTGAAAAGTATACTAAGTGAAACAGTAGACTAATTGAAACAGTAGACTAATTGAAACAGTATACTAATTGAAAAGCATACTAATTGAAACGCATACTAATTGAAACAGTATACTAATTGAAAAAGCCTAGTACTAATTGTTAATGATGTATTTCAGGGATCTCCAGTGGGCGGCTCTGCTTCTATCGATTTACTGGGACTGGGAACTCCGACACAAACTACAGCACCCTCGTCTATTGGTGGTGGAGATGATTTGTTGGTGGATATGTTTGATAACCTGACATCCAGTTCCCCCGCACAAACATCAACCAATGGTGTAGACATGGGTCTTAATGAAGCTGATGAAGCATTCAAGAAGTAAGACTAATTTAGTAGTCTTTGTGTTATGTATCATAATTCATCATTTGACAGTTTGTAGATCCCTCAACGTAATTATATGGAGACTGGGTTGTTAAATAATCAAAAGAGAAGCCAAGTCCGTTAAAAATACCTGATGTAGGAGTGAAGGAGTGTCCGTTTTTATGCCCCTGCTTCTACTGATGCGGAGGCATAAAGCGATGCCCCTGTCCGTTAGTCTGTCTTTTACAAAATGTTAAAACTAAAATATTTTAAAAGTTCATCAATGCATTGCTTTCAAACTTGGCATACTTGTTAACCATCATGTAACAATATCAAACATTTCTACATCATTATGGCACCTGAATGAACAAGTATGGACAAGGCTTCCACTGGGAAATAAGCGTTTACTGAATGCAGTCTGGTTATATTAGGGATGGGTTGTATGGATGTACTAAAGCGATAAGTCTTAGTACAGACTTTATACTAGTCTAAGATAGTTCAGTATTATCACTTGTGTATATTTTTAGGTTTATATGTAGGAACAATGGGGTATTATTTGTGTTCATTTTAAGGTTTATATGTAAGAACAATGGAGTATTATTTGTGTACATTTTCAGGTTTATATGTAAGAACAATGGAGTATTATTTGTGTACATTTTCAGGTTTATATGTAAGAACATTGGAGTATTATTTGTGTACATTTTCAGGTTTATATGTAAGAACAATGGAGCATTATTTGTGTACATTTTCAGGTTTATATCTAAGAACAATGGAGTATTACTTGTGTATATTTTCAGGTTTATATGTAAGAACAATGGAGTATTATTTGTGTACATTTTCAGGTTTATATGCAAGATTAATGGAGTATTATTTGTGTACATTTTCAGGTTTATATGTAAGAACAATGGAGTATTATTTGAGAATGACCTGGTACAGATAGGTGTGAAATCTGAATATCGTGAAGATTTAGGTAGAATTTGGGTATTTTATGGAAACAAGACAACATTCCAACTTAGTGCATTCTGTGTTGATATCAGTCAACCGGGCGGTCTTACTGAAAGTATCCTTTCTGTTATAATGATTAATTTTCGTGGGGATTAAATTGCGTGGAATGCCTGGTTCACCTTTAACCACGAAATTAAATTCCATCAAACCATAATTTTGACCTTTGTATGTATCACCTGAAATGCAAAATCTATGGATCCTATCGAAATGGTCTTTTTTACCAAAACCACAAAATTGTGTCCCGTTGAAATTAAATGATTTTACAGGACATTGCATTTTATTATTATCAGAAAACAGTCATTTGGAAAGGTGGTTTATTTTTTAGCACATTCTTAATTAGTATGCTCTGCAAAAATACGTTTGAAATCAAAATTCGGAATGAATGGGTTGTGAAGGTGAAGCCTAGTGGTAGCTTATCAGCTTTTGAGTGTAAGAGGTCTTGGGTCCATCCCAGGCTGTAGCATATCCAAGTTACTAAAATGGTACTGATATTTCTCCCTTACTTTGTACTCAGCTTAGTTATACCCCCTGCACAATATTAGCTCTAGTTAGTTCCAGATAACTGATAAGTCCATTGATAGGATAATATGACTGGATAATCTCAATATAACGGAATTACTGTTAACTAACAGAACTTTAATTTGAATAACATTAAAAACAGCACCAAGGACCAGTACTCAAATCCTGAATTTACTGTTCAACAATTAGCCAAATTATCATGTACTTCAGTACCTGAACACTTCACAACTTTATAATGTTGTTACTTCTTTGGTGTGAGATTGTGTTTTATGTTGATTTTACCATATTCTTATTGGTAAGCTGGTAACGTATTATAGTACAAGTTTGAAGCCTTAAATGATGACTAGGTTTAAGTATTCAACAGAAAGCAGTAGGTAGTGATGTAGAAGCCGGAGCACAAGTCAAACAACAGTTCAATATGGCTTGTGTGCAGGAATTCGAGGATGCCCCACTCATGAGTATACAATTCATGTAAGTATACTAACAAAAACAATAAATTAACTTATAGATTGCCAATCTGCATATTTTTGCCTTAAGCAACGAAAAGCATTTACATATATTTTTCAAAATGATTCACAAAATATATAAACTTGATACATTATAAACACAAAGAGATTGTAGCTACATCATTGATCAACATGAGTTACCAACTAATTCAATCCAATATTAATACAGTAAAACTTTGTTAAGATGAGCATTGGAATTACGAGCACTCAGCCTATGTTGAACTTGCTCTATGTTGTATATCAGTCCACATGTATGCAGGCATAAGAATCATCTGTTGAAATCTGAACTTTAGGTGTGTGCCAAGACGATTTGTGTGATTTAAAAAAAACTTTGTAAGAAGTAGAATAAGGGAGGTTACTGCATTATGACTATTGTTCAAAGGTTCCTAAGCCATACATGCCTGCATTAGAGACCCTACTCCTGCATGATCTGAGGCACATTCATCAAATCTTACGCATTTTTTGCGATACTGGAACCTGATCTGTTTTGTTTACATTATGGAAAGGATGACTGATATCAGTTTGAATTGATTCATTGAGCTTGCATGATATTGCCTTACAAGTTACATTAGTAAAAACTTTATAAAAACTTCATTAATTTAAGTTTAAAAATTGAACAAGGAAAATCTCCAGCATTTTTATGAAATCTCCTGCATGTCAAACACTGATCTCATGCAAAGGGGTCTGCCAAACTTGGTATGCATGCAAACCATGTTCACCTTGTCCATTGTTGTTGTTTGATACAGGTATTGTGGAGCTCAACAAAAGATTACAGTAAAATTACCGGTAGTTTTGAATAAATACATCACACCAGCAGATATGGACTCTGGTACCTTCTTCTCAAGATGGAAAGCTCTTAGCAGGTAAGTTAGCCTGCAATAAACTCCTCTAAATCAGTTCTGATCTTAATTTTTTGAATTTCGGTGACAGACATATTTTGTGAATTTATGATTTATGGTCAAATATTCCAGGATAGGTTTTCAAGTAGTAAATATATATTTACATAGATTTATGTATTCCCAAGAATTAAAAAAACAACTAGTAATAGTAGTAATAAAATAGAATTTGCTGAATTATAAATGTTTCTCATCTGTTTTCAGCCCTAACCAAGAAAGTCAGCAGATATTCAAAGCCACATCACCGATCGATGTTGAGCAAATCAAGGCTAAGGTAAGATCTCATATCCATAATTTTGAGTATTATTATTCAAGGATCTTGCAGAATCAGGATAACCGGGAAGTCCAGGTCCTGTGATGTATAAACATTGGAAAACGTACTACATGCTCAAACACATACTCAATACTCCAATTGGAGCATGAAATTGCTGTAACTTCTTTATTACTGAAAGGAAACATATCATATGAGGGTTCATTTTTATAGTTACTGTAGATCATTTGCTACAAGTTGCTAAAAGCCGTTTTCCAAGTTGGAGCATTGAGTATGGAGCTTGAGTATGACAATGAGAACATGTTTATAATCACCGGGCCTGATTTGCTGCACTCTAAAGAATGAACTGTTCTGCTTTAAATCAGAAATTATTCTATGAAAAAATATGAAAGTTTTGACAAAGTTGCATTTATTACCTCAAAGTATAAACAAAGAACTTTGAATGAGATCATTTGTTCTGTGCATTTTTACTATGATTTTATTTCACTATATTTTATGATAATACACATTTTTGGTGTATACATATAGTTGTGAGACATATAGATGTCATACTGGACGTCTTAATGGATGTCAGTCCCGATGGATGCCACAAAGTTTGTCTTAATTTGCTTTTCTTTACCATGCGTCTGATTTCAATGAAACTTAACACAAACATTTGGTACCTAGCCAAGTTGTGCATATTGTCCGGGATTTTAGGCTTGATTACCAAATTAGTTTTGCTAAAGTTATTGCCATACCTGCCTCCAACATAGGAGTGATCAAGCAAAACGTGTCACAAGATGTTCTTAAATGTGATTTAAAAGGGATTTAGATGCATTAACAAGAAATGTATTTATTCTAGTGGTTATAAGTAGGGGACAGTTGATCATAAAATGAATCAAATGTACCTTTGTGCAAAGAGAGACAAACTTGGAAACCAGAAATTTATCAACGAAAATAGGAGTAACTCCACTGTAATAGGAGTACTTGGCAGGTATGGTTATTGCCTTTTGTCGAGACATCTGTTTTTGCTTTGAAAACCCTAACAGCAGGGTTTCCCCTAGGATTTCTTATAGGAGGCGTTTGTACATTTGAGAAGACCGAGGAGTTTGAGAACTGAAGATGGAAGGCAGCTGGGGGTAAATTTGAGGCGGCCCAAATAAATTTGAGGCTGTCAAATTGGCCTTCTGTCGCCTGCTAATGACAACCCTGCCTTACAGAGACCTTTTATCTATATGTTTGTAGCTACTTGGATTCAGCGTTAGTGTATTGGAAGGGATTGATCCTAATCCGGAGAATTTTGTATCTGCTGGTGTGTTACATACCAGGAACCAACAAGTAGGAATACTCGTCAGATTGGAACCCAATAAACAAGCACAGGTAACTTTATATTACACTCAATCAACAACTATGTAATAATGTATGTAATACTGTAAAACTGTAAAACATATACTTTTTGTTATCCCCCTTTGCTCATGTCTGTCGGTCGAAAAATGGTTTCCATTCAATAAGTCAAGAACACCTTGCCCTAGGATCTTAAAACTTTACATGGAGGTTGGCCTGTAACAGTATATGACCCCTACTCATTTCTAGATCAGTAGGTAAAAGTCATGGTGACCTTTACCATTTTTTAAAAACCAAATGGTTTTTGTTCAATAACTAAAAAATGCTTTGTCGTATAATCATCATACTGGTACTTTGACACTGTAACCTTCACCATTTTCAACTATTGGGCTGCTAATGGGGGCATACATGTTTATCACACATCTTATGTTGAATTTAAATGAATTGGAATGTGCTAAAATGTCAATGTTTGGGCAAAAATATGTGGATTTAAAAATTGTTCATGGAAAAATCCTTATTGCGTATTTCCAAAGTTTAATTTATAGGGATTCAACTAATTTTGTTATCAATGTGGCTGTCTGGCTAAAATTTTACCTGCATTTAGCTATTGAGCCCAATTGACATTACGCCAGAGCAGAGATCGTTCCACCTTCTTGTTTGTTGATGGCTGCTTGGCAAAGGTTTTTAAGCTGATCCATTGGACTATATGATTATAATTTACCATTAGAATTGATTAAAAGGGTATTGATTGACAACTTGTCTAATGTCAAATGTGTTATTTACTTTAGTTTGGCTAATAGCTGCTATTCGATGTAAGTTGGATAACTCTTAAGCAAAGTTGTGGCCCTTGTTTAGGGGAAAATCTAGCAAAATATCTAGAAAGTTAGTCTCTGAAGAATTTTTTGTATGCATGCAAATTCATTACATGTTTGACTGGTTCTCGTTTTCAGATGTACAGATTGACCGTCAGAGCGAGCCGGGATAAAGTAGCTAAAATTTTATGTGATCTTCTGCAGCCGCAGCTTTGATGAGGGGAAGTAACTCTTGGAGCCTCAGATTTAATGAGGGGAGTTAACTCCAGATGTTTATATAACAAAGAAGAAAATTTTATTGAATATCAATGTATTATAGTACAAACAAATGCTCCTATGTGTATAGTGCGGGAAAAATTGGTTTAACGCAAGACTTAAATATAAAGGTTATTGAAAACTGACCTATATGGGCAGAAAAAAGGATTTTACTAAACAGGAATTGATATTGTTGAATCTTTTCAATAGGACTGTTACCTGATTGGTGTTACATTTATACATGTTGGATAGATCAGCAGGCGCTTCTTTTAAAGAGGGGAAAGCTCCAATGTTTTGTTTGATGGAAAGTAATATAGAATTAATTATTTACTATTGTTATAGAAATTCATGTTGTATTCATGTCAAAATCATGGTATCATACATTTAGTAGAAAAATACTTTTGCAAGATGAAAATACTTCATGTTTTTATTTTGTGTCTCCATTTTTACGGATTCCTGGGACCAGCTAGTAGAAATGATGATTACTAGAACTAGTAACTGATTTCGTGTACAAATACTTTTTACAGTGTTACTAGCACATTGTTAATCCCAAAGAGGGCTTTTAAAAAAAATTGTCAGGCAATTTATTTCTTAAAAAGGGAATGATGCTTTTGTTATTCAAAAATCAATATTGGTAAGATGTGGAGTTATATCATTTGTTTAAAAGAATTTAAAACAGGTCAAGGCACAATGAAAATTTTGAAAGGGATGACAAAAAACTATAATGACATTATTTAAGTGGATAGCATATTTGGTTCTAGACGAATTATCAATTTAAGCTAAAATGATGATAATTTTTGAGGTTGGTTTAATCAGGCTTAGTGTGGTGTTAGTAACAACCCTCAGTCTGTACAGTCATATTAAGAAATTCTCTGATGTTGTTTAAACATAGTGTAAACATTATTGTGTATACTGTAAGTTATTAGAGTAAATTATACAGGTTATATGTGAAATATAGAATTATTGTAGATACTTGTATGAACACATTGTCAAATATAGTACAATATGTACTGGTTAGTATCATTTCAATTTTTTGTGCAATTCCAGTCTGATACTTTGATCAAGTTTTGTGTGTAGATTGGTGTTTCTGTGTGCATTATGCTTCATCGGCTTTATACCTGTGTTAGTAATTGAGAATGTTGAAATATATTTCCTGTATTTAATTAAACGTATACCTATGTATAGATAGAAATATAATTGTTATGGAGGTAAAATGGTTAAAATATTTTAAACATTTGTGTACCTGAAAATTATTGATTGATTATTTTGCATTGTGTTAATCTAGTGCGCAACATGTTTTTACGATGTTGTTGATATTTTACGCTGAGGATTAAAACTAAATTGTTAATTGTTATAATGTTCCGATTCATTCCAGTTAGATGAATTAGTTGGTGCGTGGAGATTAGATGCTTTGAAAGTGCTAGAACAATAAAAGAACAAGTGAGGGCCATTACATAGTTGTCGGAATACTTAATGATGTAAATGTAAATGACAATCTTCGCTGCACAGTGTGCTTAAACAGCAAATTCAATTAAAAGAAAACTGACAGAAAAAGAAGTACAAATACAGGCTGGCAATTTATTTCAACACATTTTTTGACAATCTTTTGTGACCAACTTTGGGAAGGTTTTACAAATTTACTGTTTTATGGTTCTAAATTATCAAAATTTGAAGGTAAATGTATTTATGTTCAGTTTAAATGGGTTCTAATGGTGTTGCGTAGCCTTTTTCACTTTCAATTTTTATAAACACACTCAGCTGTTTAATGATGTTGACATTGTAGCATTCAATTGTAATACTGTAGACTGTGGATAAGTTAAATAGAGACTGTTTGTGTAATGGTCATGCAGAATTATTATGTATGTTTCATGTCGGTGATACTTATTTTTGTTTTAAGTTAAATCATGGTTGTATGTGTATGTTTGTGTGCATTGTTGCCCATACCCCACCCGCTATATCACAATAGCTTATAATATTAGAATATACTCAGTTGTGTTATGCATTATTGTGTAAACTTGTTATAACATGTCATATATTATGTTTAAATGTAAATAGTAGTGAATAGCAAAACAATTGTGCATAGAAGTTACACAAATATATTGATTTTTTCGTATATTGAATATTGTATTATGTTTTATAGAAAGTATATTAAACTCTGATTGGCTATTGTTACATTATTAATATAATGATAGGTAGCTAATGTTAAGGAAATACACTTTTAACATTCTTCATCAATTGGTCAATATTTCTGTGCTACATTTTCCCACTGTGACAACATGGACTGTAAGATTGCTTGCGTTACTGTAAAATTGTATATGTTCCTGGGGGGTTTATTTTCACGATCTTAGTACCATCAACTCCCATCTACATGGTCACATTTTGTTAAGAATAACTTCAGCCTTCGTTGTGATAGTATGGTTGTTTTGAGTTAAGGTATCAAGTAAACCATTAGAATACTATAGCGGTAAGTTGGTCATGGTTTAACTGTATCGTACCTAGATAAGCCAGGTCATGGTCTAACTGTATCGTACCTAGATAAGCCAGGTCATGGTCTAACTGTATCGTACCTAGATAAGCCAGGTCATGGTTTAACTGTATCGCACCTAGATAAGCCAGGTCATGGTCTAACTGTATCGCACCTAGATAAGCCAGGTCATGGTTTAACTGTATCGTACCTAGATAAGCCAGGTCATGGTTTAACTGTATCGTACCTAGATAAGCCAGGTCATGGTTTAACTGTATTGCACCTAGATAAGCCAGGTCATGGTTTAACTGTATCGTACCTAGATAAGCCAGGTCATGGTCTAACTGTATCGTACCTAGATAAGCCAGGTCATGGTTTAACTGTATGATACCTAGATAAATCAACTCTCGTTGTAACCACCATATTTGTTCTCCGGAGTTACGTTGTTGTATCAAAATGTTGTTATTTTGAATTACAGCTCAGTCTGTCTTAAGCAGTCATTCGGGAGGTAGTTAAGATTTGACTGCTTTAACCAGGTGACTGTTTCATACAGGTATGTTAACCTCAGAAATAGTATTGGCTGCTCAAGACAGGTGATTGTTAAATTCTGGCGACCTTCAACACAGGTTTGACCGTAGATCAATAGTACTGTATGCTTTAACCTTTTGGATATGTATTGTTTAATGAATATTCACTGGTACTGAATGTTGGATAGACACAGATTTAAATGTTGGCTGTTGTAGGTGTTTTATACCATTTGTATTAGATGTGTTTTATCTATAAAAACTTTGAGGGGTGTTCCTAGAAATTCTCACTATAAAATTGTCCATGTGAACAGTCAATATATGTTAATGGGGGCCTACGACCAATTCAGTTTTCATTTGTTGCCCTTTAGTTTTAACTGTTTTTGACCATTTAAGGGAGATTTATCTGAAACACACCTTAGAGAAAGTAGTGCACTCAACCGAATTATAGGGAGTATTCAATGATTGGTGTTTTAATTTATGCAATCTTTTTTGTACGGTGTAAGGTAATACTTTGATTTTCTGACATAAAATTGTTTCTTATCTTATAGATTTATGTTTCTAAAATAATTGATTTCTCAGATGAAGAGGCAAATACGCTAATAATTCTAATAGTAACTTGGTTTAGTACACAATAGACTGCCCACATTATGTTAAATACAGAGAATATGTTTAATATTGAAATGCTAACCCTATTGTTGCTATGGTAACTGTGATCTAAGGTTGTGTGTTACATAATAAAGGCATTATCACTTTGATTGGCTGTGAAAAGAGAAGGTGGGTCTATGTAATAGAAACCAGATTAAGTAACTCTTGCTTTGAAATTTGTATCTTTGTCTTTACCTCTAGCTCTGAATTATTTATGTCACATGTGTATGTCCAGAATAGGAAATGTTAGTACTGGTTAAATTGGATAGCCTCCATAACCTTGGCTGATATATTCATTGTAACCGTTGAATAGAATAGAATAGCAAGTTGTTTCAAGTGAACATTTTCCTGTATGTATAATGTAGTGGCATATTTCTGGTGTATTTTCTTTGTGCAATAAAGCAATCTTACCGACAGCCATCATATAATACAAGCGCAGGACGGCTTAACCCTTTATTCCATCATCACACCTTCTCTAATGTTCCATTTCCATATACGGACGTGCATCATCCAATTATCTTCCAATTACCAGAGATGGTGTACACAGTCCTAGAGTATTTCTAATATGAGGCCCAGTTCAATGATAACCCACTATATTCTGATATTTGTAATAAACTAGTTTTGTTGAAATGTCTACAGATAACTACTGGTATACTCAATGAGAACTATAATCTGACGGTTTACATCCATATAGAAAAAACATACATGTACTTGTAGATTTAAATTGGTGTATTTAATAATCATCATTTTGTTTTATTGTATGAATATGTTACAAATAAATAAATATGCCCATATCTGTATGGTTCCTTTCTTGTATACTCTCCAAATAACCTACGACTGATCTTATTGTTATGCATTTAACATTGTAATATCGGGGATTCTCGTTGAGTCCAGTCTTGCTTGAAATGATGAAATGCAACCATATTTCAGCCGAGTTCTACTGTTTGTGACTGACACAGACTGATATGGAAATGTTAGATGGGACATGTTTAGTATGCTGGAAACCTGATGTACAAACAAGCCACTTGACATTATGACTTTTATTTGAACATATAGTACACATGAGACAAAATACAAAACAACACAAAGTCAGATGCTAGTACCTAGATGGTTATCCCTCACCCCTCCATGTTTTATGTTATCTGAATAGTCTGTCATAGTCCATTTGGTGATGGTTTTACATTCAATTTCAAGACAGTTATTTCATCACTTTGCTGGAAAACGTACGTGCTATTAAATCATTGTGTGTTTCTAAACTTAATATAGAAAAAACGTCTGTTTAGCTTGAAATCACATTTTACCATTCTCGGGAAAGAAACTAGAGGATAATCGATTTTCATCAATACCTACTACAGATATTTTCAAACACGAACACAGCCTTCCACCAATGGTTACTATAACTCTGGTGGTCGTCTATTTGTTCTGTACACGCAAATCATCACATCAGATCTTTCATGTAAGTCCCTGTATGACATTGAGTAGTACTGTTGATTTCAACATTCACTACAGTCAGATAATGAATGCTGATACTAGAGAAGCCTGCCACGACATTCAGCTGATCCACAATAACAATACAGCACCTTCCCTGGTACACTGCCAACTTCATAGTTATAATCCCACGTCAACTCTGAACCAGCGCTAATGTACCTGAAAATATGTAGTTTGATATTAAATAAAAGTTCTTATTTTCCGAACCAAACATTCATTTGACAAAAAACATCATATAATTCAGATGGTTCTTAAAAGCTTTCAATGTGAAAGTTAAACGTTATATATGTTGCCACTACCAACATCACCAAATTATTGCAATTTATACATACGTTTTACTCCGACACGCTCACTGACTCCTTTCAAAAAGTGTACATTATTTCTGTAAATGTACACTTTTGTGAGACATTTACTCAGAGTATGATTAAACTTCACAGCTGATTGCCTGAAAAATACACTAACTTAAAGGCGGATTAAAATGACCGTGCTACTGTAAACTGATCAAATTTGCAGTATTGAATTTTAATTAGTGTCTTGGACAAGCTTAGTAATAAAACCAAAGAATTGCAGCGTCATCTCGAACAATGTTTTGTTGTCCTAACAAAACTATCCTATAACGCTTGTAAGAGGACACTTTTGATCAAAAACTGGTACTATATCTATTACAAAATTCCACATTCTAATTGATACGAAGCGCATCCTTGGTCTCCACACTTGAAGTAGATACAGTATTACAAGGCTATCTAGGCATATGAAAATAACCACTACTTACTGTCCAGCGAAAAAAGCAATCCAAGGAAATCGGAGATCATGTGTATCCACAAACACATTTTGAACAAAAGCGTTTGGCTGACAGCTATGCTGTAAATAGAGTATATAAATTGAATACCATTAATTTTTATATTGAAATTATACAATCAGAATTTATTTTATATACCGGTACAGTGAACTAATTATCAGGATGTATAATAACACGCTCATAGAGAGGACAAGTGGCTAGTGAAACATATGCATGCATTCCATAGCAACCAAATATTGGTAATCACTTAGTTATGGGCAAGGTTGCAAATTTTCTTTTAATTTCACGTGTTATCAACTAAAATATATTTCTGAAACCCTATTTTCAAGTAGTATTTCCTCCACATATTTCATTGTCTTAAATATGTATTTTCGAAACTCCATTTTTCAAATATTTCCTTCAAATATGTCATTATCGCAAACTGGAGTGATAATTTGATAAACTTACATTAAGATATCTGCCAATGCTTCCCATCGACTTAGCGTCCATAATGTAACAGGATTGACCATCTCTATAGAAATCTCTTGTCATAGCATTATGTAGGCTGTCATCTTTGTCTTCCTCTGAAACAGCAATATAGCAGTTAGTAAGGCAGTTAGTTAGTACTACATGTATACATCCAGGAGAAATTCAGGTACGTTTCTTACCTGTCGTCGGGAAATGTTTAATAGCTATGGACTGCTTGTTTCCCTGGTTCAACAAGTATCTGTATAGAAACTCGGTTAAATGCAATCATTAATTTTAAAAACCAGATGGAAAAAGACCTGCCGTGAATATTACAAATGACCATTTTATGGATTTTGATTTTACGGAGGTAATATACGTGCCTTCTATATTTAATTGAACGGAATGTAACTGAATGAAGGGACTCAGTAGCGATTTTATTACGCAACATACCCTGCTATTTTCATATTTGCACTGTATACAAGTAATCAAATTACAATAACGGTTATCATAAAGAATGTATTCACAAGATTAGCATTCTATAAGGACAACATCAATACACCACTTATGAACACAATATGAAGGGGAATAATCAAGATGTTGTCCTGACATATACAGTACTGTGATAGATGAGTAGAAACACAGTGTACATTTATCATAGCTATACAGTGCATTGACATTTGACCAGGAACTAATTAATTTGTGTGTGTCTTCGTTATGGTACCGCATGACTTTTTAAAAGAACTATTCTGATTAAGCTATGTTATGAACTATGTTAGATGGGTTTTGTTAAATATCTGGATTCGAGTGGTGTGATTAATATGCCTTAACAGAAAAAGTTGACTTTGTTACCTGTATCAGGGGTACTAGTAAACTGGGCTTTGATAGTGTGAAGTTTCTGGGATCTAGCACTATGTATTATTAGCACTATATATTAATAGCACTATATTAATAGCACTATATTAGTAGTACTATATTATTAGATTTTATATTGGGTATTTTAGTGTACCCAGGCCTTTCTCTGCACTGCATAAATCAGTGGCCAGTCTATACAAATACCTTTACTATACTTCTGTAGAGGTTGGTGATCATATCAATTAGCACCCCAGGAGGTGTTAACTGGCCATCATAGATAATTATCAAGTTTAAGGGAGTTTAAATACCAATACACTCTTATACAGATATGCATATACAAATGTAGATAGATATGTCAAGCTTTAATTAGATTATATTGTGTATTGTGTTTAATAAATGCTTAAATAGTTAATTTCTTTATTATCAACAGAATATTGTCATGTTTAGTGTTGATTTATTCAGTATTTCATAAGTAATAAGATGGCAGTGCTAAAATGTAGATTTGAAGTCTAGTTTTATAGAAATTGTCTTTTATTTGTTTTACTTACTCCAGTGCATGTGCACTATGTTTTACATAAAAGTGTTAAATGGTCAAAATCTTTATTTTTATCAGAATGTGGTTAGATTTGGTGTCTATTAAATCAGCATTTTGTTAGGAATATGATGGCATTGTTAGTTTATTGATTGGAAGTTTAGTTTTATGGTAATTGCCTCTACAAAATATTAGTGTATTGAATGTTGTTGTTTTAATTGGCTTAGTGTGATGAGTCACTGGTAGACATTAGGCGGTGCTTATCAGTGTCTCAGAACTGTCAATCTTCAGAATACACTGACTGACCAGTTGACCAGAGGCTTATCAGCCAATCAAAATCTTTTATTAAACATTGTCCACTGACCAATTAGAGGTTATGTAAGATCACTATAAATAAGCTTGCAGCTGTTTTTTAGTCATTCTCTGCTGCCAAGGAAACTGGAAAAAGACTAAATCTGTGATTATCTACTGGTAATTAATTATTTAATTAATTATTTTTAAGACACTTAGGAAATTTCTGGAGTTTTGACAATTTGATGTAAAATTAGATTTATACTTAGGATATTTTAGTAGGAAAATATTTAGACACTTAGATTATTTTTGGACTTTAAGCATTTTGTCATAATTTGGGTTTATACTTAGAAGTTTAGAACAATTGTACACTTTGATAACACTTTCGATAAATACTAGTAGATTTTGTTGTTTGTGCAATTGTGAATATTTAATGATAGTTTCATCACTTATAAACCATGTGGTTTTTATTTCTCTTTGCACTTGTTTTTAACTTCGTAACTAACTGGGTTATATTTTTTACAATTATCTTGAGTTTTGGACTATACTTGTACTTATATTTTTCTCAAGAAACTTGTTCCTGCAGAGTTGTATGCAGAATATAGCTGTTGAACTAGGCTGATCGATAGGTGTATTCTGAATACTTGGCATATGTATATACTTGTACATTTTATTTCATTTTACTTTGGTATTTTGATCTTGTAAATACACTTTGATTTTTGTATCTTTGTAATTATTGCTTTAATGTCTGCATTATTTCGTTTATATGCTTTCGATCTTGTATATAATTAAAACTTAATTGTTCAGTTAATTTGGCATTTGTCGTTCTTCTTTGACAATTTTGTACTAATTGGGTTCTGGCTGACCCTAGATAGCCAGTGGTGTCATCCTGACGAGAGAACCGGCTCGAACGAACTATGAACCCTGGGCGCTAAGTCCGGGTTCGCCACAATAGCAAAAATGACTTTGTCCCTACAGTCTTATAGTAGTAATGTAGAAATTAAATTGCTTTATAATGGTCTAAACTGTGACGTTAAAAATGTAGATTTTCTTTTAATTTCATGGTTTAAAACAAGGCTTATAAATATGCTAAAATATTATCAAAAGCGTAGAACGTTACCATGTACTGTGGTTAAACTGTGTATCTGGGTATAGTTATATACCCCTCACTATCATGTGATGAAATATTGTCATCCACCTTACCTTGTTGCTTTGGTACCAGTCGACCAGTATCTCCTCTTCTGTGAGTACATGTACACTGGTATAATATACGTAATACATGTAGTGTACTGCACACAATACTGGACATAGTCAGGAATACAAATAGTGCCCTAAATCGAAACTCACATTCTCATTCCGTCTTTAGTACGACATTGTCATAGAGCCAACATATCCGCCATGTCATGCTTCAAGTTGATGCTGCATATTGTATCACAAGGCAATAACCTAGACATGTTAAAACACTCGGGACCGTACTGTATTAATAAAAGAAATAATTTATAAGGTATGAATTCCATATTGACGCATTGACAGTGTTTAGTAGAATCATCACAAGTACTTTCTCATTCATTTATGTAGTCCCCCTTGTCACTTGAACCGCTTTCAATTGTACGTCTCTGTATTACAGAAATTAATTGGACTTGTAATTTGAGTTGTTTTGTTCCGTGTGTGTTCTTTCTGGTACTTTTCGCTGCCTGTTCTTCTTTCCGTTTTTTTGAGTATTGCCCTTTGTTACGATTTATAGAAAATGGTGCAATATATGATTTTTGGCTCCAAAACCGTCAACACGAATAATTGCCATGTTCAAATTATCGATCAAAAGTAAAAATATCAAAATATTCCCCATTTTCACCGGGACCATTTTCATGCAGAGCTATTAACTTTCATTTGATCTTAGCAACGCATTTTATTCTATCCGAATAGTGAAGCCTATCCGAACGGTGAGTATGTTGAACGGGTTGCCAATATCGCGTTATTCATATTGTATTTTACGCTGAGGATTAAAACTAAATTGTTAATTGTTATAATGTTCCGATTCATTCCAGTTAGATGAATTAGTTGGTGCGTGGAGATTAGATGCTTTGAAAGTGCTAGAACAATAAAAGAACAAGTGAGGGCCATTACATAGTTGTCGGAATACTTAATGATGTAAATGTAAATGACAATTCTCGCTGCACAGTGTGCTTAAACAGCAAATTCAATTAAAAGAAAACTGACAGAAAAAGAAGTACAAATACATGTGCAGGCAGGCAATTTATTTCAACACATTTTTTGACAATCTTTTGTGACCAACTTTGGGAAGGTTTTACAAATTTACTGTTTTATGGTTCTAAATTATCAAAATTTGAAGGTAAATGTATTTATGTTCAGTTTAAATGGGTTCTAATGGTGTTGCGTAGCCTTTTTCACTTTCAAATTTTATAAACACAATCAGCTGTTTAATGATGTTGACATTGTAGCATTCAATTGTAATACTTCAGACTGTGGATAAGTTAAATAGAGACTGTTTGTGTAATGGTCATGCAGAATTATTATGTATGTTTCATGTCGGTGATACTTATTTTTGTTTTAAGTTAAATCATGGTTGTATGTGTATTTTTGTGTGCATTGTTGCCCATACCCCACCCGCTATATCACAATAGCTTATAATATTAGAATATACTCAGTTGTGTTATGTATTATTGTGTAAACTTGTTATAACATGTCATATATTATGTTTAAATGTAAATAGTAGTAAATAGCTAAAAAAATGTGCATAGAAGTTACACAAATACATTGATTTTTTCATATATTGAATATTGTATTATGTTTTATAGAAAGTATATTGAACTCTGATAGGCTATTGTTACATTATTAATATAATGATAGGTAGCTAATGTTAAGGAAATACACTTTTAACATTCTTCATCAATTGGTCAATATTTCTGTGCTACATTTTCCCACTGTGACAACATGGACTGTAAGATTGCTTGCGTTACAGTAAAATTGTGTATGTTCCTGGGGGGTTTCTTTTCACGATCTTAGTACCATCAACTCCCAACTACATGGTCACATTTTGTTTAGAATAACTTCGGCCTTTGTTGTGATAGTATGGTTGTTTTGAGTTAAGGTATCAAGTAAACCATTAGAATACTATAGCGGTAAGTTGGTCATGGTTTAACTGTATCGTACCTAGATAAGCCAGGTCATGGTTTAACTGTATCGTACCTAGACAAGCCAGGTCATGGTTTAACTGTATCGTACCTAGATAAGCCAGGTCATGGTCTAACTGTATCGTACCTAGACAAGCCAGGTCATGGTTTAACTGTATCGTACCTAGACAAGCCAGGTCATGGTTTAACTGTATCGTACCTAGATAAGCCAGGTCATGGTTTAACTGTATCGTACCTAGATAAGCCAGGTCATGGTTTAACTGTATCGTACCTAGACAAGCCAGGTCATGGTTTAACTGTATCGTACCTAGATAAGCCAGGTCATGGTTTAACTGTATCGTACCTAGACAAGCCAGGTCATGGTTTAACTGTATCGTACCTAGACAAGCCAGGTCATGGTTTAACTGTATCGTACCTAGATAAGCCAGGTCATGGTCTAACTGTATCGTACCTAGATAAGCCAGGCCATGGTCTAACTGTATCGTACCTAGATAAGCCAGGTCATGGTTTAACTGTATCATACCTAGATAAATCAACTCTCGTTGTAACCACCATATTTGTTCCCCGGAGTTACGTTATTGTATCAAAATGTTGTTATTTTGAATTACAGCTCAGTCTGTCTTAAGCAGTCATTCGGGAGGTAGTTAAGATTTGACTGCTTTAACCAGGTGACTGTTTCATACAGGTATGTTAACCTCGGAAATAGTATTGGCTGCTCAAGACAGGTGATTGTTAAATTCTGGCGACCTTCAACACAGGTTTGACCATAGATCAATAGTACTGTATGCTTTAACCTTTTGGATATGTATTGTTTAATGAATATTCACTGGTACTGAATGTTGGATAGACACAGATTTAAATGTTGGCTGTTGTAGGTGTTTTATACCATTTGTATTAGATGTGTTTTATCAATAACAACTTTGAGGGGTGTTCCTGGAAATTCTCACTATAAAATTGTCCATGTGAACAGTCAATATATGTTAATGGGGGCCTACAACCAATTCAGTTTCCATTTGTTGCCCTTTAGTTTTAACTGTTTTTGACCATTTAAGGGAGATTTATCTGAAACACACCCCAGAGAAAGTAGTGTACTCAACCGACTTATAGGGAGTATTCAATGATTGGTGTTTTAATTTATGCAATCTTTTTTGTACTGTGTAATGTAATACTTTGATTTTCTGACACATAAAATTGTTTCTTATCTTATAGATTTATGTTTCTAAAATAATTGATTTCTCAGATGAAGAGGTAAATATTCTAATACTTCTAATAGTAACTTGGTTTAGTACACAATAGACTCGCTGTCCACATTATGTTAAATACAGAGAATATGTTTAATGTTGAAATGCTAACCCTATTGTTGCTATGGTAACTATGATCTAAGGTTGTGTGTTACATAATAAAGGCATTATCACTTTGATTGGCTGTGAAAAGAGAAGGTGGGTATATGTAATAGAAACCAGATTAAGTAAACTCTTGCTTTGAAATTTGTATCTTTGTCTTTACCTCTAGCTCTGAATTAATTATGTCACATGTGTATGTCCAGAATAGGAAATGTTAGTACTGGTTAAATTGGATAGCCTCCATAACCTTGGCTGATATATTCATTGTGACCGTTGAATAGAATAGAATAGCAAGTTGTTTCAAGTGAACATTTTCCTGTATGTATAATGTAGTGGCATATTTCTGGTGTATTTTCTTTGTGCAATAAAGCAATCTTACCGACAGCCATCATATAATACAAGCGCAGGACGGCTTAACCCTTTATTCCATCATCACACCTTCTCTAATGTTCCATTTCCATATACGGACGTGCATCATCAAATCATCTTCCAATTACCAGAGATGGTGTACACAGTCCTAGAGTATTTCTAATATGAGGCCCAGTTCAATGATAACCCACTATATTCTGATATTTGTAATAAACTAGTTTTGTTGAAATGTCTACAGATAACTACTGGTATACTCAATGAGAACTATAATCTGACGGTTTACATCCATATAGAAAAAACATACATGTACTTGTAGATTTAAATTGGTGTATTTAATAATCATCATTTTGTTTTATTGTATGAATATGTTACAAATAAATAAATATGCCCATATCTGTATGGTTCCTTTCTTGTATACTCTCCAAATAACCTACGACTGATCTTATTGTTATGCATTTAACATTGTAATATCGGGGATTCTCGTTGAGTCCAGTCTTGCTTGAAATGATGAAATGCAACCATATTTCAGAGTTCATACTGTTTGTGACTGACACAGACTGATATGGAAATGTTAGATGGGACATGTTTAGTATGTTGAAACCCTGATGTACAAACAAGCCACTTGACATTATGACTTTTATTTGAACATATAGAGCACATGAGACGAAATACAAAACAACAAAAAGTCAGATGCTAGTACCTAGATGGTTATCCCTCACCCCTCCATGTTTTATGTTATCTAAATAGTCTGTCATAGTCCATTTGGTGAGGGTTTTACATTCAATTTCAAGACAGTTATTTCATCACTTTGCTGGAAAACGTACGTGCCATTAAAGCATTGTGTGTTTCTAAACTTAATATAGAAAAAACGTCTGTTTAGCTTGAAATCAAATTTTACAATTCTTGGGAGAGAAACTAGAGGATACTCGATTTTCATCAATACCTACTACAGATATTTTCAAACACGAACACAGCCTTCCACCAATGGTTACTATAACTCTGGTGGTCGTCTATTTGTTCTGTACGCGCAAATCATCACATCAGATCTTTCATGTAAGTCACTGTATGACATTGAGTAGTACTGTTGATTTCAACTACAGTCAGATAATGAATGCTGATACTAGAGAAGCCTGCCACGACATTCAGCTGATCCACAATAACAATACAGCACCTTTCCTGGTACACTGCCAACTTCATAGTTATAATCCCACGTCAACTCTGAACCAGCGCTAATGTACCTGAAAATATGTAGTTTGATATTAAATAAAAGTTCTTATTTTCCGAACCAAACATTCATTTTACCAAAAAACCATCATAGTATTCAGATAGTACTTAAAACTCACGGGCAAAAGTTTTCAATGCGAAAGTAAAACGTTATATATGTTGCCACTACCAAGATCACCAAATTATTGCGATTTATACATACGATAATTCCACGTTCTAGTTGATACGAAGCGTATCCTTGGTCTCCACACTTGAAGTAGATCAGTATTACAAGGCTATCTAGGCATATGAAAATAATCACTACTTACTGTCCAGCGAAAAAAGCAATCCAAGGAAATCGGAGATCATGTGTATCCACAAACACATTTTGCACAAAAGCGTTTGGCTGACAGCTATGCTGTAAATAGAGTATAGAAATTGAATACCATTAATTTTTATATTGAAATTATACAATCAGAATTTATTTTATATACCAGTACAGTGAACTAATTACCAGGATGTATAATAGCACCCTCATAGAGAGGACAAGTGGTGCTAGTGAAACATATGCATGCATTCCATACCAACCAAATATTGGTAATCACTTAGTTATGGGCAAGGTTGCATGTTTTCTTTTAATTTCACGTGTTATCAACTAAAATATATTTCTGAAACCCTATTTTTAAGGACTATTTCCTCCACATATTTCATTGTCTTAAATATGTTTTTTCGAAACTCCATTTTTCAAATATTTCCTTCAAATATGCCATTATCTTAAACTGGAGTGATAATTTGATAAACTTACATTAAGACATCTGCCAATGCTTCCCATCGACTAAGCGTCCATAATGTAACAGGATTGACCATCTCTATAGAAATCTCTTGTCATAGCATTATGTAGGCTGTCATCTTTGTCTTCCTCTGAAACAGCAATTTAGCAGTTAGTAAGGCAGTTAGTTAGTACTACATGTATACATCCAGGAGAAATTCAGGTACGTTTCTTACCTGTCGTCGGGAAATGTTTAATAGCTATGGACTGCTTGTTTCCCTGGTTCAACAAGTATCTGTATAGAAACTCGGTTAAATGCAATCATTAATTTTAAAAACCAGATGGAAAAAGACCTGCCGTGAATATTACAAATGACCATTTTATGGATTTTGATTTTACGGAGGTAATATACGTGCCTTATATATTTAATTGAACGGAATGTAACTGAATGAAGGGACTCAGTAGCGCTTTTATTACGCAACATACCCTGCTATTTTCATATTTGCACTGTATACAAGTAATCAAATTACAATAACGGTTATCATAAAGAATGTATTCACAAGATTAGCATTCTATAAGGACAACATCGATACACCACTTATGAACACAATATGAAGGGGAATAATCAAGATGTTGTCCTGACATATACAGTACTGTGATAGATGAGTAGAAACACAGTGTACATTTATCATAGTTATACAGTGCATTGACATTTGACCAGGAACTAATTAATTTGTGTGTGTCTTCGTTATGGTACCGCAAGACTTGTTAAAAGAACTATTCTGATTAAGCTATATTATGAACTATTTTAGATGGGTTTTGTTAAATATCTGGATTCGAGTGGTGTGATTAATATGCCTTAACAGAAAAAGTTGACTTTGTGACCTGTATCAGTGGTACTAGTAAACTGGGCTTTGATAGAAAAAATGACTTTGTCCCTACAGTCTTATAGTAGTAATGTAGAAATTAAATTGCTTTATAATGGTCTAAACTGTGACGTTAAAAATGTAGATTTTCATTTAATTTCATGGTTTAAAACAAGGCTTATAAATATGCTGAAATATTATCAAAAGCGTAGAACGTTACCATGTACTGTGGTTAAACTGTGTATGTGAGTATAGTTATATACCCCTCACTATCATGTGATGAAATATTGTCATCCACCTTACCTTGTTGCTTTGGTATCAGTCGACCAGTATCTCCTCTTCTGTGGGTACATGTACACTGGTATAATATACGTAATACATGTATTGTACTGCACACAATACTGGACATAGTCAGGAATACAAATGGTGCCCTAAATCGAAACTCACATTCTCATTCCGTCTTTAGTACGACATTGTCATAGAGCCAACATATCCGCCATGTCATACTTCAAGTTGATGCTGCATATTGTATCACAAGGCAATAACCTAGACATGTTAAAACACTCGGGACCGCACTGTATTAATAAAAGAAGTAATTTATATGGTATGTATTCCATATTGACGCATTGACAGTGTTTAGTAGAATCATCACAAGTACTTTCTCATTCATTTATGTAGTCCCCCTTGTCACTTGAACCGCTTTCAATTGTACGTCTCTGTATTACAGAAATTAATTGGACTTGTAATTTGAGTTGTTTTGTTCCGTTTGTGTTCTTTCTGGTACTTTTCGCTCCGTGTTCTTCTTTCCGTTTTTTTGAGTATTGCCCTTAGTTACGATTTCTAGAAAATGGTGCAATATATGATTTTTGGCTCCAAAACCGTCAACACGAATAATTGTCATGTTCAAATTATCGATCAAAAGTAAAAAAATCAAAATATTCCCCATTTTCACCGGGACCATTTTCATGCAGAGCTATTAACTTTCATTTGATCTTAGCAACGCATTTTATTCTATCCCAATAGTGAAGCCTATCCGAACGGTGAGTATGTTGAACGGGTTGCCAATATCGCGTTATTCATATTGTATTTACGCTGAATTAAAACTAAATTGTTAATTGTTATAATGTTCCGATTCATTCCAGTTAGATGAATTAATTGGTGCGTGGAGATTTGATGCTTTGAAAGTGCTAGAACAATAAAAGAACATAGTTGTCGGAATACTTACTGATGTAAATGTAAATGACAATTCTCGCTGCACAGTGTGCTTAAACAGCAAATTCAATTAAAAGAAAACTGACAGAAAAAGCAGTACAAATACAGGCTGGCAATTTATTTCAACACATTTTTTGACAATCTTTTGTGACCAACTTTGGGAAGGTTTTACAAATTTACTGTTCTATGGTTCTAAATTATCAAAATTTGAAGGTAAATGTATTTATGTTCAGTTTAAATGGGTTCTAATGGTGTTGCGTAGCCTTTTTCACTTTCAATTTTTATAAACACAATCAGCTGTTTAATGATGTTGACATTGTAGCATTCAATTGTAATACTTCAGATTGTGGATAAGTTAAATAGAGACTGTTTGTGTAATGGTCATGCAGAATTATTATGTATGTTTCATGTCGGTGATACTTATTTTTGTTTTAAGTTAAATCATGGTTGTATGTGTATGTTTGTGTGCATTGTTGCCCATACCCCACCCGCTATATTACAATAGCTTATAATATTAGAATATACTCAGTTGTGTTATGTATTATTGTGTAAACATGTTATAACATGTCATATATTATGTTTAAATGTAAATAGTAGTGAATAGCAAAACAATTGTGCATAGAAGTTACACAAATATATTGATTTTTTCGTATATTGAATATTGTATTATGTTTTATAGAAAGTATATTAAACTCTGATTGGCTATTGTTACATTATTAATATAATGATAGGTAGCTAATGTTAAGGAAATACACTTTTAACATTCTTCATCAATTGGTCAATATTTCTGTGCTACATTTTCCCACTTTGACAACATGGACTGTAAGATTGCTTGCGTTACTGTAAAATTGTGTATGTTCCTGGGGGGTTTCTTTTCACGATCTTAGTACCATCAACTCCCAACTACATGGTCACATTTTGTTTAGAATAACTTCGGCCTTTGTTGTGATAGTATGGTTGTTTTGAGTTAAGGTATCAAGTAAACCATTAGAATACTATAGCGGTAAGTTGGTCATGGTTTAACTGTATCGTACCTAGATAAGCCAGGTCATGGTTTAACTGTATCGTACCTAGATAAGCCAGGTCATGGTTTAACTGTATCGTACCTAGATAAGCCAGGTCATGGTTTAACTGTATCGTACCTAGATAAGCCAGGTCATGGTCTAACTGTATCGTACCTAGATAAGCCAGGTCATGGTTTAACTGTATCGTACCCAGATAAGCCAGATCATTGGTCAACTGTATCGTACCTAGATAAGCCTGGTCATGGTTTAACTGTATCGTACCCAGATAAGCCAGGTCATGGTTTACCTGTATCGTACCGAGATAAGCCAGGTCATGGTTTACCTGTATCGTACCTAGATAAGCCAGGTCATGGTCTAACTGTATCGTACCTAGATAAGCCAGGTCATGGTTTAACTGCATCGTACCTAGATAAGCCAGGTCATGGTTTATCTGTATCGTACCTAGATAAGCCAGGTCATGGTTTAACTGTATCGTACCTAGATAAGCCAGGTCATGGTTTAACTGTATCGTACCCAGATAAGCCAGGTCATGGTTTAACTGTATCATACCTAGATAAATCAACTCTCGTTGTAACCACCGTATTTGTTCCCCGGAGTTACGTTGTTGTATCAAAATGTTGTTATTTAGAATTACAGCTCAACCTGTCTTAAACAGTCATTCAGGAGGTAGTTATGATTTGACTGCTTTAAGCAGGTGACCGTTTCATACAGGTATGTTTACCTCAGAAATAGTATTGGCTGCTCAAGACAGGTGATTGTTAAATTCTGGCGACCTTCAACACAGGTTTGACCATAGATCAATAGTACTGTATGCTTTAACCTTTTGGATATGTATTGTTTAATGAATATTCACTGGTACTGAATGTTGGATAGACACAGATTTAAATGTTGGCTGTAGTAGGTGTTTTATACCATTTGTATTAGATGTGTTTTATCAATAACAACTTTGAGGGGTGTTCCTGGAAATTCTCACTATAAAATTGTCCATGTGAACAGTCAATATATGTTAATGGGGGCCTACAACCAATTCAGTTTCCATTTGTTGCCCTTTAGTTTTAACTGTTTTTGACCATTTAAGGGAGATTTATCTGAAACACACCTTAGAGAAAGTAGTGCACTCAACCGAATTATAGGGAGTATTCAATGATGGTGTTTTAATTTATGCAATCTTTTTTGTACTGTGTAATGTAATACTTTGATTTTCTGACACATAAAATTGTTTCTTATCTTATAGATTTATGTTTCTAAAATAATTGATTTCTCAGATGAAGAGGTAAATATTCTAATACTTCTAATAGTAACTTGGTTTAGTACACAATAGACTCGCTGTCCACATTATGTTAAATACAGAGAATATGTTTAATGTTGAAATGCTAACCCTATTGTTGCTATGGTAACTATGATCTAAGGTTGTGTGTTACATAATAAAGGCATTATCACTTTGATTGGCTGTGAAAAGAGAAGGTGGGTATATGTAATAGAAACCAGATTAAGTAAACTCTTGCTTTGAAATTTGTATCTTTGTCTTTACCTCTAGCTCTGAATTAATTATGTCACATGTGTATGTCCAGAATAGGAAATGTTAGTACTGGTTAAATTGGATAGCCTCCATAACCTTGGCTGATATATTCATTGTGACCGTTGAATAGAATAGAATAGCAAGTTGTTTCAAGTGAACATTTTCCTGTATGTATAATGTAGTGGCATATTTCTGGTGTATTTTCTTTGTGCAATAAAGCAATCTTACCGACAGCCATCATATAATACAAGCGCAGGACGGCTTAACCCTTTATTCCATCATCACACCTTCTCTAATGTTCCATTTCCATATACGGACGTGCATCATCAAATCATCTTCCAATTACCAGAGATGGTGTACACAGTCCTAGAGTATTTCTAATATGAGGCCCAGTTCAATGATAACCCACTATATTCTGATATTTGTAATAAACTAGTTTTGTTGAAATGTCTACAGATAACTACTGGTATACTCAATGAGAACTATAATCTGACGGTTTACATCCATATAGAAAAAACATACATGTACTTGTAGATTTAAATTGGTGTATTTAATAATCATCATTTTGTTTTATTGTATGAATATGTTACAAATAAATAAATATGCCCATATCTGTATGGTTCCTTTCTTGTATACTCTCCAAATAACCTACGACTGATCTTATTGTTATGCATTTAACATTGTAATATCGGGGATTCTCGTTGAGTCCAGTCTTGCTTGAAATGATGAAATGCAACCATATTTCAGAGTTCATACTGTTTGTGACTGACACAGACTGATATGGAAATGTTAGATGGGACATGTTTAGTATGTTGAAACCCTGATGTACAAACAAGCCACTTGACATTATGACTTTTATTTGAACATATAGAGCACATGAGACGAAATACAAAACAACAAAAAGTCAGATGCTAGTACCTAGATGGTTATCCCTCACCCCTCCATGTTTTATGTTATCTAAATAGTCTGTCATAGTCCATTTGGTGAGGGTTTTACATTCAATTTCAAGACAGTTATTTCATCACTTTGCTGGAAAACGTACGTGCCATTAAAGCATTGTGTGTTTCTAAACTTAATATAGAAAAAACGTCTGTTTAGCTTGAAATCAAATTTTACAATTCTTGGGAGAGAAACTAGAGGATACTCGATTTTCATCAATACCTACTACAGATATTTTCAAACACGAACACAGCCTTCCACCAATGGTTACTATAACTCTGGTGGTCGTCTATTTGTTCTGTACGCGCAAATCATCACATCAGATCTTTCATGTAAGTCACTGTATGACATTGAGTAGTACTGTTGATTTCAACTACAGTCAGATAATGAATGCTGATACTAGAGAAGCCTGCCACGACATTCAGCTGATCCACAATAACAATACAGCACCTTTCCTGGTACACTGCCAACTTCATAGTTATAATCCCACGTCAACTCTGAACCAGCGCTAATGTACCTGAAAATATATAGTTTGATATTAAATAAAAGTTCTTATTTTCCGAACCAAACATTCATTTTACCAAAAAACCATCATAGTATTCAGATAGTACTTAAAACTCACGGGCAAAAGTTTTCAATGCGAAAGTAAAACGTTATATATGTTGCCACTACCAAGATCACCAAATTATTGCGATTTATACATACGATAATTCCACGTTCTAGTTGATACGAAGCGTATCCTTGGTCTCCACACTTGAAGTAGATCAGTATTACAAGGCTATCTAGGCATATGAAAATAATCACTACTTACTGTCCAGCGAAAAAAGCAATCCAAGGAAATCGGAGATCATGTGTATCCACAAACACATTTTGCACAAAAGCGTTTGGCTGACAGCTATGCTGTAAATAGAGTATAGAAATTGAATACCATTAATTTTTATATTGAAATTATACAATCAGAATTTATTTTATATACCAGTACAGTGAACTAATTACCAGGATGTATAATAGCACCCTCATAGAGAGGACAAGTGGTGCTAGTGAAACATATGCATGCATTCCATACCAACCAAATATTGGTAATCACTTAGTTATGGGCAAGGTTGCATGTTTTCTTTTAATTTCACGTGTTATCAACTAAAATATATTTCTGAAACCCTATTTTTAAGGACTATTTCCTCCACATATTTCATTGTCTTAAATATGTTTTTTCGAAACTCCATTTTTCAAATATTTCCTTCAAATATGCCATTATCTTAAACTGGAGTGATAATTTGATAAACTTACATTAAGACATCTGCCAATGCTTCCCATCGACTAAGCGTCCATAATGTAACAGGATTGACCATCTCTATAGAAATCTCTTGTCATAGCATTATGTAGGCTGTCATCTTTGTCTTCCTCTGAAACAGCAATTTAGCAGTTAGTAAGGCAGTTAGTTAGTACTACATGTATACATCCAGGAGAAATTCAGGTACGTTTCTTACCTGTCGTCGGGAAATGTTTAATAGCTATGGACTGCTTGTTTCCCTGGTTCAACAAGTATCTGTATAGAAACTCGGTTAAATGCAATCATTAATTTTAAAAACCAGATGGAAAAAGACCTGCCGTGAATATTACAAATGACCATTTTATGGATTTTGATTTTACGGAGGTAATATACGTGCCTTATATATTTAATTGAACGGAATGTAACTGAATGAAGGGACTCAGTAGCGCTTTTATTACGCAACATACCCTGCTATTTTCATATTTGCACTGTATACAAGTAATCAAATTACAATAACGGTTATCATAAAGAATGTATTCACAAGATTAGCATTCTATAAGGACAACATCGATACACCACTTATGAACACAATATGAAGGGGAATAATCAAGATGTTGTCCTGACATATACAGTACTGTGATAGATGAGTAGAAACACAGTGTACATTTATCATAGTTATACAGTGCATTGACATTTGACCAGGAACTAATTAATTTGTGTGTGTCTTCGTTATGGTACCGCAAGACTTGTTAAAAGAACTATTCTGATTAAGCTATATTATGAACTATTTTAGATGGGTTTTGTTAAATATCTGGATTCGAGTGGTGTGATTAATATGCCTTAACAGAAAAAGTTGACTTTGTGACCTGTATCAGTGGTACTAGTAAACTGGGCTTTGATAGAAAAAATGACTTTGTCCCTACAGTCTTATAGTAGTAATGTAGAAATTAAATTGCTTTATAATGGTCTAAACTGTGACGTTAAAAATGTAGATTTTCATTTAATTTCATGGTTTAAAACAAGGCTTATAAATATGCTGAAATATTATCAAAAGCGTAGAACGTTACCATGTACTGTGGTTAAACTGTGTATGTGAGTATAGTTATATACCCCTCACTATCATGTGATGAAATATTGTCATCCACCTTACCTTGTTGCTTTGGTATCAGTCGACCAGTATCTCCTCTTCTGTGGGTACATGTACACTGGTATAATATACGTAATACATGTATTGTACTGCACACAATACTGGACATAGTCAGGAATACAAATGGTGCCCTAAATCGAAACTCACATTCTCATTCCGTCTTTAGTACGACATTGTCATAGAGCCAACATATCCGCCATGTCATACTTCAAGTTGATGCTGCATATTGTATCACAAGGCAATAACCTAGACATGTTAAAACACTCGGGACCGCACTGTATTAATAAAAGAAGTAATTTATATGGTATGTATTCCATATTGACGCATTGACAGTGTTTAGTAGAATCATCACAAGTACTTTCTCATTCATTTATGTAGTCCCCCTTGTCACTTGAACCGCTTTCAATTGTACGTCTCTGTATTACAGAAATTAATTGGACTTGTAATTTGAGTTGTTTTGTTCCGTTTGTGTTCTTTCTGGTACTTTTCGCTCCGTGTTCTTCTTTCCGTTTTTTTGAGTATTGCCCTTAGTTACGATTTCTAGAAAATGGTGCAATATATGATTTTTGGCTCCAAAACCGTCAACACGAATAATTGTCATGTTCAAATTATCGATCAAAAGTAAAAAAATCAAAATATTCCCCATTTTCACCGGGACCATTTTCATGCAGAGCTATTAACTTTCATTTGATCTTAGCAACGCATTTTATTCTATCCCAATAGTGAAGCCTATCCGAACGGTGAGTATGTTGAACGGGTTGCCAATATCGCGTTATTCATATTGTATTTACGCTGAATTAAAACTAAATTGTTAATTGTTATAATGTTCCGATTCATTCCAGTTAGATGAATTAATTGGTGCGTGGAGATTTGATGCTTTGAAAGTGCTAGAACAATAAAAGAACAAGTGAGGGCCATTACATAGTTGTCGGAATACTTACTGATGTAAATGTAAATGACAATTCTCGCTGCACAGTGTGCTTAAACAGCAAATTCAATTAAAAGAAAACTGACAGAAAAAGCAGTACAAATACAGGCTGGCAATTTATTTCAACACATTTTTTGACAATCTTTTGTGACCAACTTTGGGAAGGTTTTACAAATTTACTGTTCTATGGTTCTAAATTATCAAAATTTGAAGGTAAATGTATTTATGTTCAGTTTAAATGGGTTCTAATGGTGTTGCGTAGCCTTTTTCACTTTCAATTTTTATAAACACAATCAGCTGTTTAATGATGTTGACATTGTAGCATTCAATTGTAATACTTCAGATTGTGGATAAGTTAAATAGAGACTGTTTGTGTAATGGTCATGCAGAATTATTATGTATGTTTCATGTCGGTGATACTTATTTTTGTTTTAAGTTAAATCATGGTTGTATGTGTATGTTTGTGTGCATTGTTGCCCATACCCCACCCGCTATATTACAATAGCTTATAATATTAGAATATACTCAGTTGTGTTATGTATTATTGTGTAAACATGTTATAACATGTCATATATTATGTTTAAATGTAAATAGTAGTGAATAGCAAAACAATTGTGCATAGAAGTTACACAAATATATTGATTTTTTCGTATATTGAATATTGTATTATGTTTTATAGAAAGTATATTAAACTCTGATTGGCTATTGTTACATTATTAATATAATGATAGGTAGCTAATGTTAAGGAAATACACTTTTAACATTCTTCATCAATTGGTCAATATTTCTGTGCTACATTTTCCCACTTTGACAACATGGACTGTAAGATTGCTTGCGTTACTGTAAAATTGTGTATGTTCCTGGGGGGTTTCTTTTCACGATCTTAGTACCATCAACTCCCAACTACATGGTCACATTTTGTTTAGAATAACTTCGGCCTTTGTTGTGATAGTATGGTTGTTTTGAGTTAAGGTATCAAGTAAACCATTAGAATACTATAGCGGTAAGTTGGTCATGGTTTAACTGTATCGTACCTAGATAAGCCAGGTCATGGTTTAACTGTATCGTACCTAGATAAGCCAGGTCATGGTTTAACTGTATCGTACCTAGATAAGCCAGGTCATGGTTTAACTGTATCGTACCTAGATAAGCCAGGTCATGGTCTAACTGTATCGTACCTAGATAAGCCAGGTCATGGTTTAACTGTATCGTACCCAGATAAGCCAGATCATTGGTCAACTGTATCGTACCTAGATAAGCCTGGTCATGGTTTAACTGTATCGTACCCAGATAAGCCAGGTCATGGTTTACCTGTATCGTACCGAGATAAGCCAGGTCATGGTTTACCTGTATCGTACCTAGATAAGCCAGGTCATGGTCTAACTGTATCGTACCTAGATAAGCCAGGTCATGGTTTAACTGCATCGTACCTAGATAAGCCAGGTCATGGTTTATCTGTATCGTACCTAGATAAGCCAGGTCATGGTTTAACTGTATCGTACCTAGATAAGCCAGGTCATGGTTTAACTGTATCGTACCTAGATAAGCCAGGTCATGGTTTAACTGTATCATACCTAGATAAATCAACTCTCGTTGTAACCACCGTATTTGTTCCCCGGAGTTACGTTGTTGTATCAAAATGTTGTTATTTAGAATTACAGCTCAACCTGTCTTAAACAGTCATTCAGGAGGTAGTTATGATTTGACTGCTTTAAGCAGGTGACCGTTTCATACAGGTATGTTTACCTCAGAAATAGTATTGGCTGCTCAAGACAGGTGATTGTTAAATTCTGGCGACCTTCAACACAGGTTTGACCATAGATCAATAGTACTGTATGCTTTAACCTTTTGGATATGTATTGTTTAATGAATATTCACTGGTACTGAATGTTGGATAGACACAGATTTAAATGTTGGCTGTAGTAGGTGTTTTATACCATTTGTATTAGATGTGTTTTATCAATAACAACTTTGAGGGGTGTTCCTGGAAATTCTCACTATAAAATTGTCCATGTGAACAGTCAATATATGTTAATGGGGGCCTACAACCAATTCAGTTTCCATTTGTTGCCCTTTAGTTTTAACTGTTTTTGACCATTTAAGGGAGATTTATCTGAAACACACCTTAGAGAAAGTAGTGCACTCAACCGAATTATAGGGAGTATTCAATGATGGTGTTTTAATTTATGCAATCTTTTTTGTACTGTGTAATGTAATACTTTGATTTTCTGACACATAAAATTGTTTCTTATCTTATAGATTTATGTTTCTAAAATAATTGATTTCTCAGATGAAGAGGTAAATATTCTAATACTTCTAATAGTAACTTGGTTTAGTACACAATAGACTCGCTGTCCACATTATGTTAAATACAGAGAATATGTTTAATGTTGAAATGCTAACCCTATTGTTGCTATGGTAACTATGATCTAAGGTTGTGTGTTACATAATAAAGGCATTATCACTTTGATTGGCTGTGAAAAGAGAAGGTGGGTATATGTAATAGAAACCAGATTAAGTAAACTCTTGCTTTGAAATTTGTATCTTTGTCTTTACCTCTAGCTCTGAATTAATTATGTCACATGTGTATGTCCAGAATAGAAATGTTAGTACTGGTTAAATTGGATAGCCTCCATAACCTTGGCTGATATATTCATTGTGACCGTTGAATAGAATAGAATAGCAAGTTGTTTCAAGTGAACATTTTCCTGTATGTATAATGTAGTGGCATATTTCTGGTGTATTTTCTTTGTGCAATAAAGCAATCTTACCGACAGCCATCATATAATACAAGCGCAGGACGGCTTAACCCTTTATTCCATCATCACACCTTCTCTAATGTTCCATTTCCATATACGGACGTGCATCATCAAATCATCTTCCAATTACCAGAGATGGTGTACACAGTCCTAGAGTATTTCTAATATGAGGCCCAGTTCAATGATAACCCACTATATTCTGATATTTGTAATAAACTAGTTTTGTTGAAATGTCTACAGATAACTACTGGTATACTCAATGAGAACTATAATCTGACGGTTTACATCCATATAGAAAAAACATACATGTACTTGTAGATTTAAATTGGTGTATTTAATAATCATCATTTTGTTTTATTGTATGAATATGTTACAAATAAATAAATATGCCCATATCTGTATGGTTCCTTTCTTGTATACTCTCCAAATAACCTACGACTGATCTTATTGTTATGCATTTAACATTGTAATATCGGGGATTCTCGTTGAGTCCAGTCTTGCTTGAAATGATGAAATGCAACCATATTTCAGAGTTCATACTGTTTGTGACTGACACAGACTGATATGGAAATGTTAGATGGGACATGTTTAGTATGTTGAAACCCTGATGTACAAACAAGCCACTTGACATTATGACTTTTATTTGAACATATAGAGCACATGAGACGAAATACAAAACAACAAAAAGTCAGATGCTAGTACCTAGATGGTTATCCCTCACCCCTCCATGTTTTATGTTATCTAAATAGTCTGTCATAGTCCATTTGGTGAGGGTTTTACATTCAATTTCAAGACAGTTATTTCATCACTTTGCTGGAAAACGTACGTGCCATTAAAGCATTGTGTGTTTCTAAACTTAATATAGAAAAAACGTCTGTTTAGCTTGAAATCAAATTTTACAATTCTTGGGAGAGAAACTAGAGGATACTCGATTTTCATCAATACCTACTACAGATATTTTCAAACACGAACACAGCCTTCCACCAATGGTTACTATAACTCTGGTGGTCGTCTATTTGTTCTGTACGCGCAAATCATCACATCAGATCTTTCATGTAAGTCACTGTATGACATTGAGTAGTACTGTTGATTTCAACTACAGTCAGATAATGAATGCTGATACTAGAGAAGCCTGCCACGACATTCAGCTGATCCACAATAACAATACAGCACCTTTCCTGGTACACTGCCAACTTCATAGTTATAATCCCACGTCAACTCTGAACCAGCGCTAATGTACCTGAAAATATGTAGTTTGATATTAAATAAAAGTTCTTATTTTCCGAACCAAACATTCATTTTACCAAAAAACCATCATAGTATTCAGATAGTACTTAAAACTCACGGGCAAAAGTTTTCAATGCGAAAGTAAAACGTTATATATGTTGCCACTACCAAGATCACCAAATTATTGCGATTTATACATACGATAATTCCACGTTCTAGTTGATACGAAGCGTATCCTTGGTCTCCACACTTGAAGTAGATCAGTATTACAAGGCTATCTAGGCATATGAAAATAATCACTACTTACTGTCCAGCGAAAAAAGCAATCCAAGGAAATCGGAGATCATGTGTATCCACAAACACATTTTGCACAAAAGCGTTTGGCTGACAGCTATGCTGTAAATAGAGTATAGAAATTGAATACCATTAATTTTTATATTGAAATTATACAATCAGAATTTATTTTATATACCAGTACAGTGAACTAATTACCAGGATGTATAATAGCACCCTCATAGAGAGGACAAGTGGTGCTAGTGAAACATATGCATGCATTCCATACCAACCAAATATTGGTAATCACTTAGTTATGGGCAAGGTTGCATGTTTTCTTTTAATTTCACGTGTTATCAACTAAAATATATTTCTGAAACCCTATTTTTAAGGACTATTTCCTCCACATATTTCATTGTCTTAAATATGTTTTTTCGAAACTCCATTTTTCAAATATTTCCTTCAAATATGCCATTATCTTAAACTGGAGTGATAATTTGATAAACTTACATTAAGACATCTGCCAATGCTTCCCATCGACTAAGCGTCCATAATGTAACAGGATTGACCATCTCTATAGAAATCTCTTGTCATAGCATTATGTAGGCTGTCATCTTTGTCTTCCTCTGAAACAGCAATTTAGCAGTTAGTAAGGCAGTTAGTTAGTACTACATGTATACATCCAGGAGAAATTCAGGTACGTTTCTTACCTGTCGTCGGGAAATGTTTAATAGCTATGGACTGCTTGTTTCCCTGGTTCAACAAGTATCTGTATAGAAACTCGGTTAAATGCAATCATTAATTTTAAAAACCAGATGGAAAAAGACCTGCCGTGAATATTACAAATGACCATTTTATGGATTTTGATTTTACGGAGGTAATATACGTGCCTTATATATTTAATTGAACGGAATGTAACTGAATGAAGGGACTCAGTAGCGCTTTTATTACGCAACATACCCTGCTATTTTCATATTTGCACTGTATACAAGTAATCAAATTACAATAACGGTTATCATAAAGAATGTATTCACAAGATTAGCATTCTATAAGGACAACATCGATACACCACTTATGAACACAATATGAAGGGGAATAATCAAGATGTTGTCCTGACATATACAGTACTGTGATAGATGAGTAGAAACACAGTGTACATTTATCATAGTTATACAGTGCATTGACATTTGACCAGGAACTAATTAATTTGTGTGTGTCTTCGTTATGGTACCGCAAGACTTGTTAAAAGAACTATTCTGATTAAGCTATATTATGAACTATTTTAGATGGGTTTTGTTAAATATCTGGATTCGAGTGGTGTGATTAATATGCCTTAACAGAAAAAGTTGACTTTGTGACCTGTATCAGTGGTACTAGTAAACTGGGCTTTGATAGAAAAAATGACTTTGTCCCTACAGTCTTATAGTAGTAATGTAGAAATTAAATTGCTTTATAATGGTCTAAACTGTGACGTTAAAAATGTAGATTTTCATTTAATTTCATGGTTTAAAACAAGGCTTATAAATATGCTGAAATATTATCAAAAGCGTAGAACGTTACCATGTACTGTGGTTAAACTGTGTATGTGAGTATAGTTATATACCCCTCACTATCATGTGATGAAATATTGTCATCCACCTTACCTTGTTGCTTTGGTATCAGTCGACCAGTATCTCCTCTTCTGTGGGTACATGTACACTGGTATAATATACGTAATACATGTATTGTACTGCACACAATACTGGACATAGTCAGGAATACAAATGGTGCCCTAAATCGAAACTCACATTCTCATTCCGTCTTTAGTACGACATTGTCATAGAGCCAACATATCCGCCATGTCATACTTCAAGTTGATGCTGCATATTGTATCACAAGGCAATAACCTAGACATGTTAAAACACTCGGGACCGCACTGTATTAATAAAAGAAGTAATTTATATGGTATGTATTCCATATTGACGCATTGACAGTGTTTAGTAGAATCATCACAAGTACTTTCTCATTCATTTATGTAGTCCCCCTTGTCACTTGAACCGCTTTCAATTGTACGTCTCTGTATTACAGAAATTAATTGGACTTGTAATTTGAGTTGTTTTGTTCCGTTTGTGTTCTTTCTGGTACTTTTCGCTCCGTGTTCTTCTTTCCGTTTTTTTGAGTATTGCCCTTAGTTACGATTTCTAGAAAATGGTGCAATATATGATTTTTGGCTCCAAAACCGTCAACACGAATAATTGTCATGTTCAAATTATCGATCAAAAGTAAAAAAATCAAAATATTCCCCATTTTCACCGGGACCATTTTCATGCAGAGCTATTAACTTTCATTTGATCTTAGCAACGCATTTTATTCTATCCCAATAGTGAAGCCTATCCGAACGGTGAGTATGTTGAACGGGTTGCCAATATCGCGTTATTCATATTGTATTTACGCTGAATTAAAACTAAATTGTTAATTGTTATAATGTTCCGATTCATTCCAGTTAGATGAATTAATTGGTGCGTGGAGATTTGATGCTTTGAAAGTGCTAGAACAATAAAAGAACAAGTGAGGGCCATTACATAGTTGTCGGAATACTTACTGATGTAAATGTAAATGACAATTCTCGCTGCACAGTGTGCTTAAACAGCAAATTCAATTAAAAGAAAACTGACAGAAAAAGCAGTACAAATACAGGCTGGCAATTTATTTCAACACATTTTTTGACAATCTTTTGTGACCAACTTTGGGAAGGTTTTACAAATTTACTGTTCTATGGTTCTAAATTATCAAAATTTGAAGGTAAATGTATTTATGTTCAGTTTAAATGGGTTCTAATGGTGTTGCGTAGCCTTTTTCACTTTCAATTTTTATAAACACAATCAGCTGTTTAATGATGTTGACATTGTAGCATTCAATTGTAATACTTCAGATTGTGGATAAGTTAAATAGAGACTGTTTGTGTAATGGTCATGCAGAATTATTATGTATGTTTCATGTCGGTGATACTTATTTTTGTTTTAAGTTAAATCATGGTTGTATGTGTATGTTTGTGTGCATTGTTGCCCATACCCCACCCGCTATATTACAATAGCTTATAATATTAGAATATACTCAGTTGTGTTATGTATTATTGTGTAAACATGTTATAACATGTCATATATTATGTTTAAATGTAAATAGTAGTGAATAGCAAAACAATTGTGCATAGAAGTTACACAAATATATTGATTTTTTCGTATATTGAATATTGTATTATGTTTTATAGAAAGTATATTAAACTCTGATTGGCTATTGTTACATTATTAATATAATGATAGGTAGCTAATGTTAAGGAAATACACTTTTAACATTCTTCATCAATTGGTCAATATTTCTGTGCTACATTTTCCCACTTTGACAACATGGACTGTAAGATTGCTTGCGTTACTGTAAAATTGTGTATGTTCCTGGGGGGTTTCTTTTCACGATCTTAGTACCATCAACTCCCAACTACATGGTCACATTTTGTTTAGAATAACTTCGGCCTTTGTTGTGATAGTATGGTTGTTTTGAGTTAAGGTATCAAGTAAACCATTAGAATACTATAGCGGTAAGTTGGTCATGGTTTAACTGTATCGTACCTAGATAAGCCAGGTCATGGTTTAACTGTATCGTACCTAGATAAGCCAGGTCATGGTTTAACTGTATCGTACCTAGATAAGCCAGGTCATGGTTTAACTGTATCGTACCTAGATAAGCCAGGTCATGGTCTAACTGTATCGTACCTAGATAAGCCAGGTCATGGTTTAACTGTATCGTACCCAGATAAGCCAGATCATTGGTCAACTGTATCGTACCTAGATAAGCCTGGTCATGGTTTAACTGTATCGTACCCAGATAAGCCAGGTCATGGTTTACCTGTATCGTACCGAGATAAGCCAGGTCATGGTTTACCTGTATCGTACCTAGATAAGCCAGGTCATGGTCTAACTGTATCGTACCTAGATAAGCCAGGTCATGGTTTAACTGCATCGTACCTAGATAAGCCAGGTCATGGTTTATCTGTATCGTACCTAGATAAGCCAGGTCATGGTTTAACTGTATCGTACCTAGATAAGCCAGGTCATGGTTTAACTGTATCGTACCTAGATAAGCCAGGTCATGGTTTAACTGTATCATACCTAGATAAATCAACTCTCGTTGTAACCACCGTATTTGTTCCCCGGAGTTACGTTGTTGTATCAAAATGTTGTTATTTAGAATTACAGCTCAACCTGTCTTAAACAGTCATTCAGGAGGTAGTTATGATTTGACTGCTTTAAGCAGGTGACCGTTTCATACAGGTATGTTTACCTCAGAAATAGTATTGGCTGCTCAAGACAGGTGATTGTTAAATTCTGGCGACCTTCAACACAGGTTTGACCATAGATCAATAGTACTGTATGCTTTAACCTTTTGGATATGTATTGTTTAATGAATATTCACTGGTACTGAATGTTGGATAGACACAGATTTAAATGTTGGCTGTAGTAGGTGTTTTATACCATTTGTATTAGATGTGTTTTATCAATAACAACTTTGAGGGGTGTTCCTGGAAATTCTCACTATAAAATTGTCCATGTGAACAGTCAATATATGTTAATGGGGGCCTACAACCAATTCAGTTTCCATTTGTTGCCCTTTAGTTTTAACTGTTTTTGACCATTTAAGGGAGATTTATCTGAAACACACCTTAGAGAAAGTAGTGCACTCAACCGAATTATAGGGAGTATTCAATGATGGTGTTTTAATTTATGCAATCTTTTTTGTACTGTGTAATGTAATACTTTGATTTTCTGACACATAAAATTGTTTCTTATCTTATAGATTTATGTTTCTAAAATAATTGATTTCTCAGATGAAGAGGTAAATATTCTAATACTTCTAATAGTAACTTGGTTTAGTACACAATAGACTCGCTGTCCACATTATGTTAAATACAGAGAATATGTTTAATGTTGAAATGCTAACCCTATTGTTGCTATGGTAAC
Organism: Spisula subtruncata; assembly: GCA_963678985.1. Classification (NCBI taxonomy): domain Eukaryota; kingdom Metazoa; phylum Mollusca; class Bivalvia; order Venerida; family Mactridae; genus Spisula; species Spisula subtruncata. Next base: position 29,226,104 of record OY787674.1, on the reverse strand, counting down.
TATGATCTAAGGTTGTGTGTTACATAATAAAGGCATTATCACTTTGATTGGCTGTGAAAAGAGAAGGTGGGTATATGTAATAGAAACCAGATTAAGTAAACTCTTGCTTTGAAATTTGTATCTTTGTCTTTACCTCTAGCTCTGAATTAATTATGTCACATGTGTATGTCCAGAATAGGAAATGTTAGTACTGGTTAAATTGGATAGCCTCCATAACCTTGGCTGATATATTCATTGTGACCGTTGAATAGAATAGAATAGCAAGTTGTTTCAAGTGAACATTTTCCTGTATGTATAATGTAGTGGCATATTTCTGGTGTATTTTCTTTGTGCAATAAAGCAATCTTACCGACAGCCATCATATAATACAAGCGCAGGACGGCTTAACCCTTTATTCCATCATCACACCTTCTCTAATGTTCCATTTCCATATACGGACGTGCATCATCAAATCATCTTCCAATTACCAGAGATGGTGTACACAGTCCTAGAGTATTTCTAATATGAGGCCCAGTTCAATGATAACCCACTATATTCTGATATTTGTAATAAACTAGTTTTGTTGAAATGTCTACAGATAACTACTGGTATACTCAATGAGAACTATAATCTGACGGTTTACATCCATATAGAAAAAACATACATGTACTTGTAGATTTAAATTGGTGTATTTAATAATCATCATTTTGTTTTATTGTATGAATATGTTACAAATAAATAAATATGCCCATATCTGTATGGTTCCTTTCTTGTATACTCTCCAAATAACCTACGACTGATCTTATTGTTATGCATTTAACATTGTAATATCGGGGATTCTCGTTGAGTCCAGTCTTGCTTGAAATGATGAAATGCAACCATATTTCAGAGTTCATACTGTTTGTGACTGACACAGACTGATATGGAAATGTTAGATGGGACATGTTTAGTATGTTGAAACCCTGATGTACAAACAAGCCACTTGACATTATGACTTTTATTTGAACATATAGAGCACATGAGACGAAATACAAAACAACAAAAAGTCAGATGCTAGTACCTAGATGGTTATCCCTCACCCCTCCATGTTTTATGTTATCTAAATAGTCTGTCATAGTCCATTTGGTGAGGGTTTTACATTCAATTTCAAGACAGTTATTTCATCACTTTGCTGGAAAACGTACGTGCCATTAAAGCATTGTGTGTTTCTAAACTTAATATAGAAAAAACGTCTGTTTAGCTTGAAATCAAATTTTACAATTCTTGGGAGAGAAACTAGAGGATACTCGATTTTCATCAATACCTACTACAGATATTTTCAAACACGAACACAGCCTTCCACCAATGGTTACTATAACTCTGGTGGTCGTCTATTTGTTCTGTACGCGCAAATCATCACATCAGATCTTTCATGTAAGTCACTGTATGACATTGAGTAGTACTGTTGATTTCAACTACAGTCAGATAATGAATGCTGATACTAGAGAAGCCTGCCACGACATTCAGCTGATCCACAATAACAATACAGCACCTTTCCTGGTACACTGCCAACTTCATAGTTATAATCCCACGTCAACTCTGAACCAGCGCTAATGTACCTGAAAATATGTAGTTTGATATTAAATAAAAGTTCTTATTTTCCGAACCAAACATTCATTTTACCAAAAAACCATCATAGTATTCAGATAGTACTTAAAACTCACGGGCAAAAGTTTTCAATGCGAAAGTAAAACGTTATATATGTTGCCACTACCAAGATCACCAAATTATTGCGATTTATACATACGATAATTCCACGTTCTAGTTGATACGAAGCGTATCCTTGGTCTCCACACTTGAAGTAGATCAGTATTACAAGGCTATCTAGGCATATGAAAATAATCACTACTTACTGTCCAGCGAAAAAAGCAATCCAAGGAAATCGGAGATCATGTGTATCCACAAACACATTTTGCACAAAAGCGTTTGGCTGACAGCTATGCTGTAAATAGAGTATAGAAATTGAATACCATTAATTTTTATATTGAAATTATACAATCAGAATTTATTTTATATACCAGTACAGTGAACTAATTACCAGGATGTATAATAGCACCCTCATAGAGAGGACAAGTGGTGCTAGTGAAACATATGCATGCATTCCATACCAACCAAATATTGGTAATCACTTAGTTATGGGCAAGGTTGCATGTTTTCTTTTAATTTCACGTGTTATCAACTAAAATATATTTCTGAAACCCTATTTTTAAGGACTATTTCCTCCACATATTTCATTGTCTTAAATATGTTTTTTCGAAACTCCATTTTTCAAATATTTCCTTCAAATATGCCATTATCTTAAACTGGAGTGATAATTTGATAAACTTACATTAAGACATCTGCCAATGCTTCCCATCGACTAAGCGTCCATAATGTAACAGGATTGACCATCTCTATAGAAATCTCTTGTCATAGCATTATGTAGGCTGTCATCTTTGTCTTCCTCTGAAACAGCAATTTAGCAGTTAGTAAGGCAGTTAGTTAGTACTACATGTATACATCCAGGAGAAATTCAGGTACGTTTCTTACCTGTCGTCGGGAAATGTTTAATAGCTATGGACTGCTTGTTTCCCTGGTTCAACAAGTATCTGTATAGAAACTCGGTTAAATGCAATCATTAATTTTAAAAACCAGATGGAAAAAGACCTGCCGTGAATATTACAAATGACCATTTTATGGATTTTGATTTTACGGAGGTAATATACGTGCCTTATATATTTAATTGAACGGAATGTAACTGAATGAAGGGACTCAGTAGCGCTTTTATTACGCAACATACCCTGCTATTTTCATATTTGCACTGTATACAAGTAATCAAATTACAATAACGGTTATCATAAAGAATGTATTCACAAGATTAGCATTCTATAAGGACAACATCGATACACCACTTATGAACACAATATGAAGGGGAATAATCAAGATGTTGTCCTGACATATACAGTACTGTGATAGATGAGTAGAAACACAGTGTACATTTATCATAGTTATACAGTGCATTGACATTTGACCAGGAACTAATTAATTTGTGTGTGTCTTCGTTATGGTACCGCAAGACTTGTTAAAAGAACTATTCTGATTAAGCTATATTATGAACTATTTTAGATGGGTTTTGTTAAATATCTGGATTCGAGTGGTGTGATTAATATGCCTTAACAGAAAAAGTTGACTTTGTGACCTGTATCAGTGGTACTAGTAAACTGGGCTTTGATAGAAAAAATGACTTTGTCCCTACAGTCTTATAGTAGTAATGTAGAAATTAAATTGCTTTATAATGGTCTAAACTGTGACGTTAAAAATGTAGATTTTCATTTAATTTCATGGTTTAAAACAAGGCTTATAAATATGCTGAAATATTATCAAAAGCGTAGAACGTTACCATGTACTGTGGTTAAACTGTGTATGTGAGTATAGTTATATACCCCTCACTATCATGTGATGAAATATTGTCATCCACCTTACCTTGTTGCTTTGGTATCAGTCGACCAGTATCTCCTCTTCTGTGGGTACATGTACACTGGTATAATATACGTAATACATGTATTGTACTGCACACAATACTGGACATAGTCAGGAATACAAATGGTGCCCTAAATCGAAACTCACATTCTCATTCCGTCTTTAGTACGACATTGTCATAGAGCCAACATATCCGCCATGTCATACTTCAAGTTGATGCTGCATATTGTATCACAAGGCAATAACCTAGACATGTTAAAACACTCGGGACCGCACTGTATTAATAAAAGAAGTAATTTATATGGTATGTATTCCATATTGACGCATTGACAGTGTTTAGTAGAATCATCACAAGTACTTTCTCATTCATTTATGTAGTCCCCCTTGTCACTTGAACCGCTTTCAATTGTACGTCTCTGTATTACAGAAATTAATTGGACTTGTAATTTGAGTTGTTTTGTTCCGTTTGTGTTCTTTCTGGTACTTTTCGCTCCGTGTTCTTCTTTCCGTTTTTTTGAGTATTGCCCTTAGTTACGATTTCTAGAAAATGGTGCAATATATGATTTTTGGCTCCAAAACCGTCAACACGAATAATTGTCATGTTCAAATTATCGATCAAAAGTAAAAAAATCAAAATATTCCCCATTTTCACCGGGACCATTTTCATGCAGAGCTATTAACTTTCATTTGATCTTAGCAACGCATTTTATTCTATCCCAATAGTGAAGCCTATCCGAACGGTGAGTATGTTGAACGGGTTGCCAATATCGCGTTATTCATATTGTATTTACGCTGAATTAAAACTAAATTGTTAATTGTTATAATGTTCCGATTCATTCCAGTTAGATGAATTAATTGGTGCGTGGAGATTTGATGCTTTGAAAGTGCTAGAACAATAAAAGAACAAGTGAGGGCCATTACATAGTTGTCGGAATACTTACTGATTGTAAATGTAAATGACAATTCTCGCTGCACAGTGTGCTTAAACAGCAAATTCAATTAAAAGAAAACTGACAGAAAAAGCAGTACAAATACAGGCTGGCAATTTATTTCAACACATTTTTTGACAATCTTTTGTGACCAACTTTGGGAAGGTTTTACAAATTTACTGTTCTATGGTTCTAAATTATCAAAATTTGAAGGTAAATGTATTTATGTTCAGTTTAAATGGGTTCTAATGTGTTGCGTAGCCTTTTTCACTTTCAATTTTTATAACACAATCAGCTGTTTAATGATGTTGACATTGTAGCATTCAATTGTAATACTTCAGATTGT